>OZ005740.1:29903876-30445300 GCA_963930735.1 Dioctria linearis | reverse complement strand
TTTTTAAAACCTTCAATCGGAAAATAATAAAAACACCCGATTTTTGTATTATACCATGATCGAAATGAGATGTTAACTAAATTCCTCATTGCTAAAATTTTTAAAAAACCCAAGATTAGAGAATCCCTCAACAAAAAATCCCAGTGTATAAAGTATCTGAATAGAAATTCTCGAAGAATAAAATATTTGAAATGATGGGTAAAATTTTAGGTTGCAGATAAAAAAAGTGCGTTTTTTTTCCTTCTTCAGAGTCAGGATTTCATGGATTCATCAATTTTTTTTTTTTTTTTAAATAAAATAATCATAATGACACAAAATCCGGGAGGAAAAAAATCTCAAAAAAATATTTTAGTCTCAAACAATGTGTTGTGTAAAAAGGTTAAAAATGTATACCTAGTCTTTTAAAAAATCCCGGTCTAAAAAAAACAGCTGTTCTTTAAAACATGCTCCTTTTGGGGTGTTTTGAGCAATTGAATTTCAAAAATCGTAGATTAATAAAATGGATATCGTAGCCATTCAAAATTTTCAAAATTATGCTTTTGCAGGATTTTAATATCCGGGATTTTCCAACCAAACTCTTAAAAAACCATCCATAGAAGGTGTTTCCTCCATGGTGGGCCTATATTGCGGGGAGGTGATAGTACTCACCTATGGCAAACAAAAAATTGTATGGAAGGGAGGCGCATATCAACGCCTTAAGAGCACGGGGCTGGAAAGGCCATGAAGTTTTTGCCTACAATCAGCTTTAGACGGAGGCCGTACACCCTGTGCTTTTTGAGAGACAGGTTGTTTTGTGAAAGCCTAGCATTATTTTCTTAATAACCCTGTAGCTCCTAAACGGTTGATATGCCCCCCCCCCCCCCTGTCATACAATTTTTAGTTTGCCAAGATGAGTACTATTACTTTCCGCTCTATGGATCACCATGGAGGAAACACCCTGTATATTAGGTCTGTTCGCATAATTTTCATGCAAGAACTGCCTGGGTAGTGGAGAAGGAATGTAAAAAGTATGAAAAAGTATGCGAACGCTTTTCCTGCAACTTCGTGAAAAAAACGAAGAAGTGCGGGATAACATTTGCATATTGAGTATTGTTGTTTTTTTTTACCTTGTTGCACTCTTGTAAAAGTCCAGGAGAGTATTGAATAGTCAATCCATTTTCATTCGACATTTTGATTGCGTTTTAACAACTTTTACAAAAACTACAAAATTGGACTTTTCTTATGACAGCTGTCAATTTTCCTTAAAATAATGCTGCAGTAACTAAAAACTTTAGGTAAATACATGCAAGAGGAGGGGAAGCTATGACCAAAACCTGGTGCAATTTTGTGTGCACGAGAAAGTAAGCGAACGGAATATATGTATGCATTGCAATCCAAAAATGATTACGTAAGTAAACCTAATATAACATTTCCAGATATTAAATATCTGGACTTTTGTAATTCGAGACTTTCTATTGAAGACTCTGAATTCCGGGATCCCATACTCAAGGGTATCCTTCCTTTATCAACCGTAGTATACCCCGGACTATGAAGAATAAAAACGTGTAACCTCTTTTCGACAGTTCGACGACAGAAGTTACCCGCCTCTCTTTTAATGAACTATGGAAGAAGTTAAAAAATAACTGCAAACATTAGAAACCGTTCCTGAAAAAATTACTACATTGAATTTTGCATGAATCATCAAACTATAGAGAAGTGACAGTGCTACCGAAACCGACATGATACCTTTTCTCCAAATTGGCGAAAATATACGATATTTCACCATAATAGATTTCCGTATTTTGTAATTTTGCGTTTTTTATGGTTCCATAGAATAAAAGGAAAAATGGAACCCTTATAAGATCGTTCGTACGGTCGTGTCCGTCTGCCTGCCTGTCATAGACCTTTTTCTCGAAACCAACATCACGTAGGAATTTGAATGAAGTGGGTTGAGCCTGGGGTATCGTATGAAAGGACTACTTTCAAGGACAAAAAAAATACAAATTTTTGGTGAATTGATAGAAATATATAGCCCACAATGTGCAGAAAAATACCCCCCCCTCCCCTGAACTTCTAGATTACTAAACCTAAACTGTTGATATTAACAGGGTTTTTTGTAGGCAGAGAGACGAGAGATCCAAGTACAGGGATCAGAGCGGGCCATTGTGTTAACCTGCTAAGAACCGCTCACTAAAACCTTTCTGTCCTCTTAAAGAAATGCAAGTCTAGATATGGTAAGTTTTTCATCTCCAAAGATAGGTAGGCAGACCCAAGCGTATCCAGCCTGCTCCGAGTAAAGGCTGGACAAGCACACAGAAAGTATGCGGTTGCCTCAGACTCTCCTTCAGGCAGGACAGACCCCTCAGGGCTTTGACAACCCCCATTCTTGCTAGATGAGCGTGAAGTGAGAAAGTCAGAGAATTTCCTGTCAGGCCCATAAAAAAAATGTAAGTTTGCAAGTACTCAGGTTCGCCCATTTCTGCTTATGCCTCATGCGAACATCCTGTTTGATGAGAGACCCAATAACCGAGATGACAACACCTCCAACGGGCTTCGGTCCAAGGAAGGGAGATCCAGAGCTAGACCTGACTCGAAGGTCAGCCCCTTTCATTTCCCATGATCCCCATGTGCCAGGGAACCCACCTTGTTGTGGATACATAGCTTATCCGCACACGTCCTACACTCCCTCTGTAACTTAGGTGTTATCCGAGGGCCACTCAGAACCATCCAGGCTAGCTGACTATCCGTAAAGATAGCAATATCCTTTCCTTTGATCTCCATATCGAGGGCTATTTTCGCTGCCATTGCGCTGGCGACAACTTCAGCCTGGAAGAGTGTGATGTGCCTTCCAAAAGAGTACTGCAACCCCATGTCAGGTTCAAGAAAGTAAACACCCCGGCTCGCTCATTGGTGAGAGGGACATGGTGAAATGTTTTAGTGCATATCAGGGAACGCTCGATAAGGCATTTCCTTCAGCCCACGATTCCCTTTCAGGAAAACTCAAAGAGAAGCGACATCCAAAACGAAGCTCTGGTACTATCGCATTAAGTGGCATGCGGGTCAGAGGATTTTCCCGTTCCAGCTAACCCGTCAATGAACAATAGAAAGAACCAGTCCAACCATTATTAGGGTTAATAGGTATTGTTTCATAGATAACAGGAAAACTGTCCCATTTATCGTCAATCTCAAGTTCCTGAAATTTTTTTGTGCTATCTTGTAAGAAAACTTTTATAAAATTATTCTTGCGTCCGTCTATTTGAAATTTATTCAGTTATCATACATTGTAAATTCGTCAATGAAGTTTTGCTACGGAACCCTGATTGGGTGAGCCTGACGAGCTCTTAACCGATTTTTTTTAATTAATGTACACAGTTGACAAATGAAGGTAACATGAGATCGAATCCCAAATCTTTGTAACTAAAGCAGTAACATTGTTACAGGAATTTTAATAATGTTATTCTTTAATTTTTTTAAACTTTGACTTGACACTTACTTAAAAAGGGGTCTTTTGTCATTAAAAAGTATCTCTTAAGAATTTCTCAGTTACTTATGTCATAAAAGTTACTACACAATGTTACCTGCATGTAACATTGTGTTTAATCTTTAATGAGCAGTTGGAACGACCATTAAGGAAATTTACAAAATTTCTTATTTTTAAACTGTTTGGTTTAAGTGCTGTGGAATATCCTATAAGGTTAAGTATGCTTTTTATTACATCTCTTGAAAAGCGTAGGATGTACATAGATGAAATATTTTTGTACAAAATCTTACATGATTATCTGGATAGTCCGCGTCTGCTTGCCGAAATAAATTTCCATATACCCTCAAGACCATCACGAGTCCCGCCTTCAACATTTGGTTTGGCTACTACTAAAACAAATTTAAAAACTAAATCACCACTATATAGAGCTCAAAAGAATCACAATATATTCTTTAATCACATAGACATTTTCGGTCAGTATAGCCTCTATCAATTTAAACATTTAATATTGAGTGAGATAAAGTGCATTTCGACCTGAAACGACTGATCATTCTACTCCCACACTTATCAATATGTATGTATTATATAGTAGTGCTCTATTGAATTTACATTTATATATTAGCTATAGTGCAGTTAGACAATAATTATTCCATAATTTGCCTCCATTCTAATAATCTGAACCTTTTAATCTTTTATTTTTTGTAAGAATTAGTTATATTTTCATTTTATTTTTTTACGTTTTGCTTTAGTACTTTTAGAAATTTTGCTTTTTCTCTTTTTTTCTTTTTTTATTTTTCATTAGTTTTTATAATTTAGATCTTACTTTTTACTTTATTCTTCTTAATTTTGTATTATTTAATTTATCATTTATCATTTAACGGTAGTTATATAAATGGATTTAATCTGTATGCTATCGTCTGAACTTATAAAAATAAATAAATAAATAAATAAACTTTTTTTGGTTTCTGATTTAGTAAATTTCATACAAGTGAACTGATATTGAATTTATTATAAGCTTAAAAAAAAACATCTACATCGTCTGCAATCACTTAATTGAATCCATAAGCTTCCTGGTCATACAATGACGACTACTTGAAGAAACACATTTCTTGCAAAGTGCAAAACCACTACGGATGTCGATCATATAAATATAGAAAAAAAAGCTCCAAAAACAAGTTAATATACTAATTTGAGGGTTACATGAACAGATGAATAGTTATATAATAAGCACTACATATACGATTATTTGAAACACCGGGAAAATCGCAAGGTCTTTGTCCGATGCTTCACAAGCAATGATTTTATTATGAAATAATCATAAAATCGTTGTATCATTGATGATTTTTCATGGCATAGGCATAATTCTAACCCACCTTTTCAGAAAATATACCCACCGTGCAGTAATTATTATTATTATTGCGGTAGGTAATTTTTCCTAAGTATACAGGCATAGCCTATTGTAAAATTCTGCAGAGCAACACAAATTAAATGTGCCCCATAGATAGGTTAAGGTTAGTTGAGTTCAATAACATTGAAAAGTTTTTAAATTCAACACATTCTTCCTAAAATCCATAACAGTGGTAAGCAATCATGTTTTATGATTTCGCGATTTTCTACAGCGCTAACTTCAAAACTGACTGACCCTGGAAGAGGAGCAAAAACCAATCGCTCACTAGCCAAATCTTCTTTGCCAACAAAATTTCTAATATTTTTCCATCGATTCTTTTCGATTGATTTATAATTCTACGTCGAATCTTTCTCTCTATCTACAGAAACCGGTTCGAATTTTTGATTGCAATTTGATTGCGTTCAGCGTGAAATCGACCCTCAATTCCGAATTCTTTTAATAGTGTTAGCATGTTCAGAAATACTTAAATACTGCGTATGCCGCCGGGCGGCCGGTTGCTGCTATTATTGTTGTTATGTTTTTTTTTTTTTGTATTAATCATTTTATTAGCCACCACACCATGTTTCATGCGATCAAAATGGGAGCATTTTACTCCATTCAATTCGAATATGTTCGCGTAAATTGAACATCAGCACCATGAAAAGCTTTAGAAAATTGATTTAAACGCTTGCTATTCAAGGATTTCAAATGTTTTAATTAATTCGTTAACCACCGCAAGTAATAATTTTAATCTGGCAACGGGGATTATACGAGGAGAGTATTGAGTATAGCATTAGAGAGTATATCCATTGCGTTGCGTGACGATGACAGATTTTTATCGCATTTTCGTGACTGTTATAGTTAATGTGTTGTAGGCGATGCTACATAAATTGGTAGCATTCATTCCATGCTACTAAGTAATATTGATTTATTTATAACGTAATTATGTAAGCACACATGAATCAGAGGAAGTAATTTAAGAGGTTTTACATGGGTCTTTGATTGAGGTAAATAAATTAAATATTAACTGTAATAAGAATATGCATATGAGCAGCATAAATTTAAGAAAAAGAGGATGAATGCAGTTCGGAATAGCTTTGTCAACTGATTTTATGGAATTTTTCAATGACCCTGTTTAGACGAGTTAGTATAAGATGCGCTTTGAAATGCCTCAAAATGCCCTTCATGATTACATCAGTTAACTTGCTGCCGCATAGTACATATGATAGCCAATAAAAGCATATCTTGCCTTAAGAGCTGCCTGCGAATTTTAAGTTGCAATTCATTCCCGTCCATCATCCTGCAAACAAGTTTCGTGCGGCAGAGGTAGCATACTGGCCCATATAAGCAGTCTCATTGCAATAATTATGGAAAATTAAAATCGTTTTGGTAACAGGGTGACATCTATTATTCGAAAATGGTAGATAGACTTTTTTTCAAAGTTCAAAGGCAGGGAGATGAGAGACCCCAAGCACGGAAGGCAAAGTTGCCCATTGTGCTAACCTGCTAGAAAGCCTCTCACCAAAACCTTCTTGTCTTCTTAATAAAGCGCATCTAATCTACGTGATGTAAGCTTTTCAGCTCATCCACAGATGGGAGGCAGTGCCAAGCATATCCAGCCTGGTCCGGGCAATGTCCAGACAAGCATACAGAAAGTGTTCGGTTATCTCAGGCTTTCCTTTCAGACAAGGCAGACACTCAGGACTGTCAACAGCCCCATCCTTCTTAGATGAGCATAAAGCAAGGTGTGTTCGATGCTGATGTCAACCACAGTTCTGCATTGTTTCATTTCGAGCTCCAAGAGAAAATCAAAGAAATTCCTATTAGGCACATCAAGAAAAATGTTTGTACACCTGCAAGTACATACTCAGATTCGCCCATCTCTGCTTATTCTTCATGCGAACCGAGGTAGTAATACCTACAGCGGTTTCGGGTCGAAGGAAAGGAGATCCCGAGCCAGACCTGGCTAGAAGATCAGACCTTTCATTCCCCATGATGCCCATGTGCCCCGCAACCTACTAGAGGGACACCTTGCTGTGGAAACACGGGCTAACCACAGAGGACCTGCAGCCCCCCAGTAACTTAAATGTTATCCGAGGGCCACCCAGAGTCATCAACGCGACCTGAAAGGATACCAATATACTTTCCTTTGATCAATATGGAGAGCTGCCATTGCGATGGCGAAAACTTCAGCCTGGAAGATAGTGGTGTGCTGCCAAGTGCGTACTCCAACCCAATGTCAGGTTCAAGAAAGTAAACACTAGCACCGGCTCCCTCATTGGTGAGAGAGCCGTCGAGGGGAAGGCTTGATAAAGCCCTCCCCCCAGCCCACGATTCCCTTTCAGGAAAACTCACAGAGAAGCGACGCCTAAACCGAAGTTCTGGTACCAACAGATAGTGGCATGCGGGCCAGAGGGGGTTTCCTATTACAGCAGACCCTCCAAAGAACAATGGGAAGAAGCAGTCCAGCCCTCTTCGCAACATCCCCTTGAGCGCAATCTACACACATGCCTTTTGCCATCTGCATGAATGACAAGATCCAGGGGGCAGCAGATTAATACGATCGCATGGAACTTGTAATTCCCAGGGAAGCAAACCTTTGCAGGCCCATCAGCTTCGCAACCGCAGTCCGCCCTTGCGTCCTCGACCAACATACAGAAGAGGCATATATGCGCATGAGTCTCAACCTTGGTTTCATGCCCCAGGTGCAGCCAAAAGTTCTCCAGTATTGAGCAAAGACCCTCATACTTTTTCCTCTACATGAATTCCCCACGTCAACTTCGAGTTAAGGTAGCTATTCTATTACGACTGATCGAAAAGTAAGAGTGTCCATTTACGATGTATATATTTGCCGACTTCAGAAATTATATTAGTTTTTGAGAAATTAAAAGAAATGCTTTTTTTTTTTTTTGAGAAAATCACAGAAACAAATTACTATCGAAGCACGAATTATTGCTGCTAATAAGCTGAGGTGAACAGTGAAACCCGTTTTCGGATCGGACATAACCCTACCAAGTTAGAGCCGATCAAAGGTGCGAAAATAGTTCCCCAGTTCGAAAAGATTGAATACTTAGTGCGTGATATGTATCTCAATAAAATTTACACGGTAAATATGTGGCTTTATTTTAAATTGCCCTCAAAGATTTTGGAACATTTTATTATTTTGAACTCAACGGAATTTAAAAATGTCTTTTGGCGCAATGGTATGAGCTACGGAATCAAATCTTTTTGCATTGGATGGGCCTAACATTCAGCTAAAAAATTAGCAATTTATCTCAATTATTCAAGTCACTATGACCAAAAATGTATTCGAATTTGCAGTTTGGTGAAAAATCACAAAGAAAAATCATAACACGAAAACTACAAAAAGTCGTAGAGCATAAATGGGGGTTCCCCGAGGGACGCTTTACCTCCAGGCTTCTGATTATCACTATTTTTTGGGACCCTTTTGGCGATATCCTTGATGGACATGTTGGGATTCCTCTTGATGAAACCAATCACTTTTGTCTCCACCTGCTTGTCCACAGAACATCTTGGTTGACCAGACCTACGTTTAGGCCATTGTTTCAGTTTAGTTCTGCATCAGTTCGGCTAACCATGTGAATGGAGTTTATACCGAGAATGCGGTTGTAGTACCAAACTTGGGCTGCACTCTTAACAAAATTTTACAGCATCATTTCCGTGGTAATTTTGTCAGCTAACAGGTTCCGTATTTCCCGAAAAAAAATATATGTATGATATTTCTTACGCATTTAAAATATTTATATATATATTCTCTTGATCACAAAAATTTATTTAAATCTTTTAGAGGAAAATCCTAATCGGAGGTTATAAATTGGCATAACATTTGAAAAGTGTTTAGACCGCATTCAAATTTGGTTATACAGGATAGAAAGGGTCTTGGATCACTATAAATGTTGTACCAGAACTTCAAATTCTGAATGAGTATAAACCGAAAATCTTATGCTACATAATTTCGACGATAATATAGATAACTAGATGGGTGAGGTGAGGCGATTCCGTACAGTAGGGCTTCACTCTGCGCGTTTGTGTGTGTGTGTGTGTGTGTGTGTGTGTGTGTGTGTGTGTGTGTGTGTGTGTGTGTGTGTGTGTGTGTGTGTGTGTGTGTGTGTGTGTGTGTGTGTGTGTGTGTGTGTGTGTGTGTGTGTGTGTGTGTGTGTGTGTGTGTGTGGGTATATATATATATATATATATATATATATATATATATATATATATATATATATATATATATATATATATATATATATATATATATATATGTGTGTGTGTGTGTGTGTGTGTGTGTGTGTGTGTGTGTGTGTGTGTGTGTGTGTGTGTGGGTGGGTGGGTGGGTGGGTGGGTGGGTGGGTGGGTGGGTGTGTTCATGCATTCATTAATATGCGTGGGAGTGTTGCTCTCTACGTCGACGCGCTCTCAGCGCACAAATATTTAGTAAGACACCATTTTGTTTATGGCAACCCTACGAAAGAGTTGCGCGATTGGTCTCATTTTCAAACTTAAATTTCCCTTTCCTTAAAAAAAGCCTATCTACAACATTTCAGCACTCTACGTCGACGCAGTAGGCAATGTCCAAATATGTAGTGAAAAACTTAAGTTTTGTATAGCAACACCAAGAAAGGGTTGCCCGATTTGCTCCAGTTTTGAATCTGTATTTTGAATTTCTATGAAAACGCCGTGTACAAAATATGAACTCTTCACCTCGAAGCCTTCTCAGGCAGCTTCCAAGTATATAGTGAAAACCCGATGTTTTGTATGGCAATACTAGGAAAGGGTAATCCGATTTAGTTCATTTTTAAAATTAGATTTACAATTGCTATGGAAACACAAGTACCAAATTTTTTGTATGGCAACCATATGAAGGAGTTGCCTAATTGGTCCCATATTTGAACTTAATTTACACTTTTTTAAAAAAGGCCCTTGTACGAAATTTCAGATCTCTACTTCGATGCGTGAAGCAGTGTCCAAATATATAGTGAAAAACTGAAGTTTTGTATGTCAACATCAAGAAGGGGTCGCCCAATTTCGACCATTTTTATAATTTTATTTAGTATTGCTATTAAAACACCATGTACCAAATTTTAGTTCTCCACGTCGACCCGTTCCCAGACAGTGCCCAAATATATGTATAGTTAAACAAGTGAAAAAGCTAGAATTGGTCTAAGACCAATTCTTATGATACCCTAGATGAATGCACGTATGAAATTTCGTATGGTCACCCATTTGAGCAATTTTCAGCTTTCTAGATGAACGCCTTCTCGAGTTATCGTGCGCACAGACAGACAGACAGACAGACGGACGGACGGACGGACATGCAAAAATCAAAATAACTGTTAATATTATGCGTGGGTGTCCAATTCATTTTGCTCTACCATCATTATTTCGAGGTGTTACAAACGGAATGACAAACTTAGTATACCCCTATAGATTTCATCTAGGGCATAAAAAGAAACCCTGCGAAACAGTTGCCCAATTTATCCCATTTGTGAACCTAAATTTACATTTTTTTTAAAATCTTTTTCATTTCTTTTCTATTCTATTTTTTCATTTGTTTTTCAAGTCACTCGATTTCACTATTTGGGACCTGTTGATGAGTCACACCAAGACTTGAAACTTGCCACCAAAAATATAATGGGTTGTGTGATGAAATAACAAATTAAAAACATTTTTTAGCTTTTGCTATATACCGGAGAATCTAAAAAAAATCCTTCTTGAACAAATATAAGTTTACCCCGGTAAAAAGTCCTAAAGAGTAATCTCTACTTTTATTTTTTTTAAAAAAACGCCGTGCATACAATTTGAGCTATCCACCTCGACGCGTTCTTAGACAGTTTATAAATACATAGTGAAAAACAAAAATTTTGTATGGCAACACCAAGAATGGGTGCCCGATTAGTCTGTTTTTGAAATTTTATTTGCTATTGCTTGAAAACACCGCGTACCAAATTTCAGCTCTCTACGTGCAGTCGTTGTCAGATAGTGTCCAAATATATACTAAAAAACGAAATATTTGTATGGCCAAGTTGCCGGATTTAGTTCATTTTGAACATGTAGTTTCAATTTTTATGAAAACGCCGTGTACAAATTTCAGCTTTCCACATCTACGCGTCGTCAAGCTGTTTTTACGTCTCGACAACAGCGCCATCTATCGTATCCAAGACTACCCTATCTCTCAAGCTGGAACCAACCAAACACATTCGGTTTCGGAGATTAGCGTGTACAAACACAGCGACACTGGATTTTTATATATATTAAGATAGCAACATTTTTATGGAACTTTTTAAAACCGCATATGACATTAAAATCTCCAGCTACTCCACCGGCATCTGTTGTCTCATGACAGAAGTATAGTTGCCAAGGACCAAAAAAAAATATCCATGATTCGGGGAGAAGAAGAAACTGACAAGTATTTTGAGTCGAAAGAAAAAATCGAGGTAAATTAGCGACATTTTTTTTTTGCTCAAGAGTAGCGAGTGAAAAGTTACGGCATTTTATACCCTAGATGAAATCTGTAGGATTTGTCATTCCATTTGTAACATCTAGAAGTAATATGGTATAGAAAAATGGATTGGACACCCAAGCATAATATTGAAAGTTATTTTGATTTTTACATGTCCGTCCATCCGTCCTCACGATATCTAGAGAGCAGAAATTTTGCACACGGGCTTTAAAAAAAATGTATTCGAAAATGGGACAAATCGGGTAACTAAAATTAAGTTCGAAAATGGGAATTAGAGTAAGTCCTTCGTGAGGTTGCCATACAAAATTTTCGTTTTTCACTATATATTTGAACACTGGCATGAGAATGCGTCAACGTATAAAATTGAAATATTATACACGGAATTTTTATAGAAAAGCCAAATATAATTTCCATAATATGCTAAATCGGGCAACACTTCCTAGGTGTTGCCATATCTAAATTTAGGTTTTTTTACGTATGCTGTGCAAACGACCCGTCCAGACGTTTTTATTGTACTGAAATGTTCTTCAGAATATGAAATCCTATAAAATTGGTCATAATAATTTTTACAGTCCAACGAACCGTTCTAGAAATATATGCGAAAAACCACTTCAATTAAATCAAACTTGCATAAATGGGTGACCATATGAAATTACATATGGGCATTCATCTAGGGTATCATAAGAATGGGTTTTAGACCATTTCTAGCTTTTTTACTTGTTTTCGGAAATTTTAATCTGTAAACATTTTTTACGAATATTTCATTCAACAAGCATTTCATCCCTCATCTGGGATCTGCGATTTCACGTGTTTGCTGGAAAGAGAAGACCCAGCTCTATTGTTCATTGCGTTTTCTGGATAGTAACATCTGTTATGGTCAGAATAATATGAGCGAGTGGTGTTGGGCTAGTAGTCCAGTCTATCACCAGAAGCTGATAGCTCACACCGTGGTGATATTGTGCTCAGGCGACACGCTAGCACCTCGCTTACATGCAGAGAGTGTGGGGTGGGTATGAACCGAAAAAAATCTGTGCCATCACACGCCATAACCAAAAAAAATTATTCGTACCTAAAACAATTTAAATACACAACTAGAGTCCTGAAGAATTTCGACATCTTTTACCTTCAAATTGGGTGAGGTTCATCTGTGGTATTGATCCTCTTGGTGCCTTTTCCCTGCCACAAAGCCGGCATGTAAATCGATGCCACTAATTTACCTAGCTTTTTTCTTTTAACCCAGTTTTTCCTCCTTGACAATTATGCTTCTCCTTTTAGTCGACAGAAGCCAGTGGAGTGGCTGGAGATGTTAATAGTACGTCCACATGCAAACATAACAAAATTGACAAAATTTACCTCGCTAAACGCTTCGTTTTTACTCATTTTTCAAGTGTTCACTTCAAAATCTAAACAATGAATGGCACTCTTTTAAAATGTATAGTTAATGCCTCTAAAAATTCAACAAACAAGGTTTTTTTATTGTGCAGTTTTACTAAATTTACCGAGTTCTTAAACTAAATTGAAAATCTTTTTGCTTTAAGCTAGTAAGAATAATGTTGCCACAAAGACTTTGTAAAAACTAGTAAAGATAAGTGGGATTATGTTCCAGCTTGAAGCTTACTTTAGCTATGAATTAAAAAAGAAAATCATACAAAAATAATTTTTGTCAAATTGGTGTTATTTTACAATGGTGTAAAAAAAATTTTGAAACAGTCAAGTCAATATCACTCGAGATGTGGTATATAAAAATATTATAAGCCTTATCGCAATCTGCATATTATGTAGAAGAAGAAATTAATTTTTTACATAATTTTGAATTAAGATAGGCTTCGAACTTGACTACCCCCACCCAACCATATAGTTACCTGCCACCTACATATTATAGATCTTCCATCTATAATAGATTTTGAATAAGACCTCTTCTACATAAATTTATAAATGGCCTTGGAATTAACCTTCACCAAAAATAAAATACGCTTATGGGGGTTTCATTAAACTCTTATAATAAATTTAACCCAGTTCTTAATTTGCAAATTGTTCAGCAATTAAACCTCATAGTCATGCAAATCACCATTTATCATACAAAATTCTCGTTTTAATTAAATCAGTGCCACACCACCCTTCTGCTCTAGTATTATGAGGAAAGCCTTAACTTTTACCATTATCACGCCATTAAAGACTACCTGTACCTACACAATGGACTCCTTACGTAATTTCATTAAATTGTCTTATGAATTTTTTTTTTAAAGATTCTAGATATTCTCTGTATGCAGTAATTAGGGAAAATTTGGCTGCACCTAATTCATAGCTAATAAGCCTAAAAATAGTTTAGTTAGCCAATTTCCATATAGATATTAAATGGATTTGTAAAACGTGTGATTCAATTTTTGTGTTTGTGTCTAAAATATTGCTGTTGTTATTGCTGAGTTTTTTTTTGTATTAAAGTGAAAATGTAAAGGAAATTTGATGTAATTTTTCTGAATAACTTATACTTTAACTTAGATAAACCAAAAACTGTGATAATTATGGATTTCAACCATGTCAACGATGATGACACCATGGCCGGCGTCTATAATGCTTGGAGTAAGTTTTTGGTGTTGTGTATCATCTCAGACTTCCTTTTACTCTATGTATATACATACTTATATATGTTTGTCTATATACGAATTTTTGTATATACTTATAATAATTCTTCCTACCTGCACTCATTTTTACATCAAAATGCAACAATCCCCGCCTTTTTATAGCTCTATAGTTATTAATAATAATATTAATGCTAGTTTTTGGTGTGATCTCAATGTTTCCAATTGTTTGTATTGTGCTTATATTTTTTTTTGTAATTGTTATATTCGAAAACATATTTCTAAATTTGAGTTAATTTGAGACGACAGCAATGAGTATCAATTTTAAAAAATTTTTTTTTTTTTAGAAAATTTTTAAATATTTAAAAATCAAATTACAAACATAAAAATTAAAGTGTTTTGACTTTAAAATTTTTCAGTTTTGAACTAAAACACTTTTTCAAAATAAAAACCCTGTTTTGTCCAAGCGAATAACATCTTTGTAAAAATTTGAAACATGTATGGTCCCTAACGAATGTATCAAATTTCAGGGAATGCAAGGATGCACACAAATAAACGAAAACATTTTGTATGTAAATTTGTAAAATTAAAAACAAAAACCTCTACACTTATTACAGTGTCGAGTTTACAAGAATGTAATTTTAGGAATGTAGAATTTAAAATCAATTTAACAGTGGATCCAATGAAATGTAGGCGATTTTTGAATATTTAATGTTTCAACATAGAACGACAAGTA
The DNA here is from genome assembly GCA_963930735.1 of Dioctria linearis. Classification (NCBI taxonomy): domain Eukaryota; kingdom Metazoa; phylum Arthropoda; class Insecta; order Diptera; family Asilidae; genus Dioctria; species Dioctria linearis. The sequence continues at coordinate 30,430,657 of OZ005740.1, read as the reverse complement.
GGTGAATCTGCATTGAAGTGAGAGGGGGGGGGGGATAAATAGGGAAGTTTCTTTTTCGTTCCACACAAACTTTGAAAGTCATCGAAATCAGAGATGATCAAGTCCATCAGTTTTTTGTGGAATGGCTGCTTTAACCTGAACCAGAAGAATAAGAATTGCAATTCTCTGTATACCGAGATATTATTTTTATATAGTTTGCTTCATCCAATATAAAGGAAGAGTAGTTACCATATCCTGGAAATTATTATAAAATTAATTTCAAAATTGTAATCACTAAAGATTTTGTCATCGTGAATCATCAAATTTTGTCTAACAATAACAATCAAATTTCGGTTTTGCTCTTTATTTCCTTTTATCTTATTCTCTGCTTCCTGTAACCCCCTATGAGACGTTCACTGCACGGATCTTTCGACTGATCCGCTTTTTTCAACTCTCGCCATTTATTTACTATTAAATTAAGGCTTCTTCCGTCTAGTTAGATTTTCTTCACATATTTCACGACCGGCTACTCGGCGTCTTCTTTAAGTCGCATGAAGATTCCAATCAAGAGTCTGCTACGCGATGCTATGAAACTCTATACTTAATTTGTGACCAATCCTGCCACTTGTTCCTACTTATGGATAAATGAATTAAAAAGAAGTTGAGACCGCAAGGGGTCTCTGGAATGTTGGCCACAAGGCCCATTATTCACTCTCCAGACTTATGCGCAATTGCTCATAGGTCCCAATCGGACGCTCTTATAAAGCTCGGTATTGGCCCCCAACCCTCCTTACCGGCTTCATGCAGTGCGGTCAGGAGGTGTAAGCCAAGGAATTTGTAACACTTTTCTGAGAGAGCCAGGCAGTGACAAAGAAAATGAGTGACCGTTACAGATTCCTCTTCGCAACTTCTGCATATTATTAGGATCTGCAAAAATGACCCCTGAGAACAGATTCCCCAGTAAGAATTGACACTAGCGTTCTCAGGGTTGGCTTGTTTAGTCCCAAAAGCTTATTCGTTAAGTTTGGGCTGGACTTAAGCCACAGTTCTTTTGTAGCTATGCCCGAAGAGCCATCAAACCAAAGGCTGCTGTGCTGGCGGTCGGCCCAAACCGAAATATTAGAAGTTAGATTGATGTAATCCCGATTGTAGAGGGAGATTGCACCAAGACGCGCAAGCTCGTCTATCTTTTCGTTCTCGCTGGTATCGCTGTGCTTTGGCACCCAAAGAACCGAGTACCCTGTTATTCCGACATAGGGAATTCAGGATGGTTTTATACTCCAATACTAGTTTAAAGGATTTTGATAAAGCCTTTACAGCTGCTTAGCTGTCCGACCAGATGGCAGTCACCTTGTTTTCAGTATCCGAGTTAATGAGAAATCTTCCCATTTCAAGGAGGACTTCCGCTTGGAAAACCGTGACATGGCTTTCAAGGAGCATGGCAATTTCAACACCTTCTCCGGCCTCTTTCGGATCTGGAGCCATCTGTATACCTAGATAATAGGGTTTTTCAATAGCTGAAGAACTGAATGTGATTCCCACCATTCTGCCCTAGATGGAGTTCTAGATTTGAAGTTGCTTTTCAGCATAGTCTCGAGGAGGTGGTCGCAGTCCCTGTCGAGGTCAGGTACCATAGACTGCACGAGTTCAAAGATAAATTCGTGTGGAACCCATGTTTCAGTGTGAATCCCGCTCCGATTATGGTGCAGTATCAGCACTGCGATTGATGCCCCCTTTTTGATGTGTATTTGCATGGGATGTATGTTGAGGATAGCCTTAAGAGCTCGAGTGCTGATTCACTTGAGAGCGCCACTTTCACTGAGGTATGCTTATTTATACACACATGTCAATTCTGTCCGGGTGAGTTAGTCTGTGAAAGATCTTAGTAATGATTTACTCTCGGCCAGTGAATATTTAAGCTGCGCTGATTTAGGTGCGTTTACTATCTGATACCTCTCGAGAGAAATTTCATTGTGTTCTCTGGAATACACGCCTTTAAGTTTATTTTAGTAGCCTTCAATTTAAACCTCCTTGCCTGTTGACGGATTAAAGGTACTCAGAGCTGCACATATCTAAGCAAACGGCAACGTGTACCTATATATATAACTGCACATGTTTCCATATGTTTTATAGAAGGCAAATATCATCAGTCTAAAAATGAAAAAGTTGTTCAAATTGTTTTCATTTAATCCTTCGCAAAGGATGGTTATTTAGTGTAATTCAAAAATATCTTTGATTGTAAGAAGAAAAAGTGTAGGCGATGGTATACACTTTTATTGTACGCCATCGAGCAACTGTCCAGATGTATTCATGATAATACTGCCAAACGCTTTCTAAAAATCGGAGATGTGAATCGGGACACCTTCACTTGGCGGATAGTTCGATGATAATTCAGAGTGTTTTGATATTATAATCTGCATTTAAGATTCTGCGCCAGATGTTACTATTTTCCAGTCGCCTTATTTCGAAAATCTGTACTATTCACGCCTTTTGTGCATACGACGATCTTAGTTTTCCAATTACCCTGGACTAGAGGCAGAAGAATATTAACTGCAACAATGGAATTTACCTCACGTAGTAGGTACAGGTATTCCGTATATGAATGGAGTCTTACCAAGATCCATGATTTGGTTGTGCCCACCACATAGGGTTCTAATCAAACAGCATTACATAGTGCTGAGTTACAAAAGCATTTTTTTCTAAACTTGTCTCCATAATCTTACTGCAGTATGCTGCTTTTTCTGTCTGCTCTGTCAACATTATCATGTGTTGCACTTCTCTGGGCACCTTCCTGTAACGGATAGTAGACAGTTTTAAGATTTTTAGATTTTCCAATATTCAAACCTTCCCATTACATACTCCACGAGGTCGATATTATTTGAGCCAATTTTTGCATTGAGAATATCTGATTCAATTAACGCGTAGCACTGTATAATTGTGATTCTATAACGATTTCGAGGCTCTTCTCTCTTCCGTATGGCATTCCACAAGGTTCAGTACTGAGTCCTTTTATATTCAGCATTTATATAAGCAAACCAGCTTATTTTATATTACGCTCTAGCTCCTGTGTCTGTAGATTAATTAAATATCCATAGCTACTAGAAGACTGTTATCTTGCTGTGTGTGTGTGTGAGAACGATTAGACCAATAGGAATAGCTACCACTCAACCCTAACCTAGCCATGATGTCTGCCAGTGGACTAAAGAGTGCTACAAATTAAAATTTACTCACTTACGACTCTATTACCTAGAAATTGTCTAAAATGGCGGCTAATTCTATTACAAAAGTTAAATTTAGTTTTAGTTAGTTTTTTAATTGATTAAATTGTGTGTGAATTATATACTTAAAAATGTGTAAACCTAGCTATGTGTAGTACTGTTAAAAATCTCCTTAATATGATTCCTATATATATATAAATATAAATATGTAAATAAATTTTTTAGACGAAATGCTGGAATCAGAAAAATCCAGCCTGGTGGGAAGAGTACACGATCTGGAAAGACGAGTATTAACTCAACAGGATGAAATTGTGTGCCTGCGCTCAACTTTAGCTGATGTCCTTCGTCGATTAAATCTAATTGAGGGAAATATTGAAAGAGGCGGACATACCATAAGTGTTACAACTTCTCATCATGGTGGAAGAAGCGCTCCATCAACACCCGCCAGAAATGCACCAGTATCAAGTTTCAATAGACGTAAGTTCTTTGCTAGCTATTTATGGAATTCTACTACTAAGTACTACTACTACTATATAATATCATTCCTACATTTTTAATAATAGTGACATCTCCAAGCCCAACAAATAATAGCACATCTTCGACAGCAAGTAGCAATGAATGGAAATTGCGAAAACCTTTGCCACGTACAAATCAATCAGAGGCGGTTGTTCGTCGGCATACGGCAGCATCTGTTGGAAATCTTACGCAACGTAACAAAGCCATACATCAATCGAACGGATCACTGCACTCAGATTCACAGAGTAGCAGTTCAGTATCACCGGCGCCATCACCCTCACCTCGACCAAATTCTATTCACAGTGGTTTAGGGAAAAGGTGGAGTTCAACAGGTGATTTTGGTAATGATGGAACAACTCTTCAAGGCAGGTGAGCAACTTTTCGCGTTACTATAAAATTATGAATTTGTTCGCTTCTGTTTATTGTCATCAGATTTCTGATCGTTTCTTTCATTTGTTTATTGTTTAACTTTTGTGTATTTTTATGTTCTTGTTTATTGTTTTTGGTTTTTTTTATTTATTTTCTTTTTTAGATTGTCGGCAAAATCATTGTTGAATTTGACGACAAAACCAATGCCGGGTCATTTGTTAAAGCACGGGTATGTCTGTTTTGATTTTCTATATTTTAGTTAAGATTGATTTAGTTTTGTTTTCGTTTTTTGTTTTTGTTAAGTTGGTATGGTAAAAAATTTGTAATGTCCAAAATTAACAAAATGGTGCGTATATAAGGAGATTGGTTTATGGTCTTTTAAGGTTTGACATTAGATCATTTAAGTTAAACTAAATTTAGATTAAAAATTGTATACTAAAATTATGACGACGATACAGAGTAGATAAGTCAAAATTCGTGAATATTGCAAAAAAAAAAAAAGTGTAAAGAAATACCAAAATTAGTTGCAAATACCAAAACATCAACACATCAGACCACATACTCTACGAATACAATATAATACATATTCCTCAAGTGTTTAGATTACACTTTTTCAAGCCCAACTACTTCCAAAAAATTTCCTTCAGAATGAGGTATCTAGAAACCAATCAACTCACCAACGATCGCTAATATGGCTTCCGGCCTGGACGCTCATCTGGAGACTTGCTGATTTTCCTTATGGAACGTTAGAATCATAGTCTTCACATTTTTTGGTGGGACCAATAACGTTGCCCTATATATTTCGATGGTCCTTGATAGAGTCTGGCATCCAGCCTTTTTAGCCAAACTTAGAGCATTTGGTCTCTCCCCTCCTCTTCTATAATAGATTGAAAGTTTTCCGTGTGGTCGCCTAATTCGTGTTATATCTGAATATTATATATATCTGAATCTCACTCTATAAATACCGGCATGCTCCAGGGCTCTAGTGTTATCTCTCCACCTCTCTTCTTAATTTTCATTAATGACCTGCTTTCCCTTACTTTCAATCCCATCTACAGTTTTGCCGATGACAGTTCCCTTAATTTCGCATACTCCTTTGACACTTTTGCGGACTCCATACTGAATGTCACATCTGTCAAACGAGATTTCATGATTAAAATATTTTACTTCATCAGACTTGACACAAATCTACAAATCTCATATCAGACCTAGATAAGAACATAATTCATATATTTTGGCAGAGGCTGGACGCACTGCATTGTCCGCGTTAGACAAAGTCCAAAAGAAGACCTCCCGGCTTAGTGTAGTGATAACATGTCAATAGCCACTATTGATTCCCTTAAGCACCGGCGTAACGTCAGATGTCTATCTTTCTTTTATCGCTACTGCTATGGCTATTGCTCGGATAAAATCTTTAGCCTGTGATCCCTTGTATATTCGTCCTATCCGCACCACACGAGCTGTAACCCGGGATCACCCTCACACCCTTGAAGTCAAATTCGGCTGTATCGTGAAATTCCCATCGTTTTTTTTCTCCCCCAGCTATTAGCCGCAAACATTCAAGCGTAATGCACACCTCTTTGGCTCAACCCAATAATCCTCAACTCACTATCCCTTCTTCCTTTCCTGCCAAGGCTGATCTAGGGCATCATAGAGTCACCCCTAAGCTTTCGCAACATCATAAAAAAAACAAAGGTAGATTATTGAATAACGACCTTGATGATAATCTCGCTTGGGGCAAAGCGTCAAATTTAATGCATCTCTAAGCCCCAAGGCTCTCTTGTATCCTTAAAACAAGATCATAATTTTTCCATTCCCGTTTCTTTTGGTGGAGCACTGATTTACGATAAACCGTCTTTATGCATTCTTGGCATTAATATTCTCTGTTGGCAAAGAAGCATAGAAATGCCTTGCATTTCTGAAAAGATGTAAGAAATATTTCAGCCCATCGAATTTAGAACTCCTCTAAAAGTCCTACATTATATCTAGAATGGAACACAATTCTCACATCCGGGCCGGGGCTGTTCGTATATAGCTTTAGCTTAATCGCATACTGTCCAAAAGAGATACTTTAAAGTCAATGGCGATTTGACAATAACTTGTCATATCGACTCACTCCGCACCGCCGCAATGTTGGATACCTTTCGCTACTTTTTTCGCTATATGCATGGTCAATGTTCCGATAAAATATCTGGTCTGATCCCTTGTAGAATATTTCCCGAACTGTGCGAATGTGGAACAGTCTACCATCATCTTCTATTTATCTTCGGGTGTACAATATCCACAGGTACAAGACTGACATACTTCACAGTACCTCCGTCACTATCCTCAAGTCTCCTAATCCTTTTTCTATCTCCTTTCTGCCACCATCGGGCTAGCGGCCGATCGCCTGTCCTTCCAGTCCAGCTCTGGTAATGAAAAACTATTTCTTCATTAAATTAAAGAACTACATTAAAATTAACATATCAAAATATGTAATTCAATTCTGCTAAATGAGATATTATCGTAAATTTTTATATTTAAATCCTTTATAGTGTAGGTTGCACAACAATTCTCGTTAAAAAGAATTGTTTATCCCTATTTGAATTTTGAAAAAAAAAAATATTTCACCACATTTCCATAAATTCAATAAAAATAAACGGTCAGAGAAGGAGGTCGAAAATCTTTGTTTACTTAATCAAGTACCTATACGTAATATGTATATGAACAAGGAAACCATAAACATAAGAGTTAACAAACGTGTTAAATTTAAATTAGTATAGTTGTTCCCACTCAAAGTTTCAATTTTAATATAGGCATATTTCCGCTCCGCTTTGAGTCATTCTTGGTCGTTCATCTTATACTACTGGTGCCATGGATAAATTCTCTTAAAAACTTGTTCAAAGCATTCATTTACTTTACGCTTTTCTACATACTACAACAAAAAAAAGTACCCTCAAAGCTCTCACCACATTGAGCAATTTCAATGAATCATATAACGTCGCTCATAATTCAAGTTCAGTTCAGTTTTAGTCTTTCTTGGCAATACCTTTTCTGATATCACAAGTGCACAACATTCGTTCGATAAACACCGAAATTTTTTTGCGATCACCTGACTGACTTTTAAAGAATTGACTCTCAGTGAATCAAGTGAGTGTCATTCATTCAATTGAGTGGAAAACTCGAGCAAAGCTACTCTGCTGCAATCGGCAAAATTCTAAACTATAGAAAACTTTTTATACAGAGCTTTGTGTGTAAACTTTAGCTCAAATCATACAGCTCTCGACCATATGCTGGATTGCCTCATCTCCAGTTGTTGTATTTAGAGTTGTTGTCTACTTTGGGCAGTCAGTAGTGTTCATAGGAAGAATAGACACTTTCTGGTGAATTTAACGATAAGTTTTACGTAAATTGTGTGATCACGAAAAATAAATAAATAAAAGAAAAATCAAATTATTTGCTACTAAGTAAAAAGAGTTTAAGTCATTTCCACACCTGGTGTTGATCTTGCTTGATATAAGATACCTTGGAAAAAAAAGAATTTATTCTCTCTTTTTAAAGTTTCCATTTCAATTAAAAATTAATTTACGGACGAGTGAGTTTCATACTATACACAGAGAAACTACCTAGATATTATAGAAACCTGTGAATAACGCACTACTACTGGTCAACAGACTTCTGATATTTTAGTTTCATGTTGAATCTTGTATTGTTTCCATAAATAATTGCAGTGCAAATATAAATCTTGTGTGTGTTTGTGTCTGATAGAGAGAAGTGATCAATTCGTGGAAAAAAAAATAAAACCCTCATTTCTTTAGAGAATTCGAATTACATCTCCCCGATTTGGATTAAATCATTAAGATGTCAAGGTGAGTAGGACGAGATTTTGGTTGACTTAAATAGAGAGTCGTCGTCTTTTTAGTCTGTGTTAATGGGTTGCAGTTATTTTGGAGCTCGTACAGATATCAAAACCTTTTTGGCTTTTTTTTTTTTGTATGTTTTGTGGTGCTACATAATCACTTAACCTTGACACAGCAGGGCTATATTTTATTGAGTTTTAAATTCTAACAATTTAGGTATATAGAAAACATCATGAAATTCATACCATAAGCCAGATAAAATCTCAGCTGAGTGCATATGCATGATTTTCGTAAAACTATTATTGATTCATGCCGAAGGAAGGGTTGGGATTGGAATCACCCACCAACTAATAATATAAGTTACATTACCCAAGAATTGCATTTTGTAGGTACCTACATATGTATATTGGTGATAACGCAGTTGCTATGCTATACCCACAGAGAATCCTGTATCCAAGTTCTGTATGCAATCGACCTTGACAAAGGTGACCCACCCTATCGTAAATTGTAGCTATTTATCTAATCGATTGTGCATTTTGAATGGCATATCTTTCATCGGATAATATACAAATATTCATTAAGATACGAGTTTTTCAGTAAAAGGCTTATTGTATGTTGAAATACGCGTTTAGATCATTTCTTTGCGATAAAAAAAATTATATGGTTTTCCGTTGGATGTATGTACATAAAAAAAAAAATTAGGGTGCGGCAGTGATCATTATCCAAATAAAATCCAATTAATTTACTTCAAATTATATTTTCTCTTCATTTCAACCGACCAAAATTTTGATGTTATCACGGGACAAATAAAAACGATTGCTTTGAGAATGATTAAATAAGCAAATGTTCGTGATACATTGCTTGTCCTAAATTCTGGCCACATCCTAACACACATCATTGTAGACAGTGGGAAAAGTAAATGTAATAAAAGTAAGTCACCATTACCGTAAATTGAGACTCAGTCAGAATGTCCATAAACCTGGTGTGGCTACCCATATTGCATTGCATAGCATAACGAGCCTAGGTTAGGTTAGGTTAAGTTAGGTTAGAGTGACGGCCATCGTGAAAAGCTTATACGATCAGTCTCACTTAGACCATCAATGATCCATTGTGATGACACTTTATTGGAACCCTGGCTGGAAAATATAGATAAGAGTTAGGGAGTGCGATGAAACCAGCCGCAAGAGTTAATGAACCTTACCAGGTCCCCCAACTCTTTGTCTGCTAATTCCCCCAGTTAGCAGAAAAAGTAACGTAAAAAGTAAGCGTAGTCATCCTACACTTAGCAAGGTTAGAGCATTCACACAGCAGGGTTCATAGCTGAACCCCTTCTGTTCACAGCATCCTCTGCCTCATGACCAGGAACCCAGCAGAGAAAAACTCTGTGGGTAGCACCCAGTTTCGCGAGCTCACAGCGAAACCGTTGCACTAGGGGGCGATCTAATGATGCTTGAGTCCAAAGCTCTGATTTCAGCTTAGCTGTCAATACAAATCCTGATGACTCGATCGCTAGGTACGTCATAAGTTGTACGCAGCTGCCTTATTGCTTTGCTAATGACCAGGACCACCGCTTGGAATATAGTACTGTGAACTAGATCACAGGCGGTACGATTCCTGTATTTGAGGGAGTGCTGAGTACACCCAGGCTCCCACTCTCACATCCATTGTCGAGTCGTCCGTTAAGACACATATATCAAAGTCATTTGCCACGCGATTACCATCCCAGTCCTCTCTATTAGGAATGCTAGTCGAGAACACTTTCTCAAAGTCTATTATTGGAACAATGTAATTCGTAGCTCCCCGTATACAGTCTCCAGGACAGATCTTCAGTATTCTACTGTGACCAAGATCTGCTGTTATCCAGCAGCCCTACTCTTTAAGGCTTCGTGCACCTTACAGCTTTTATATTTCCCATGGTTATCGAGGGGCAAGAGTCGGAGCATAATCTTCATTGCTGCCGTTGGTGTTGTTATAAAAACTCCTTTTATGCCTAAACAGGTAGCTCTGTATTTTAGTAAGACTTTTCAGATGAGTCGCTTTCTCAAAAGTATTTCACCACACCAAGATCCCGTTTCGCCATTTCTTGCCAAAAGTTTTCTTGCAGGCATGCAGTTCAATGGTCGCCTTCTTGACGCGCGCATTCACATTTATCGTCCAATTTAATTTGGAGCCTAGTATCACTCCTATAGGTATTTGGCTTCAGTTTTAAAATCAAGACTAATGCCATCCAGTTTGGGGGATGCGAAAGTCGGCTTTGGTCTTTGCGAGGTTAAGCCTGAGACCACAACTTATAGCCCAGTTAAGAAGATTTTGCAATGCTCTTTGAGTTAATTCACTAATCGTCGATTGGAAGTGTCCTGAAACCAGAATGACTAAGTCATCCGCATATGCTACCGCTTTTATACCCTCCCTTTGTAAAGAGATAAGAATACCATTAACCACCAATAACCACCAGTCGAGGTGAAAGTACTACTCCTTGTTGCATACCTCTCGACACCCTCGTGCTTTCCTTATTTCTACCGAGTTTTGCGTTTATTAGACGGTTGTTGAGCATTGGTTTAATCCATCTGCATCATAGGATTCAACTCCTAGACCAGTCAGGGCATCCTGAATTGGCTCTAATCTAACATTATTAAAGGCTCCCTCGATACCAATGCACCTATACTTAGTGTATTCTATTTGTCAATTGATATTTCGATGGTTTCTACTACGTCATGTAATCATAAATATCACTTTGGTTTGCTTCCAGATGCATGGGATATAGGAGTGGAGTAGACAGATTCCATAGATTACTCTCAAGCCCCGGAATTACAATTTTAAATCAAAAACGAATCACTGATTCTGCTTGGCTTATCAAAATTTCATAAGCCATCTGTCATGAGTTTCCCTTGTAATGGGAATATAACAATAGTAACTCTGGCTTGCAAATCGCAACCCCTAATTCAGTGAATGCGTCTTGATGGATTTGTGGCAAGGCAGCAGTGATGGAAGTCCCGCCCTTGTTGTTTAAGCTTCCCTAAACTAAGTGCGGCTGGGAAGAATGATTAGTAAGCCTAACCAAGCCCACAACAAATAATGCTGAGAAAGAATGTTTGTCAATACTACAAAAGTCCATAACTGACAGCTGTCAAATGTGTATAGCAAGTTGCAAATTTGCAGATTGCCGATATTCGATCAACATAAACATGTTAAAACGAAGATCAGTTAATAAGATAACATAAGAACAATATTTTCTAGGTAACTGCAAACTATCAACACTTTAGACTTTAGCATACCTTTAAGCTTCCATTCCAATATTAAAACCATCAAAAATTGGTTACAGGTTGCGCCTCATTCTTAAACATTAGAAAAATTGTTAGACAATCAACATTGAAAAAGTAACCGCCATACCCATACCAGAATGATTATCAAGTGGGAAAATCCATTACAACCATACAGTCGGATGAAAACGTCTCCTTAAGATTCCGACTGAAGGTTTCGACATCACCTCTCTCTTGAATTCATAAATTCATAGAGATTGTAACTGCTAAAGAAGGAGTTGAATATTTATTGCAAAAAACAATACTTAACATCCAAAGGATCAACCGATTTTTGAAAAGGATTGGGGAAAAGAGTGTTGAACACCAATGGATTCACCTCAGGGTAGAGTTCTATCTAACCTCTCTGCTAGAGATCGTTGGTTATTAATGATCTGTTTTAACTCCTGCTCAGGGATATCCAAATGCAAACGATATCATACAATCTTCTATCTAATGCAAACTATCCTAAATATAATCCACAAATGTTGCCAAAAGATGACAAGCATGACAAGCACAATCTTTTTAAGTGAACAGTATGTGAATTCTCAACAAAAAAAAACAAATATTTAGGTATTACTTACCTTTAAAATAGGAAACTCTCAGCTGTCTTTTACAGTATAGAAGCGTAAGTAGTTTCTTAGAAAAAGCTACAGCGGTATAAAGCCGACTACAGATGGTATAAATAGCTTGGTAAGCTGGAATCGAAGAATGAGTCTGCATTCTTGGTGAATAAGACTGTAGAGGATGAGAATGTCAATGAATGAACATGTATTAATATATTCCATATTTTTAAAAGTCCTTACAACAACAATAAAATCTCCATTGGTTTGAAGCCAAGCTAATAACGCTAACCACACCACCAATCATATCATTGCATTCGAATCCATAAATGAAACACATCTATAAAGTCTACATGGAAGAACACCTATGAACACCTATTGTTCAGAGAAAAAACCATTTCCAAAAAAATTATTGACCACCCAAATTCAAAAATCTTATTTTAGAAAAATGAGACTCAGACTCGATTATTTTTTTTTTCTTACTACTTTTATCTGATACTATCAGCATTGTTCACAACATGGGAAGAGAAGCCCTCCTATATAATGTAAAATTCGCAGCTCTGAAGTAGGCGGAAGGGAAGCAATATCATAAATTGGACTGTTGACCGCAGATTATAAGTAGGTCTAAGAATAATGTTTCAAAAGTATTCTTGTCTCCATTTAAGTAAGTAGATTTGAATGATCTCGTTAAATTAATCAGTTTTCATTGCATGAGTCATGAACCAATTTTCTCATTATGATGAATAAGTAAAATAACTGTTGGAGCTCTGGGTCTGGTGAAAAAATAAAAACAAAAAGAATGTAAAGGCAATCAGTTTAAATTTGTAAGTTTTTTTGTTTTTAGAAGGGAAGTATCAATGTAGTCCGTGGATTATTGTCAATTTGATAGTAATTTAAGATCACAGATCTCTTAATTAACGATAGAAGGAAGTTTTTCATTATGTTTTCGCATGAATGTGGCTCAAAATTAATTATTTTCTTTAAGACAATGCCTAAGTAGTTAGCGTAGACTTTTCCTTCACATACATAGTTCTTCTAAAGGAAAAAAGATCTTGGCGACTAATATTGAAGTCCCATTTCGAGAAACAAAGTAACGAAAAAACTGCATGATTTGTCTGATGCGATATACAGGGTGATTCTGATCAAGATACCTTCCGGTATACCACACAATTCCTTGAGGTAAGCTGATCAAAAAATTGTTCCACATCCCCCCCCCCCTAGAAACCTTCCTTTAGGAGTTGTGGCCATTTGAAGATTTCGCCAATATTCGTGAGACTAAATGAGTATAACTTTTGAACCACGCTATAGATTTTGGTTATTGTTGGCTTATTACATAGCCAAGAGTAGTAGCCGTCGAAAAGTGTATTACTCTTAATTATTAATTAAGCATCTTTAAATTATTCTCAAATATTTCCAAAATTATGATTTTTTTTACACACAAATTTCATAAATACCGTTATTTATTTCAAAAACTTTTGTGTGTAAAAAAGTAAAATTTTGGAAATATTTGAGAATAATATAAAGATGCTTAATTTAAATATACAGAGTAATACACTTTTCGACAGCTACTATTCTTGGCTATGTAGTAAGCCAACAATAACCAAAATCTATAATGTGGTTCAAAAGTTATACTCATTTACTCCCATCAGGGTTCACGAATATTGGCGAAATTTTCAACTGGCCACAACAAGGAAGGTTTCTAGAGGGGGGTATGTGGAACAATTTTTTTGATCAGCTTACATCAAGCAATCGCGTGGTATACCGGAAGGTATCTTGATCTGAATCACCCTGTATACATATAGCACCATCTTTTGACGGAAATCCAAGTTAATATGCCCTAATTTGAACAGTATTGGGGCTGTGTCCTAACGTATTCCGCGATAACACGACTTAAAGATATTTGAATTAGAGCTGAAAATTGGATCCGGATTTGCTAATATCCGGATACCCGGATCTGGGAACTATCCGATTCCTGAGATCCGGATCCGGACTAAGCAAAAAAGCTTCAAAATTGTGTTGTTTCATTTGAGGGAAATTTTGACCTTTTTTTGCTTAGTCTGGATCCGGATAGTTCGGATCCGAATCCGTATAGTTGGATTTGAGGAATCGGATCCTAATTATCTCGGATAATCCGGATAGTAAATTATCGGATACTTTCAGCTTTAATTTGAATATTGTTTTATAGATCACCCTGTAACTTGTGAACCATCGTTACATAGAAAAAGTGCAAAAAACGCAGAAAGCGTTATATTTTGGGTACAGAGTGTGATAACGTGTTTTTTTTTTATAAAAATTGTAGTTAAATAAAAAAAAAATTATTTTGTTGAACCATAACTGCAAAACTGAGAGAAGCAGAGGAAAAATGTATATACCATGAAAGGTCCAATGATTATCTATCTAACAAATCTAAACATCATCATCATAGTGTAACGTTCAAAAGTTACAGGGTGATCTATAAAAACATACCCAAATATCTTGAGTCCCGTTATCTCGGAAACCGTTAGGATCCCCCTCTCCCTCATCCATCCACCCATACAATTTTTTGCATGCCTAAGAATAACTTATTCATAGCCTTGGGATGCTAGACCACATACCGGACACCAAGTATAATTGTTGGTGGTTGTTTCGTGAAAGTAGGTACATACTTAGGTAGGTGTCTTTCATGACCAAGTTGTGCATTAAAGTCACCTCGTATAACGATTTTTTACTTAACCAACAAATTTTTATATTTCATCACTCCACTTATCAATCCAAAGCGAATCTGTCAAAGGTATCTCCTATCTGGTTCGCGATAAAATAGATGAAGAAACAAAATTTAGAGAATGTATATTTTTCCAGCCCGGTTGAATTCACTGTTATTATACTTCTGAGTGTTGTTGGACAGGAATTTTTGCAATAATCCTAAATACTTCTCCCTCCATCCGAAAAATGAATCCTCTTTTTCAACCACTTCTTACTTTTCCAATAATAGGAGAATTTTTGATCTGTTAGAAATATAAATTTTGAGCCCAGTCTTCAGCACGAATATGTCCAGTACATAAATGTAGGTGTAGATCCAAACAGATGAGAGTTTAACTAATTGAATTTGGAAGAAAAAAATCTTCTACCACCTATGTATATGTATTTCAATGAATTTTGCATGAGTGCGGGAGAGATTAAGCTTTGATGGAGCATTTTTAATGGCTTTATAAGAAAAAAAATTATAGTGACAGATTGAGTAAAGAAGAATCATTGTTTTTCAAATATTCTTGACAAGATCAATAATGAAGTTTTCAATGCATTTTATTGAAAAGATTTTTACTCTGTACAATATGTCTTGGAATCGAACCCAGATCACAGCTATAGGTATATTACGCCCGCATTATTATACTTAAGTTAAATTTTTCACTTGTTTTGTAGACTTTTCGATTGAATTTTTTAATCTCTCTATAATTATGCAACGTGCGACTACCTGCATTTATAATTTCTGTTATTTCGGCATATCCCTCATGCATCATTGCATTAGCATCGTAAATATTGTAATCGGCCACTTAAATTGTACTCAAAAAACACATTGCGCTTGTGTAACAATAAAAAAAAAAACATACACACAAAAAACAGAAAACAATTTGCCATAATGCGAACACAATAAGCCAATTATTAACGTGCATATACGAAAGTTGTTAACAATTATCCACTCTTGTCAAGGTCATTTAGGCTTTGTAACGTTTTCACTTGCCGTTTCAATGGTTAGGTAGGCAGGTATTATTTTCGCCGCCTTCTTTGCGTCACATTATCACAAGAGATGAAGTCCCCCCCCCCGCAACCACATACAGGCTACATATATTAGCCTGGCGCACATGCGATTGAGAAAAGTCAATCATTGGGACATAAATTATCAACTCGTAATTCGATATTTTAACGGTAGATTAATTTGTTTTGTGCAGATTCAGATAATACTTAGTTAGTTACTATCTCGTCACAATATGTAGGATAAATTGTTTGATCTAAATGATTTAATGATGTTTACCTTTTTCGTATATTATTTAGCACACATTCAGCAACCTACAATGAAGATGATGGCGCATTGAAGATGTTTTTACGGGGGCGTCCTCTTATATTTCATGCTCCATCCAATGTTCGCCGTAACTTTGACATTTCCAAGGTTCAGCCAGCACCAAATAGAAAACTTAAATTGGATTGGGTAATTTATGCGTTGAACTTAATCGCATGTGTGATTATGCGGTTGCCAATAATATTTTGTTTGTGAGTGTGTACAAATTTTCTATTTCAGGTGTACGGATATCGTGGCAAGGATTGCCGATCCAATTTATATCAATTACCTACTGGAGAAATGGCTTATTTTGTTGCTGCCGTTGTTGTTCTATACAATGCGGATGAACAAAATCAAAGGCATTATACCGGGCATACAGATGATGTGAAAAGGTTTTTATGATAATTTTATTTATTTAATACGATTAAAATTATTTTCATATTTCCTTACAGCTTAGCTATTCATCCTAATAAACTTCTAGTCGCAACAGGTCAATGTGGTGGAACTGACCGAAAAGAGGCTTCGGTAAGTATTATAGCTACTCTCTTTCTCTCTCTCTCTCTCTCTAATTTGTGAAACAATGCTGTAATCTTCTCCCCTTTTTTTCTCGTTTAGCCTCATATTAGAGTATGGAATTCAGTATCCTTAGCAACAGTAACTATAATTGGATTTGGAGAATTCCTTGGCTCTGTGAATTGTCTATCCTTTAGTCGTACTGACGGAGGATCTCTGTTAGCAGCAATAATCGATGATACAGAAAAAGTTATATCTGTATGGGATTGGCAGAAGGGTGATAAAGGAATGCGAATTACAGAAACAAGGGTAGGTGACATTAATCTTAAGTGTAAATAAAAAATGAATTGACCTAATTCATTTATTTGAGCATAATTTTAATTACTAAGAGAATATAAAAGAAGGAGAATAGCGTACAAACTTAAAATTTAAGAAATAAAAAACATATTTAAGTAGTGTTACATATTGGTGAGACTCGTAGGCCCAACTCCCCCCCCCCCCCCCCTTTCAAATCAGATATAAATCGACAGTAACAACACCAAATGAGGGCAACAATAATATCTAACTCTTATAATTCCCAATATACAAAAACATCCCCATACCTAAACTTGAAGAATCTCACCTAATTTATAAGTGAACATTCTAAAAACAATCAAGGTCAAGCATAGAGCCTTGAAGAACACCAGCAAAGAATTTGAAACAAAAAATTATTCTAGCTTTCATCTGTTAGTACCTGTCAATTTTATATTAATAGCTCCTGATAAAAACAGGTATACGTAAATCACACGTTGGTAAACTATAAATATGTGTACAGACAAAATAGGAGAGGTCCGAGAATTGAACTTTGACCCCAGGAGGACAGTGAAAATGAAAATATTTCATTAACTTTGGGTACACTTTGATTTTTTTATGAAAGATATCATTTTGGAAGAAGTTTTGATATAATTTATGTGTTACGTAAACGAATATTTGAGCGATTTAATTGAGCAAATATTAAGACATACATATTAATAACGTGAAAGGAATAACATACTTTATAAATTTTGGCGAGATAGTATAAGATCCAGTAGTAGAAGATTTTATCCATTTACCACAGCTAATACTCTTTTTGTTTAGATTCGATTCGATTAGTATAGTATAGCAGTATTTTTCGTGTAAAGTTTCTTCAAAGTCGGCAGGCAAGTACGAGCCAAAAGCCTGGAATCTACAATGTGCAATGGCCTCGCATTCGCATAAGACGTATTTCGATGTTTCATCCTCTTCAAGACATAGCCTACATACATCAATGGGTGATATACCTATTCGATGCATGTGTTTGTTTAGTTTGCAGTGTCCAGTCAGGATTCTAGGTTGATTCTAAGATAACCTTATTAGATCCAGGCTCTCCTTTGGTGATGGTCCTTTAATGAATCATTTGCCTTGTCTGTAGCCTATCATTGAAGTTCATCTCAGGTCCATTTGGCTTTGGATCCAGTTTTGAATCATAAGATTCACGGTATTGTAAGAGATACCCCAAAATGGTTCCAGTTCTGTGAGGGGCATGGATGCTTCTTTTTTGGCCAGTACGTGTGCGTTATCATTCCCATCAATCCCTGAGTGTCCTGGCACGCATTGAAGTGTTATGTGATTATTTGTGCCAAGGTTTGTTAATGCTTGAATGCATTCCCATATTAACATCATTTTGACCTCAGATGACGAGATATATTTCAATGCCGCTTGGATATCTTTATAGACATATATATATATATTTATTATTGTAGGATCAGATGAGGTTTTCGTACGCACTGTAGTGATGGCATATACTTCTGCCTGAAATATTCAGGCGTATTTTCCTAGGCTTTCTGCTCCTTCTAGATTTGTGTCTATTACCTCCCTATTTGGTATTTTTATTTTGAGAAGCAGTCAGAGGTTGTATTGAACAACCATCCTGTCTGATATCATGTCCAGTATTGGAGTTGCTTCTATTCATTCGGTTATCGTGCGTAGACTTTTGGAGTTCCATTTACTATACCAATCTGTCCGGGATCTGTTTATCATTAGTCCAGCCTCTTTTCAGCAATGTTGTTGTGTCAGTAGGTTCAATATTGCTTCTACAGTGCTGATAGATGTTGTGCACATGGCACCAGTTACACTTAAGCATGCCATCATTTGGAGCTTGTTTAGCTTCCTGATGGTTGTCTTTTCTGTATTTGTTCCACCATGCTGCTGCAGCATAGGTGATTATGTGTCTGACTACTGATTTATATAACCAAATGATTATGTTTGACTTGAGTTCCCATGTCTAGTCAGCCAGTTTTCTACAGTTCCACAGCATTAGTGTACTTTTCTGAACTGTCTTGTATATTTTTGTTCCAAGCATATCATCGAGAGTTATCCCAAGGCTTTTTCTAATAGATCGTATAATTGTTGTTTTGCTGGAGTTGACTGATAACTTGTGTACAGCACACCAGTCTTGAACAAAACTTAGGGTTTCTTAAAATTTTCTAGAAAGCAAGCGCTCATATTTACCTTTAATCATGATAACAAGGTCAATCGTATAACCTTGCGATTCAATACCTTTGTTGCTTAGTTGAACAACAGGTCGTCAAATACCATGGACCGAGGAGACAGTATTCCGACTTGGGAGCAACCTCTGGTGGTTTGAACCTTCACTGTCTCACCAAACAGCTGCGTCTTAATTATCCTGTTGGAAAGCATTGATCCATCTGTTGTATAATACATATATACTTTGTGTTAATCGGCTTATATTTTTGAAGAACTCGACTTCAACCATATTTTCTGCTGATCTTTTCTATTATATACCATCTGATCTTCTATCGCGTTCCCTAACAAGGATATCGTTCAGCACTCTAAGAAAGATGAGAAGAATAACAAAAACATGTCAGCATCTAACTCCCAAGTATACTTTATAACTTCCGTTCCGAAGAATTCTGCCTTTTTAATTACAGTAAATGCTACTGTAAATTAAATCTGTTATTATTTGAGAGAGATTACATGGTTCCAATGGTCTCCATGATCCACCAAGTCATTGTCACAAAGAAAAATTATTTCAGAAACGAACTACGTGAGGCAAAATTACTGCGTTCAAAACCAGTGTGACGAAAGTGTGAAAATTCTTAAGGATATAGAATCGATTCTTGCGGAACTCCACAATTTTTATCGAAAAATATTTTCCGCATATTAGATAATGGTCAGATTTAGACCAGCAATTCTTTTATCCTTTTCTATAGGTACTATAAACAAAATCTAATAGCATAAATTGAATTTACTTTACTTAAATAAAAAAAAATTTATTTAAAAAATCTCTTTCTAGTGCTCAGTGGACACAGTTGTATCAGCCGAATTCCATCCTTTAGATCGTAATCAAATAATTACCGCAGGAAAATCACACATTGCTTTATGGACAATGGATCAAAATGGAACCCTTTACAAGCGGATGGGAGTTTTTGATAGTAGAGAAAAACCAAAATATGTAACATGTATAGCTTTTAATCAAGCAGGAGATGTAATAACTGGAGACTCGAATGGTAATATAATTGTTTGGGGACGCGGTACTAACACTATTGCCCGCTTCTTTAAGTAAGTATAACCATCCTTTATTACTTATTCATTTCATAAAACATATTATAATTTTTTCATCTTTCCCTTAATCAGAAAAGTTCATGAAGGTTCAATATTCAGTCTATGTTCACTAAAAGATGGCGGATTAGTTTCTGGTGGCGGTAAAGATGGACGTATTGTAGTTTTCGACAATGATTTAAATCGTGCTGGAGTCGAAGGTTTTATAGAGCCACATTTTGGTGGTATCCGAGTTGTATCGGAAGGCAAAGGATCCCAGCTATTGATTGGAACAACTAGAAATTGCGTTTTAATTGGCACAGTAGAACTAGGTTTTGCACCTGTTGTAATGGGGCATACAGATGAATTATGGGGTCTTGCGACTCATCCAAATATGGCACAATTTGTGACTGGTGGTTGTGATAGATTACTTCAACTTTGGGATTCACTTTATCATTCAGTTGTATGGAGCAAAGATATCGGTGAACAAATACAATCATGCGCTTTTTCATCAGACGGTGAATGTATTGCTGTTGGTGGAGTTTCAGGTCGTTGTATGATTTTCGACATTAACACAAGAGAGCTATTATCGCAGTTCACTGATGCTCAAGAACATATACAAGCCATTAAATATTCACCTAATGGACAATTTTTAGCAGTAGGATCACGAGATAATTTTATTTATATTTATCAACTAAATGGAACCTCAAAACTTGCTAAAGTTGGACGTTGTGCGGTAAGTTTAACTCGAGAAAAATAAAATTATAAAAAAAAAAAAATTGTATTTCTAACGTAAAATTTCAATATTTTTTCAGGGACATTCCAGTTACATTACACACATTGATTGGTCTGAGGATAGCCAACTTTTGAGAAGCAATTCTGGAGACTATGAAATTTTGTATTGTTAGTATGAAATGATTTTTTTATATAGTTTCATGTGAAATTATAGTCTTAAGTAGGTACTTAACCTCTTTTCTTTAGTTATATATAAGAAAAACTGTTTTGTGACATAATCTCCATTGCTATAATCATAACACAACCATTAATTTTTCATGAATCTTAAAACAATGGATGAAATGGTCTTAATAATTGTTATATAAAAACTTGCGCTACTCAGTTGAAAAGAAAGTGTAACCCGTAAGATACTATCTGTTCAGAATGACTAGTGCCGCGCACACACGCATCAGTACTCAGATAGGGACAAACGTGCGATGGAACCTCACAATTAACCGGATATAATGAATTAAAATGGCCCAACACACACAAATGAAATAAGAATAACAAAATGATATTAAAAGAAGTACTGCGATTTTCATAACCCTAACAGTTACATAAAGTCTAAAAATAAGGGGATGGTATTAAATAGAATAAAACTACCCGAATTAAGACAAGAATTCAAAAGATCACAATTATAAATTGTCTACTCCACTGAATCGAGTTGAATGACTCAACTACAAACATCAAAGAAAAAAATTAACAAATTAATTGAAAGGCAACGAACTTTTAGTAGAAAATAAAGGACGAAAATGACAACAGATTTTACCATGCAAATCATGAACGCAGAACTTTGTTTAACCACGCTCACTAAGAACTAATGGCAATCCGGATAAGACGGCTAAAATGGGAATGGATTACTACTACTACTACTACTTATTACTAACTCAACAGAGACATCCACAGGTGAAAAAATGTAAAGGACGATAGATAACTAACAATCGATTTCGCTGATTTTCGCTGACTTTAAAATTTGGTACAAAATTTCACGTAACTAAACTTCCAATGAATTTTCACAGCTCGAAATTTAATTTTCTTCTTTAAAAAAAAGTCACTTTACGTCGAATTCAATTGAAATTTACATTCGCTCCGGATTCAACGCCGTTCAAAGGAACAATGTCAGAGAAAATCCGAAAATATTTGCCTGCCATGCGAATCAATGTTGAACATGATAATTTTTTTTTCTTCATGAAATCTGTGCCCTCATATTTGTTTCAAACGAACACTTTGACTGAACTTAGATTGGTCTAGAGAGAAGCTGAAATTCAGACGAATTCAATATTAATTTCATTAACTTAGAGATGTTCTCATAATCACATAATTTCGCTATAGTTTAGCTTTAGGGCAGCCGACCAAAATAATGGTCCAGTTCCAGAACAAAAAGAGTCCAATCGTGTTGCCAGGAGTATCGACAAACTATTCGAGGGTACTACCGCGAAACATAACAACAAAAATACTTAAGCATTATAGACGTGAAGACTAATTGTCACACCAGCTTTAGAAAAAAAAACAATTAGAGAAAATTATTGTAAAATAATACAATTTTATTTTTCTTTCTAATCTCTACAGGGAATGCAAGTACATGCCGACAGGTAACATCACCGTCTTCACTACGAGATACTGAATGGGCATCACAAACTTGTACATTGTCATTTAGTACTCTTGGAATTTGGCCTGAACATGCGGATGGAACAGATGTAAATTCAGCAGCTCGCACCAATGACAAAACTCTTCTTGCATCTGGGGACGATTTTGGAAAAGTTAGACTTTTTAGTTACCCAGCTTCCCAACCAAAGGTAGATATACTTGTACTAATGAATGAAATGGACCTTTTTTTATTTTTCTTTCTCTATCCATACAACTTCTAGTAAATACATTTTATTAATTTTTTTTTTTTCAGACATTAGCTCACAGTTATAACGGCCATAGTAGTCATGTAACATCAGTTGAATTTTTACATGATAATACAAGGCTCATCTCTACTGGTGGCAATGATACTAGTGTTATGCAATGGGCAATTCTTTAAACAAGAAAAAAAAACAGAGCAAAACAATATAAATAGCGCATATATTTCGAGAAATACTACTGCAACAGTATGCAAATTCAACACAAAATTTTCTCTTCTAATCAAGTTAAATCGCATACAACAGGATCGCATCACATTGATTTCAGTTGTCCATTATTAGAGACTGAGGAGCAAAAACCGCTGAGCATTAGATTTCTGTCGTGCCTTAAATAATGCGTTAAATGCTAAGGATTTTTTACAAAAAAAAAAGAAAAAAATATTTCTTATAGCGAAAATACAGTTCTCGATTTTATCAGGCGATTATTATTATTATTATGAGTGAAAGAAATAGACATACTTATAATTTTCTTTATCTTATCCCTCTCTCGCTCTCACTATATTATGATAAGAGTACCTTAGTAAAGTACCTACCTATGTATACCCATCACCTCAGTTTTCTTCTTAGCTTCTACATAAATATTTTATATAAGTCATTTGCAGTTACTTTGTTTTTGTTGCTACTTACTACCTTTATACATTCCATTAAGGTTATTTATCCAACTAACTGCGTATGTATGTAAGCAGTTTTTTTTTAAGTTCTTTTTTTTTTGTTTTGCATTAAGTATGTGGCGTGTATCCTAGTAGTATTTATATAAATTTTATTTACGTAATATATATACGTATCATCCTTGAAATGTAATTTGTTTTAATTTTACGCATGTATGTATATACATGTTAACCATCTCAAATTGTTCCCACTATTACGGAATGAAATTTTGCTAAGCAGCACCGGACAATCAACATTCGCGTTTAAGAGTTGATGCACCAAAAGTTACATCGGACACCATGCGATGTTTTTGAAGTGAATGCATATTCAAAAGCTTCAAGCGCTCCTCATAAGATGGAAGAATCAGAGAATTATTTCAGGGTAGGTGCCTGAGAGCAAAACGTAGGAAGTTCCGTTGAATACACTCGATACGGTTGATGTGTGTACCGTAAAAAGGTGACCAGACCTGGCTAGCGTATTAAGAAGTGGTTTCACAAAGCAAGTGTTCAAACGCAATGTTATGGTGGAATTCGAGAACTCTCGGGATCAACTTTTTATATAGCCCAGCAAAGGACTACTCTTTAATACCATAAAGTTTATGTGGGATGTAAAGCTCAATTTATGGTCACATTTGACACCCAAGTCAGACAGAACCCACACGGCGAATAGAGGAATCCGAGAGCACATAATCTAGGTGTTGAGATTCTGATTCCTGTGAAAAGTCGCCAGTATAATTCAATACTTTGCAGGCACTGCAGATAATGTGGTTAATAAATAGAATAAAGAATACCTGTCCCAAGTGACTCTCTTGAGGTACACCGGATGAAGCCATCAAGACTCTAGAGATGGAGTGTCGAAATAAGATTTGGTGCTGTGTTATCTAAATGAGACTGCCTTCATTTAAGAAATGTTAGAGGAAACCCATACTTTTCCATTTTATGATAGAGTGAGATAATTTTTCGAATGCTTTACTAAAGTCTATTGGGTACTTACATTTACAAATTCCTGCCAGTTTGATTTTTGTTTAGAGCCGATAAAATTATTATACCAACTGGAAGGTGTACAGAAAAAATTCAAGTTTAAGAATCTCTGATTAGCATCAATGACTAGGTTCAGACCTAGGAAAGACGATCATAGTCCTAGGTGAGTTATGGTGATATGAATGCTCAAATCAGCCCGAACCTTGAAAATGTTATTGGAAAATAAAACCGAAGCACAAATGGCAGCACTACACAGATAGACCACGTAGCTGTTAATCAAAGGTATTTCTGTAATTTCTGGAAATAAGGACATGACTAAGCGTTACGTAAGCTACGGCCACGTCGTTATGATCTTTTATAACACACAATATAATAAGGAATTGGTATAGATAGACAAGATGACGGATTTCTAACAGGTGTGTACTGTTTTTGGTATTGTGGATAACACAAGAATACACAAGAATAGGATGTCTGGTCAGAGATTTGTTATTGGTTATTCAGAGCTGGCCTGACAGCGAACTCATCACACAGAATATTCTGGTAGCTGCCACCGAAGCTCTAGGCTTACGTTGATAGCTCTCAATCCTATGTGGATATATATTTTAATAGACGTTTGAGGTAGAGCTGAAAATTGAATCCGGATTTGCTAATATTAAATCCGGGTAAACGGATAGTCCGAATTCCGTGTGGATAAGTATCCGGATCCAGACTAAGCAAAGGAACTTAAAAATTTCGTCCAGATTGCATTTTCTTTTGAAAAAATGAGAATTTCATCCAACAACCTAAAAGTAAGATAAACAGCAACATTTAACATCCCTCGACCACTTCTTCCTCACAATAGAACATTCTACCCCTTATCCATTAAAGTAGATAATATACGGCAGGGGGTGGGGTTAAATGTTGCTGTTTATCAAGTAAGCTACTTGAGGCAAACTATTTATAAGCGAAAAAGATTTACCTAATCAGCTTGAATGACTTGGGGTAAATTGGAAAATTATAATTTCGGCAAAATGTAGGTCAACTATGTTTTGGACGAACCAACATTGACCTGGTATACAATGACATTAAAGAAGTTTTGTGTATATATATGAGCAGCGGAAGAAAGCATTGATAACATGCAAAAGCATAAACAGGATTGATTCATATAATCTGATAAAAAATAAACCCTAGAAAAGCCTTCAAAAATAGTGTTAGTTCTACCTGTAATGATATACCAAGAATCTCACAACAAATATGTGTAACCTACACAGGTATGTTAAATGTAGCCTTCGTCAAGATAAAAGACCGGAATATTAGTGAGTAGTTGAAAGAGCGATAAACAATGTTAGGCAAAATCGAGTCTGTAAACGAGCTCGATTATTGCTCTTGGGGTTAGATTGCAAACTTTATTTGGAGAGATAAGTGTTCCTCCAGTGATTTGCAGCTTTAGACCTGCAAACACTGGGCACTCATATATATAACATGCAACGAGGTTTGATTTTCCTCTTCGCACAGTCGGCACAATTCACTATATACCAGTCATCAATGAGGCCTAGAATATATCAATCTATGCTGCTCTTAAGAAGCGTTTTAGGAGCGCTCTAAATGATGATGGAAGAAGTTTTTGAATGTATCTTTTCGAAAGCTTTAACGAGCTTTTTGGATAATAATCGCAGTGCTTCTTCCTTAGTGTCATAAGAGGACTTCAAGACGGACAACAGTAGTAAGCCGCTTGCGTTTGCTCATGATTATTTGTGGTATTACATTATATGTAATTGATTAAATAAGCCAATATTTTCCCTTTTATTCTGACTTATATTTAACAAAACTTCAAATTATCACATTGAAAATGAGAGATGATTTACTTCGTACAATAGTGGAAATTAGATGAAATCACCTCTTGTTGCACTTGAATCTGCTGGAGCTTATCAAATAATCTTCTGTAGAGCTTCCAAGCGATGGTTTTAGAAGCACTTCAGATATTTACTTGTGCCTTTGCTTATTTTTCATGAGAGATCAATGAATATGCTTCTAAACCGCTGCCAAGTGATGGCTAGAGAAGCGCTTAAATTTTGCTCCTTTCAGAAGCGCTGGATTTTCGTCCCAATGGGATGCAACTACTAGTGTGCCAACAAGGTTGTTCGACTTCAATAGTCTCAAACTGTAGGATGGGAGTAAACTGAAAACGCTAGTTTCAAAATAACAAAATCTCTTGGGTCGCAGTGCATCTGAGACTGATACCATGGCACTCTTTCGGGAATTTAATATAATTTGTTGAATCATTGACAAGCAGCGAAATGCTGGTCTGCGCTTCCCTTGTACCTGTTTTGTGTTTATTATGAAAAAGCCGCCTTGAATTTATTAGACAGATCTTACATTAGAGAATTTAGAGAATTCCGTCTGTAACATACAAAATATATTACCAATTTCTATATCAACAAACAGTGATTATTCTCAGCTAAATCTGATAAGAAACTGCAGTGAAATTTCAGATAAAATAAAATTAAGACTTTTTTTAACTCTAATGTAAACCATCAGTATTGTCTGCATGGTTGCAGGACATAAAAGGTTTCCAAAAATCTAAAATAAGGTATAGAGGAAACCTTTTTCCAGATGCTTAGTTCAACAACTTCTAACACATTCAATAGGTCTCTAGAGACCCCTTCATAAGGTGTATATAAGCAGGTAAGAAAAGCATTGATAGTCCATTTCTCATACCATATATACTGTCAACACGTTCTCACAAACCTTTCTAAAACAATTAAAACTAACGGAAAGAATATTTTCCATTCGAATTAATAAATTCTGCATACAAATTGTATTACAATATAAATACATGGGTCTGCGGAACAGAAGGGTTAATAAGAATTAGACCCCACGAGACGTCAGCAAGTAAGTCTAGTTTTGCACTATATGGTTCGGATAAACTCCCAACCCAATACGTTTGGAACTATCATCACTTGAATGACGATAACAGAGAGCGAGAGAGAGCAATCTTGAAGTGTAAACTTCCGTTAGATAGCAAAAATCCATAAAACAGTTTGTTTGGATAAATTAGTTTGGTGAATTCTTGGTTCAGTATCGTAGACTTTTGCTTATTTTACGGTAGGTTTTTCACACCGTCTTGGGTTCGTTCTGATCGAATGATTATATTAGTAATAACTTTAACCAAAGGCATTTTATAGAATCAAACACAAAATTGTACAAGACTTCAGACATCCTTTATAAAAAAAAAATTCCATGCATTATGAACTGAAATCACATCAAATAGACACCCCTTCAAATTAATACCTTCCCATGGGAGCTCTATAAATCAATTCAACTACACTAAAACTAGTTAGTTGTGTATAATTTATTTTCAGTTTACATACACAATATAAAAGGAAAATGAAACGCTTTTAGACAATTGATTATATTATATTGATTATAATAATAATAAAATTTCGAAAATGCTATGATTTCTTGCAATCAAAATCATCTTATCACAAATGAAACATCTCCTCTAGCATCCTTTTTGTATCAGCAGGACCTTTAACTTTATGTCCAATAGTCATTGGATGATTAAAAATTTCAAAATCATTACCTCCCTCATAAGTTTTATCTCCGAAAAAATGAATCTCTTTAAAATCCTTTGTACCAACATGCTTGAGGCAATAAGTCTTATCCCAACCATGAGGAAAAACATCAAAACTAATTTGACCTCCGATACTGTAGGTAAGATCAACATCATGAAATTCCTTTTTCAGAGCATCAATCATTTGTCCACGGACACGATGTTCCTTATCATATTTTTCGAATAAATTACGTTCTTCGCGTGAACACTGTCTACCAACCGGAGAAATATTCATCATTCCTGTGCGTAACTCTATGAATGTTCCTCGCTTGCAAGGTAGCTTAATTTCAGATAAATATCGAAGAACAAAATTTATGAATCTCTGTAGAGTTTCCTCGCCCAAATGTTGTTGAATCGAGCGCTTCCCGATTTCTTGTCCTTTCTCAATTTGTACGAGACCATTTTCCGGAAATATAAAATCAAAGTGATCTAAGATTTTTTTACCATTCAATTGTTCAAGCATTTTTCCTAGATCAGATCCTCCGACTATACTTATCGTTGCTCTTGGTTCGATATTGGTGTATAGGAATTCTTCGAAATCATCCTCAATTACGGTACGTGGAGATGTCAAGGTTCCATCAACATCAAATAAAAGGAGGATTTCATCACGATTTAAATTCGGCATTGATAGTTTTTTGTTTTTTCTTTTTTTACGGAATTTAGATTATACACGGCTCGGCTTTACACCTTATACGGAATTAACTCGAAACTGATGAAATAGGTTAGCTTTTTTATTTATCTTATCTATATTTTCATTTTTTCCCTATTCGCACATCCCACTCTTATTTTAATTGCTTACTTTATCTATAAAAAAAATAAAACTACGTTGGAAATACAGGAAACCGATAAGCTATGGGAATTGGACCCAGAAATCAAATTGAATGCGGCGTTCAATCTTTTGTTAGTATTGCACAACATTAAATTTTTACACTCAAATTGTTTTAACATAAAAGGAATCATAAACTACAAATTTTAATGCTTTTTGGCCGCAAAATAATGAATTTAATTTACAAGGTGACAGCTCAACTATTTACTGTTGTCATGTCACCGGCTGTCATTCAGCTAATTTGTCTACGTCTTCTTCTTGATACTTATCAGACTATGCTCCAAGATACTTTAGCTACGGGTCACATGCTGCAGTAGAAGATTATTTGACTGATTTCATCTAATTTTCCCTTAGAAAAAATACAGGAGTGTGAAATTAGCGTAGTCAAATTCTGGTAGTGTTTGTTGCCGCTCAGTACAGTGGTATAGTAGAATAAATGTAGAGAGCGGGGCAACAAGATATATGGTCGAAAATATTGCGTTTGCTCCCATCGAAAAGGTTCTTATTCGATACACTACGCCAACATACCCTGGGAGTTTCTCAGCTGTCATAAACGTAAACAAATCTCGGTGGATGAAGGATTTTTCTATATTTCATCGTTTTTGTTATGTATTTTTCATTTAATTTAATATCAAAAGGTGTGTAAAGTACACAAAATAATATTTTTTAACTATACTGTGAAAACGATCAGTCCAAGACATTTTTATTGTACTAAGAACTTCAGAATACGAAATCCTATAAAATTGGTTATAATCATTTTTCTGTTCGACAAACCGTTCTAGAAATATATGCGAAAAACACTTCAAAAATCAAACTTGCATAGATCGGTGACCATACGAAAATTTGTACGGATATCCATCTAGGCCGGTGTCATAATAATTGGCCTTAGACCAATTCTAGCTTTTTCACTTGTTTTTTTATAAAATTAAAGAGAGGCACTGCTATTATTCAAAACGTCTATTAAAAGCGTTTGAGAAGACATCTTCTTCGCTCTTCATTTAGCATTAGCATACCTCCTAGAGCGCTTCTTAAGAACAGCATTGAAGTCCTTGCCTCTGCCGACGTGTCTATGTAAAAAAAGCAATGAACTGGGCAGGAAAAAGAAGCGCTTCAGGAGGTTTCTTAGAGCGTTTTTTTCCCCAGTGGGTTGTAACTTGCTTGAACACATATAAAATTACCCTCTGTAATCTTATTATTGTGATGAACACGTCTAAGCACCAGTGTTGGACAAAATGTAATCTGATTAACAATTACAACAAACCATGCAATCGGTAATCAGATTACTAATGTAATCCATTTCCATTATTAAGCCTTCAAAATTTGATAAATTTCATTCCCAAATGGAATCTTTGCATACTGGAGTATTGTGTAAATATTGAAAGAAATTAGTTATGTACACATGACTTTGTGGCCGTGTCATTAGTGCTGGAAAAAAAATATCTAAGTATAAGTAATTAGTTACTACCACTGACTTATAACAATGGACTGAGCGTATTGCCATTTTCCTATAGGAAAGAATGGCACAAGTTTTATAATTTTCTCTTTCGCCCTATGGCAGAGTTGGACCTACCAACAAAATATTGCTTACTGAACGTTTTTTTATACCATTTGTTGCCATCAGCTACAGATGCAATCACCGCAGAAAGAATAAGGTAAAGAAAAGAACTAACTAGCTACTAAAAACTTCTTTAGTTAGTTATTAGTTCCTTATACGATATTTATTATAGCGAAACAAAATTTCAAAATAATCTTACCCAAGTAACGATCTATATTCCACTCTATTTTAATTTTGTAATTTGATAATTCGTTACTAAATCTACACAACTATAAAAACTTATCGCCGGTACCCGACATATGTGGTTACATGTTGGATCATAGATAAGTAAAGTATCGTTAAATGGGGTGAATGGATCTTAATTTAATATCTTTGCTTAAGTTTTGAAAATAATTGCAAAAAGTAGGCGATCCGTTTCACTCCATCCCGTTTGACTCTACAAAGTAATCTGTTACAATGTAAATATATTATGGAATTCTCCAAGTAATCTGATTGGAATGTAATCAAATATAATTTAATTAGATTACTTGGTAATTTGACTAAACTGTAATGGAATTATTAAATTACACTGGAATCAGATTACGCCCAACACTGCTAAGCACAAAAGGCGTCCTTCGTGCTGCAACAGGAAGCTTGGCCCAAACACTCCTGGTTCTTGAGAGGGGGAACATCTAGACAAAAAAAAAACGATTGTTTCAAAATTTATAAATGTTAATGCCTATTTTTACCATCATCCAATTTCTCGGGTTGCCAGTGATATGTTCTTGCCGACAGAAAATTATTTAAAAAGAAAGTAACTAAAAAAATAAGCCTCTGCATCATGGGAACATAGCAAGCAAAGCTAGGCAGTAACGATTCCTTTGAGAATTGAATTACCCTCCAAATCCAATTCCCTGGAATTATAATTTATACTTAATATTAGTAATTCGTCGGTAATTGAATATAAAAAATGTACAATCCCATTACAAAAAATCTTTGCGATCACTGAGCGAATTCGGTCAAGAGAATGGTAGTATCACACTGGCTTATAACCAAAGATAACCTAATTTTAAGAAGATAGGACACAGCGAACAAAATTTGAAATTTTTCGTGTTTTTTAGATCGAAACACGTAATTTCATATACATACTTTCGTCTTTTGCATGAATGGGGGAAAAGAACTTGGCTGTGCATTATTGTAGTGCGACTGAGACAACGAATTAATCACAAAAATCGAGAGAACGTAGGATTACCCGGGGCCCTATTCTTGAATAACGAAGACAGATTCCGTATTCATTATACTGTCAAAACCATTCGGAATCGTATTCTTGAAATCCGCATTCGTTATATACCGAACGCAAACCCTTCGCTATTTAACGAATGGGTTCAACTATTCGTTATGCCAAACGAAGAGTGAATCAGCTGCTACTTTACGAGTGATAATGGGAGATAAAAGATGTGCGAAAATTTCATATGCTCAAAAAACTAAACTAATTGAGTTTTTAGAGGAAAACCTGAAACTGAAATTTGGTAAATACGATAACTTTTTCAGTTCAAAAGATGCCACGGAATTGTGGCAAAATAAAATCAGTATTAAATTCCATACCCGGAGCGCAAACGAACCAGAAAAGTTTTATTATGATATTGTATTAAACAAAGCTAATAGAAAATTTCCAGAGTTGGCAGGATTTAAAATGTGTGGTGAAAGGAAAATCTGTGGCGGATAAAAAACATTTGCATGGCACTGGTGGAGATCCTCCTGCAACATTTTTCTATTTAGCGTTGAGGAGGCAAGAATTGATTAACGATCGACGTAATTGATAGTCCATAGATTCTTTAACGATTTCAGACGTAAACAATAATGACAACTCACTGAAGCTAGCCATTTTTTACAAATTATACTTTAAAACATGAAACAGCCTACGAGTAAGAAACTAAAGGAGAGGCCCATAAACAACAATTTTCGTGCCAATCTCAAAAATGTGTAAGTTTATACACATACTATAAAAAAAGTGAGAGCTAGTAATACAAAACAACTTTGTGAGATTCCTGGTTCCCCAGTAAGCCTATTTCCATCTTCGGTTGGTCAATAACTTGCCTTAAAATTTCATTTTTGGTAAATCCATAATAAGAAAAATATATTAAAATTCTTTTACTTTTATCAAAATTACAAATATTTACCAATATTCTAATTCCTAGCTTATTATTAAAAAATAAACAACTAAAGTTTTACTAAATTTCCATATAAAAGAATGTAAATATTTTTCTATTTAGTACCCTTCCAATTTTAACCTTACCTACGGCTTTTGTGCTAGGGTAGATTTCTTTACCGAACATAAACAAAAGTGACACCTAGGGTATATGTAGACAGATACAACCATATGTTAGAAAGTGAGAAAAAGCATCACGTTCGGCACGCAAAAATGGCATATATATACACGCAATGGCCTCTCCTTTAGTTTCTTACTCGTAGGAAACAGCTGACATTATTCAATTTGTAAATTGATAGATCTAATCTTACCACACTCGTTATGTTGAAAAACTTTTTCACCACTTCGACTTTATAACGATGAGAATACGAACGGTGTATACGATTCGTTATCAACCGTTCGTTATATAACGAATACGTTAAAACCTTTCGTTATTCAAGATAAGGCCCCCAGAACGATAAAATCTTCTTGAATACCTTCAAAATCCTTTCAAACTATTCATAATAATGTAACTTCTTCATCTCACTTTTTTTTATGAAATAGATAAAATTTCGCTCTCAAATGAAATTTTCATTTTTCCTGAAAATATCAGAGAACCGAGCACGAGTTTCTTCCACTTAATCTATAAAAACATTGGATATTTCTCACAATATTTCAGAGAAAACCGGTTTTTACAAAAGCGCGGGAACTTTTTATGAGAGTAAAACGTGTAAAAAGAGGCACACCCTTCTCATTTATTTACGAAAATGAGTCATTTACCATTCTGTTTCATTGCATGCGATTTTTTATCTTTATTTATAAAAGTTTTAAAGGAGTTTGAAAACTTATCTCTGTCCTAACTTGTCATTAAGTTAACTTTGCTTATAACAATGGACTGTGAGCGTATTGCCACTTTCCTATAGGACAGAATGGCACAAGTTTTAGTTTTCTCTTTCGCGCTATGGCTGAGAGTTGGAGCTACCAACACAAAATATCGCTTGTTAACATTTTCTTATGCCATTTGATGTTTTTATGTTGGCTGGAAATGCAATCATCGCAGGAAGAATAAGATAAAGATAATTTAATAAGCAGCCGAACAAAATTGGAGATTTTTAGTGTTTTCTATAAAGAAACAATGTCTCATACTTTCGTCTTTTGCATGAATGGGGGAAAAACACTTGGCTATGCACTATTGTAGTGCGACTAGAATTAAAAACAAATATCGAGAGAACGTTTGATTACCCGAACCACAAAATCTTATTGAATCCCTCAAAATCCTCTCAAACTATTCATAATAATGTACTTCGGGACACACTATCTAACCTTTTTTAAGAAACAGATAAATTTCGCTTTGGCCAAATGCTGATATGATATGGCCAATAAAATTCACATTTCTCCCAAAAATATCAGAGAACCCAGCATGAGAGCATTCCACTTAATATCTTCAGAGAAAACAAATGTGAACAAAAGCACGTTCTGTTCAAATATCATTGGATACAGCAACATGCGACCAAACTATCAATATTTAAAACTGTTTTCATAAAAGCGCGGGAGCATTTTATGAGTAAAATCTGAAAACTTCGCCGCTTATTTACGAGAATGAATAGAATATAGAATAGAATAGAATAGATTCTGTTTCGTTGCATGTAATCTGCACTTTTTTTGTCTTTATTCATAAAAGTTTCAAGTTAAAGTTTGATTTTTTTTCTTCTATTTTTCCTTTTCTAGCCGTGTGCATTTAAAATGTAAAACAGTCGGAAATCTCGCCTGCTTCTTAACTTATTGTTAAGTTAACCTCTACTCGACCAAATCGAATTCCCCGGTAGACCTAATATTTTTAATTTAATCTGAAAATCGGGTGTAAAATTACGTCTGATTGGTTTTTTTTTTATGTAATAAAAGTTTTAAAGGGTGCTCAAACTCTGTTATACAGAAACACAAAATATGTGCCACATGAAATAGCAAATCGTTCTGTACATTGTTATTAGTCAATGTAGTATCCGTACAAAAGTACACAAAGGTGAATGAGCTAAATTTCGTTTGTTTCACAGAATAGCTCCCAAAGAAAAAGACTAATTTTTAGAAAAAATCTAATATAAATGTATTTAAAAATAATCTTTCATCTGTAGACCGCAAAAAAGTTAACAATGCTGATATTGTTGAAGGATAAAAATCATATTACAAACATTTTGAATTAGATGTTGTCTTACTCAGTTATATTTGTTAATTTTTTGACTGTCATTTCATATTAGACATCCGTTAACTGCCCGCCCCTTAATTGATTATGTCAATCCAACAGTGTAGGTACTTGTAATTTAGAAAATCACATTCCAAATTTCGTCGAATGCTGTAATGTTTTGTAATTGAACAGAATTCATCATTCATTACAAGACGATTGCAGCACTAACGAACTTTCAAATTTTAGATGATGATTTCCCAAAATTTCGTAAATTCTTCGTGGGAAAGCTATGCTTAACAATGACATAATAGATAATCTAGAATCATACTACGCCTATTTTCAAGATATTCTCGGTAAAATATTGTTTTTTCAAGAGTAAGAAATTCTATTCACTATCATTATGGAGAGTTACTCGATTTAATGAATTTCGGAGTTTAGATTTACGATTTTTATGAACTACATACCCGACCTACCTAGCAGTAATAATAATTTCTAATTTATTTCGATCTCAACTCATTCTCAACTTATCGGAGCATGCAACAAGTGAAGCAATGCTCTTGATTTTTCGAATAAGATCTTAAATAAATCCTGTAACAGTGATCATAAAAATTCTATTATAATTATAAAAACTTTCTCATGTTACTTGGAATAATGGCGAAATCTAAAGAAAAAAATAGTTCTGTAGCAAAATATGCAAAAACGAAATAAAGTACAAGCTCAAAATAATTAAATATGCAGTAAAAAAATAAAATCTTATCTAAATAAATAAGTTAAAAATTTACATCCTAAATGGAAACACATTTTTGGCAATTATCGAGAAAACCGATAATTACAATTTATTTTTTCGTCATTTATATTACATAAAAGTGGAATAAAACTTAAGATCGTGGCCTTTCCTTCTTTTCCTTGTAAAGAGCAAGAAGTGATACGTTGGCGACTTTAACAACCTGTAAACACACAAAACGTTTTTTTTTTGTTTTTAGAATAATGCCACCAAAATAAAGAAGAGAATAATTGAAGAAATGAATGTGTAATAAAAAAATCAGAATGAAGGTTATAATCACTGCATAGAGATTCATGGGATTGGCTCTTCATGTAATTCATCATTTTTTTTGTTAATGATTGTGTGCGTGTGTATAAAAGGAATTCTAGGATTGTGAAAATTTTGGGTACATATATGGAGTAGTTATATAGGCATATAGTAGTTAGCCTGGGAGTATAGGAAAATTTTTAAATGAAAATAACAAATTAAAAATATTATCATTTACATACCTTAAATCTAACACCGGGAATATCACCAACAGCATGACCTTTACGACCGAATCCCGCAACTAAAACTTCATCGTTTTCTTCAATATAATTTAAACTACCGTCACGAGGTACGAAAGCGGTAATCTTTTTGCCATTCTTAATTAGTTGCACACGAACACATTTTCTGATAGCTGAGTTAGGCTGTTTAGCTTCAACTCCTCTGAAAATAAAATTTTAAACATTTTAAAAACATATAGGTATACATATATATAATTCAAAAACAACTGATGGAATATAATGATATTCATAAATATATATAAAAAAAAAAATTTTGCAATTCAAATAACTTTTTTTTTTTATAATAATTATTGAATTAAATTCAGGTGACACAGATTACGGCTATAGGGGCACATACTTTCGAGCTTATTAACATAATTCGCTTTAGCAACTAATTCATGCCAGATGCATCTACGAAGTCTTGAATACTGATCAATCGACAATTCGTCACTAAGCCATTTTAATTAAAGAACCGACAAGAAAAAGAAAAATCACCTCGTATAGCCACTCATCTCTGCAATCACTACAGTTACAGCTGTTAAAGCAATAACAGATAAGCAAGGCCCATAGTCAAATGTGATGCAATAAATTGTCTTTTGCTCAATTTCGTTTGTAAACCGATGTATGGAACGAAACAATTTTGGTTTTTCGTTTTCAGCTGAGTAAATTGTTGCTATTGTTGGAATGAAAGGTATATAGATTGGATGGATTGGCTGAATTGAATAGGTGTATGCATAGACAAATCAGAAATTTGCAACGGCTCGCTCGAATATAAAATCGACGATGCCCCAACTTGCTGACGTAACTAAAGGGTTAACCAACCAGCAATGCCTCGTTCCAATATTTATAATACTATTATTCTTCCACATATTGACTACAACTTCTTCAATTCTATATTTGTGTGAGGTGCATTATCAAAACCAACAACAATTTTTTCCAAAACAAGGAAATGTGCGCAATATTAAGGTGCAACAATATAAGAACTCATATAGTTGATATGATCGAGTCACTTAAATAGTTCAATGTAATGCATTGGTTTTAATATTTAAAGTAAGATTGGTTTGTATCTCCAGTACTTGCAGAGAAATTTGAATTACGTAGCAGGAGAAAACTCAAGTTTGAGAAACGATAAACGTAAGTTATCGTTTAATAAGAGTACTGACACACAAAATAATTTGATTTATAAGGAACTGCGATTATATAATTCCTTCCCCAAAGAACTTAAACAAGAAACTAATTTAAAAATTTATAAAGGAGCTAAGTTTTCTACTTAAGTGTAAAAATTTTTTGTGGAACATTTTGAAAATTTCCTTAAAGATCGCCTAAAGCAGGCCACAGACGATACAACTGTTGGTCCAACAGTTGTATGGTAGTCCACACACGATACAACTGTTGGACCGATTTCTTCAGCAATAACTTCTTCCGAAATAATGTCATCGGTTGTCAAAAAAAAATGTGCATTTGTTTTTCAGCTGTGATTATCTTTGAAAATTAATAATATATCAATAAACTCTTCCCAGAAGTCCTTATACTTAATTGACACCATTTTGGTTTGTTTTTTACAACGCAATTACAATAAAAAACTTGACAGATAATGAAATCGGATCAACGGTTGAACAACAAGCCCACACACCATACAACGGTTGCATATACAACAGCGGTTGACCTGCATGCACATCCAACCATCCAACCGAGCTTGATTGTTGGATGCTTCGTACCAATTGGCCCACACACACCATACAACGGTTGTATGGCAACACAGATTCGTACAACAGTTGGACCAACAGTTGTATCGTCTGTGGCCTGCTTAAATCTACAGAATTAAAAAAATTAATAATAAACAAAATAAAACGGAGTAAACTTGGCCATCGTTATACCGGTATCGAGTCCATTGTCAAGAAGCAATTAAACCTCGCCTTATCTGCTCCTAAGTACGTTCAAGGTTAGGAAGAGTCTTCTTGTTCTGACTGATTCCTCAATTTTAAAACAGACTAGAACGTACTAATTAGCCTGTAAATAAAACAAAACATCTGCAAGTTCGTGGACAGTAAACTCGTGTAGTTTCTCAGTCCCATATTGGAACTAACCGGTTTGAACTTTGTATAAAGTATGAAATACAGCAGTTTAAATCACGTAAATGGACCTAAATAGACAGACCTGGATGAAGCAAGAAAATCGGGAAGAAACGACAGCTTTATTTCGACAGTGTGGTATTATGTAGGGAAAATTTGTCTGTAATCAAAAAATATAACTAGACCCATGTTAGACCGGTAAATAAGTATACAAAAAATTCTACTTGTCGCAGACTTTGAATAGTTAAAAAAAAACTCCGCCCTTATTACGTGATCAGTCTGAAATTTAATAGGATGATGTCATTCAAATTCTAGAACTCATCTATGCCTAGACTATGTACCTGAATTGCTGTCAGTTAACCCATAGTGATTTCTGTTCTGCGACTCAGTGTAACCAACAAATCTGTCTTATCCCGGTTCTTGCCATCCCACCACATCAGTAGGGAAGAAAAGAGCATGAGAGTGGCAAATTTGGTGGCAGTCTTAACACCAAGTAGCAGAAAAAAATCACTACCAGTTTAATTTTATTTATATACAGTAAAAAAACTTACTTACCAAACGATGATTTTGCGCAACAAAGCTCACAGTATACTCCTGTGATTGGACTCTTAAAGAAAAACCAATATCACAAGAATACACTGCGAACCAGGAAGCACCTTTCTTTGGCTAGTATTACACTTTTAATTAAATAAAACTATTTAAAAACATTTCTCCATAATTTGTACTCACACTTTTTCCAAAACAATTCCCTTGGCGTGGGATGCGCCACCGAAAGGATTGGCCTTCCATCTAGTCCCTAAATGTGCCTTTTTATAATCTTTATCCGCCCATCTTTGATCACGGCGGTGATTGACATGTTTACGTGCAGTACGAAGACCTCTTGGCTTTCCTGTAATAATTTAAGAAAGTTGTACATAAATTATTTCATTCAAAAAAAATTATCAATTTGAGGTTAGGTGAAAAAATGCGTGCCGACAAAGACAATTCATTTTTTTTTCTTACTTTATAAACTACAACAATTATTATTAATTAATATATGAAACTTGTATAAAAAAAAGTAATTAATTAAATGTTTACAGCTTTATTCCACATATATAAAAGTTTGCAGTTTATATATGGCAATGATTATAACAAAGTCAACCTAACAAAATCATAAAATTACTTAAAAACGTCTATAATAATTGTTTATACAAATTTTTCATATAAATTTAATGCAAAATAAAGTCACTTTATTATGAAATTTTATACGATGATTAAAATATTTACAGATTTTAAACACACTTTCTATTAAAAAAATTTCAACCCCGAACAAGTTTCAGACATTCTTAAGGCGACTCAAACATTTCATACAAATTTCATAGAAAAACTATCAATTAATTTAAGAAAAAAAATCACAATTGCCTTTGTCACTCTATTCACAACAAAAATTAACAATTTTAATAAACAGAACTATTAAAATTATTAAGAAAATTTAATAAAAACTCGCACCCATTGCAAATGACACACAATTCGGTTCACGACGGAAATGAAAGAACGACAGACAGCGAATTTCTATGTATCGTTCAATTAATTCAACGAAAAATGGCGGGAAAGGGATTTTCTGTAGAATCTATAAATTAGTTTTCATTTTGATAAATAGATGGCCAGTGATAGAGCTATAGTCATAGGCCGAACCAAGACGAGACCTTTTTCCGGAAGGAAGGAATTTCCTTCTCGTGGCTTAGACGTGCCATAACAATAATGTTGCTTCGCGTATGATTAAAGATTAATTATGTATTAATTAAATATTTTACTGCTACAAAATCATTATTGTGTTAATACATTTATGACATCAAAAAATTATTTTTGTCTCATTTTACATTTTCATAAGTACATCTTTTTACCTCATTGAACTTCTAGTGGTAAAAGCTTTATAAAAAAAACATCTAAAATATTCAAAACTTTCATTTTATACACAATTTTAGTAATTTATTACAAAATTTATTAAGATATCAAAGATTTTCTTATTTTTCTATATATAGAGTACATATTAGTAACACTGTGGCGCCTCCACAATTTTCATTCCAGACAAAATGGTGAAACGTGGTTCGTACCGAGAATACCTTGTTTTCTTTGTGGCTTTACTTCATTTTCATGTTGGTGTTACTGTAGCTTCAGCTGCAAAATTTTAATTTGTGTAGCTTAGGTAAATTATTTCTTCAATTAGCGAAGAATTAAGGGACCAACAAACGATTTTATTAATAAAAACGAGTCCAACAAACGATTACGCATTGATTGAGCTGGTTATAAATTAAATTAAATTAAAAAGAAGAATTTTCCGGCTAACTTGATGGTGAATTTTCTTTTTAGATTTTGGAAAAAATTATTATCCAAAAAATGCTTAAATTAAGCCAACAATCACCAACAAACGACTAATAATCGATATGTGCAATAAAAATTAAAAAAGGAAAAGTTGACCGGCCAACTTGATGGAGCTCAATACCTGTGCCAATACTACAGCAAGCCGGTCATTTTGAAATTGCAAAATTTCTGAAATTTCTCATCGGACGGCTGTACAGATGTTTATCTGCGATTTGTAGTGATAATATAATAATTTAATAATCATTACATGTTGTGAATTTGTGATACAGTTATTTTTTATATCAAAAACTGTGACCTAAATGTAACACGCACACAATTAATTTCGGTAATCTTATAAGGAACTACGCGAAGCAACATTATTGTTATGGCACGTCTAAGCCAAGAGAATGAAATTCATTCCAGCCCTGTACTCCTCTCCCCTAAAGAATTCTAGTTGTCTAAACTAAAAATTTCAGATTTTCTTACCTTTTTTTTAATTACCTCTATTATTTTTGCAAAAAGGTCGTTAAAATAACTGTTTTTATAAAAACTGTAAACTGTAGACTTTCTTCTTTATTTTGCCCTATTAATCCCTATGTGTTAACTGTAGCCGTTAAACAGTTAAGAACTAATAACCTATTCAGGTCACACCGAAATTAGACGATATTATTTTTAAATGACGTGCTTAGGGAACAATTTATCGTTGAAAATAGGTTAGAAAATTGGTTTGAGAATACGTTAAGAGCTAATAACTCTTAAAGAGCTACACTTAGCATATAGGGCGTAATAAGTCAAATTAAAAATTATGTTATTGAGCTTTTTGCAAAAATAATAGAGGTCAAATTAAAAAAAAAGGTAAGAAAATCTGAAATTGAACAAAGTAACTGACATCAAGTACAAGGTGTATTGCTAACCCCCAACGGTGTAACGTCATCTAAGAATACTAAGCCCAGATGCA
Source organism: Dioctria linearis (assembly GCA_963930735.1). Classification (NCBI taxonomy): domain Eukaryota; kingdom Metazoa; phylum Arthropoda; class Insecta; order Diptera; family Asilidae; genus Dioctria; species Dioctria linearis. The sequence continues at coordinate 30,389,470 of OZ005740.1, read as the reverse complement.
CTTGCAGGCTAACAGAATTACGACGGTAGACTACAAACGACGAAAAAATGCCGCTTTCAAACTTCTCAAAGCACATCGTCCCAATTACGACGGAAAGCGGTCGACGAATTTGCCGTCGGGATTGAGAAAATTCTAAAGCGTAAATTACAATTACGACTGATCAGTCGACTACGACTTTGCACAAATGGTAAATGCATGTGGCAAGATACAATTGCAACTTAGACTTCGACTGCGACTCCGACTGAAATAAAACTTTGCTCAAATTGCAAAGTTGGTGTTGGCTGCGGCCAACTTCAGTTCAATCACAGAAGTCGGGACTTCTGGTTGGTGCAAGCAGTTGAAGATTCAATTTAATTACAAATTTCACCTCAACGTCGACTTCGACTTAAAATCAAGACGCAGTTGACAGATCAGTCGTTATTGTAATTCACGCTTAATATTGCCGTCGTCGTTACAGTACTACCAACAAAATCAAACGAATGAAATTGTCGCGGTATTCCATTCCACACTTTGGACCATTGCACTTCTTTTAATATAATATAAAATATTCTCGATAAAAACCTCCTTTTAAAACGCTCAAAACAAATAACAAATTAAACTCACTTCCTCTTTCACAATCACCACTCACTACCCGTCGTTGCAATTGGGTTCCCAATTTTTCGACTGCCTGTTTTGACATCGAATGTGCCGCTGCCGTTCTGGGGGCCTATTCTTGAATTACGAATGGGTTTTACGAATTCGGGTCCATTATGCCCTTAGACCCCATGGGATAACCATTCGCCGGTATACTCAGTCTTCTAGCATATGGTGTCCTATGGCCCAGTGATCCGTAATGACCCCTACTAGATTCCTGGTATTTGTTCTGCTGCCATTAAGCATCTCCCTTGTCCTTTCCTGTCATATGCACACAATTGCCTCGCAATACGGCAGGTATCCCTGCTGATCCACAGGATGCTTGCCCTTTGTTAGGCGCCCCTGATGATTTCCTCTTTTATTGCTCCGATTGAGATCCTCATATAAGCTAACGCTGCGGAGCTATCCCATTTAGAGCCGTTTTTGACCAACTCATCAGTCATTCCGTTGCCTGAGATATCCTTATGGCCAGGTACCCAGCATAAGGTCACCTTGTGCCTTATAGCCAATACCTCAAGCCTAGTCTTGCATAACTGCACCAATTTTTATTTTACCAGCACAGCATCCAGCGCCTGGCTATCAGTACATATGCATAATGCCGTGAGGGCTCTCTGCACATGGATACCTTGGTAGTCTGTTTCTTACCTGTAATCACCTACAGTCTATCTTCTGGAGTATATTGGAGTGCCCAACACCCCCCTCCATCCACCAACCCCCGCCCACAGCCTGACAGCACTAATTGCCGCTACACCTCTGCAATAGAGGCCCAGCGGCAGTAAGTCAAGCATGACCTCCAGTGCTGCTGCCGTGGGTGTGGTGCGCAGATACCCAGTTATTCCCATACAAGCAGCCCTCTGGATTTTTGACAGCACATCCAGGTCACGATATACAGAGTAACAAGGTATGATTATCCGGGCCGTCAAGTGCGTGTGACGTCACACGAATCGACTCTTAAAACTGGAAAAATAAAGTGATAATATTTATGTAAATTTATTCCACTGAAAATGTTGCAATAAATATAATATGCGTTTCTTACCATAAATATACATTGAATTTGTTAGTTTAAATCTCATTTCAGCGAAATCAGCTCGAATCAAAACAAAGTTCCACGAAAGTTTTATAGATAAAAAATGCAAAATAAGACTGAAATACTTGTGATTTACATTCCTAATTGATTATTTAAGATCTTTTTATAATTTCTATACTGAAAATAGTTAGTGATAATATTAATTTTCTCAAATGTAAGGCAAATTTGCAATGCATCATAACGAAGTGTAAAAAGTGGGGTTAGTGGCAAATTAAAATGTGGAATACAATTCTAATAATCTTCCTTCAATTTATCTTTCTGTTTAGAAAGTAAAATGGTACTTATTTTAAGATTTTAAATGGATCCAGTAGAATAAATTTACATAAATATTAAACTTTATATTTTTCACTTTTTAAGGAACGCGTCGTGCGAATCGACTAACACAGAAAATGGCGAATCTATGGTGCCAGATAGTCATACCTTCCTAGAATGTATACCGTGATCCAGGTTACATTTCCCGGTCAGTGTCGTCTACCAAAACATGGAGCCATAGCAGAGGATGGGTAGTGTAATCTAAAATGAAATTTCATACCGCATAATTTCTCCATTCCAAAATATTTTATTTTTAGGTGGTGTTGTGTTGCGATAAATCATGCGAAAAATTTCTTTATGAACAACGTAGACGTAGATAGCTCTCTAAGTAGCACTTGTCGTCGTTCTTCAGCTTATAAACTTATAACTCATAAAAATAAGTAGAAGTTACACGACCACCAACTTTAACGAAGCCTATATATACACTTCTCTAGAATTATAGGGTGAAGCGTTGCCATATTTTTTCAAAGAAAACTGTAACAAACAGAAAAAAAATTGTTTTTTTCGAGTAAAAAACTGAAATTGAAAAAAAGATAGCTTCTTCTTAGTTTAAGTATCATTTTTATTATATACGTACTCAGACCATAATAGATATTACAAAAATCACACTTCGTGTAAGAATAATCACAAAAATTAAGAAAATAATAGGTTCATTTCTATTGCCACAAAAAGCCTCCTTGGCATAGCATATAGCTAACTAAAACTTGAATACGTAATAGAATATAATTATTAATTATTTTGCAAAAAATTTTGTCGAATTTTTTAAAATTTCTTTAGACTTTTTAAAATTTGTGCAATCTGAATTTTGCTTTTTTAAATAATCTTTCGTCCTTAAAATTCCACACAATGTGGGGACCTCTAGCCTGTTCCGAACTTTCGTTTTATTATTGTTGATTTGCGAGAGAATCTCTCTACATTTGCTGTGGCTACAGGGATTGACAAGACTGCTGACACCAGTTTTTTCAACAAAGGAAAACACATGGATCCATCGAAACGCTTTAAATTAAAAATTGCTTCCCAAAACTTTTCTATTTTGGTTTCTTCAAACAAATCAACTTGAACACGCCACCCAATGGAAGACGATATTAACAGTTTATAGATGAGATGACAGATGACACTCTATGGGAGTCAGAAAAAAATGACATTCCACGATTGCCGTTTGAACTAATTTTGAAAAGAGCGGAATTGAAGCAGAATATCTGAGCTTTAAAAGTTATACAATAGGTCTGTTTTTGTAAAATTATTAAGCAATTATAAAAAATTTCTTTTTGTCTACAAAAACTGTAAAAATCTGTCAAATTTGGCGGATAACTGGGGAAAATTGGAAAACTGCACAGCTACAAAAAAAAACTGTCATTTACAGGAAGAACTGTCAATATGGCAACGCTGAGGGTGAACGACAATTCATTAGTTTCCAATACAGACCAGTTTGACTTTATATATAGAAACTTAAACCTCTTGAGCAATTGTCAATGAAGGATTCATACACATAGCTGTGTACTAGCTAATAAAATTTTCTTTCCAGCCCCCTCCTCAGAGTCCAAAACTATTTGAATCCATGATTTTGAAGATTTTCACAAAAGATTTTGAATATTACCTAGTTTCCTGAAAATTTTACGTTATTTACCTGCAAATTTAAATAGCTGAGTCAAAACTCTTTTGAAACTCGAAAATTCTATTTCACCTTATAATTCTAGGATGCCGAAGAAATTCAGGATACATTTTTACAATTTTCTTTTTTTTTTGCCTAATCAATCGTTTTCTAAGTAAAACAAAGAAAAAAGTTAGAATTGGTCTAAGAAGACCAATTTTTACGATACCCTAGATGAATGGCCCCTCTGTGCAAGTTTGATTGTTAAAGTGGTTTTTTCATCGATTTCTAGAACAGTTCGTCGGACAGTAAAAATGATTATAACCAATTTCATAGGAATTTAATATTCTGAACAGCTTTTCAGGATACACAAAAAAAAAAACATCTAGGGTTGATCGTTTTCACAGTATGTTTTGTGTATGGACAGCAGATATATAAAATAAAAATTAATTAATATGAAAGTCCTGTAGTACAGTACAATCGTATGAGGCCATAGCGCTCAACATGGGCAGTCATACAGACCGTACAGTATACCGTGTTGTGTATCGTCCCATAAGCCTGAGCTCGTTTGTTCTAAAAGTAATGGAGAAAATAGTGGAAAGGCATATCAGAGACGGAACGCTACAAAGAGCATCCATTATGTCCGAATCAGTTTGCCTATCAAAAAGGTAAATCAACAGAACTAGCTTTACTAAACCTGACGAATGGTATAGAAAAACCTATTGCTCGGCGCATTTGATAGGACTTCTGGTAAGTCAATAATGCCTGTACTGGTTAGACATGGAGTGCTTTCCAGCAGGATAGTTTGGACGCAGCTATTTGGAGAGACACTGGAGGTTCATACCACCAGAGGCTGTCCCCAAAGGTGAGTACTGTCTCTATTGCTGTGGTCCCTGGTAGTTGACGACCTGTTAATTCAACTAAACAACCAAGGTATTGAATCATAAGGCTACGCTGATGGATGACCTTGTTATCTTTATCAAAGGCAAATATGAGCGCTTGCTTTCTAGAAAGCTTCAAGAAGCCCTAAGCTTTGTTCAAGAGTGCTGCGCTGTACACAAGCTATCGGTCAACCCCAGGAAAGCAGCAATTATACCCTTGACCAGAAAAAGGGTAATGAGGAACTTAAAAAGTCCTACCATCTTTTTGTACGGAGGTCCCTATGTCCAAAGATGCTAAGTATCTTGGAACAGCCCTCGATGATAAGCTCAATTGACTCAATTGAATTATGGTTGTCTAAATTAAAAATTTCGGATACAGTTAACACATAGGGTGTAATAGGTCAACTTAACGAGGAGAGTCGACAGTTTATAGTTTTTATAAAAAAAAGTTATGTTAACGACCTTTTTTCAAAAATAATAAAGGTTAAATTTAAAAAAAAGGTAAGAAAATCCGAAATTTTTAGTTTAGACAACCATAATGCATGATTGGAGAGGGGTGCGGAGGTGGTTGAGCAGTCGTTGGAAAGACCATGAAGTTCTGCATACAATGAGCTCTTATGTGTGACCGTTCACCCTGTAGTTTATAAGATACAGGATGTTTTGTGAAAAACTGGCTTTTTTCTTAATCACCCTTTAACTCCTAAACGGCTGATTGCCCCCCCCCCCCCCCCCTGCCATACAATTTTTGGTTCATCTAAGTGAGTACTATCACCTCCTGCTCTACTGACCTCCTAGTGGGAAACACCCTGTATAAGTAAATTAAAAAAAGAAGGAAAAAGTAAGTATTGAGGCGTAAAAAAAGAGCATCTATATCCTAAATCAACTACGAAAGAAATGAGAAACCAAGCACATAAAGATAAAAAAATAAAGTTATTAAATCAACATTACTAGTTTACATGCAAAAAGAAAGAGGAATCAAACTTAAATAAAATACACTTAGACGAGCTAAAAACGAAGAAGGAGAAGGTAAAAAAGTAAAAACTATAAACAATAAGAATACAAAAAAACAAAGAAAAATAAGAAAGTTTACACAACAAAAAGACAAAACTTTAAAAATTTTATAAAGTTACAATATAAAAAAAAGCCCAGTTCATTGCAGAAACCGAATGACAATACGAAATTGATTAAGCACCAGAGAAAAGTGATTTTAAAAGTGATTTGAACTTATCGACGGAACCGGCACCTGAAAGGCTACGAATAGCTCAATCCATGAGCGTGCAGCCTGAACGATGAAAACGAGGAATGAGAAGGTTGTGGTTTCGAGAGGTATGTAAGAACTGCAATTCATCATATAGATAACGTGGAGTCCTACAAGGAATCAGAATGTACAAAGAGACCAGCATCCTCATCGCACGAAGGTCATCTAGAGAGCATCCCAGCAGATGGGATCTGGAAGTGTTGGACGTGATCAAAGCGTCTTAGTCCGAAAATAAAGTGAATGCAGTCGTTAAAAGCGACGTTAAGCTTGTGAGCGCATGAGCTATCGAGCTTTGGAAAAATTAAGCTACCAAAATTAAAATGGTGAAGAAGAAGTGATTTAACTAGTCTCGTACGTATATCTGTCGCTGATAACCAGAGCTGACGAAGGCCTCCGTATATTTTCTTTAAAATTAATGTGATGTGGTCCCAACAGCTTAAAGTAGAGGTTGTGGTTTCGAGAGGTATGTAAGAACTGCAATTCATCATATAGATAACGTGGAGTCCTACAAGGAATCAGAATGTACAAAGAGACCAGCATCCTCATCGCACGAAGGTCATCTAGAGAGCATCCCAGCAGATGGGATCTGGAAGTGTTGGACGTGATCAAAGCGTCTTAGTCCGAAAATAAAGTGAATGCAGTCGTTAAAAGCGACGTTAAGCTTGTGAGCGCATGAGCTATCGAGCTTTGGAAAAATTAAGCTACCAAAATTAAAATGGTGAAGAAGAAGTGATTTAACTAGTCTCGTACGTATATCTGTCGCTGATAACCAGAGCTGACGAAGGCCTCCGTATATTTTCTTTAAAATTAATGTGATGTGGTCCCAACAGCTTAAAGTAGAGTTGATTACTACTCCCAGATTCTTGACGCGGTGCACTCTAGAGAGGATAGAACCATTTAGCTTTACCTCTGGAAAGTCATTGATGTTGGAGTTAGCATTGTTTTGTTTTGAAGGACCATGTATTGAGACTTGGCAGGATTCAACATGAGCTGATTTCTCATTGACCAATGGTATATTCTATTAAGATCATCATTTATGTGTGCCAAGCAATCCTCCATCAGTGCAATTGGTCTACTGAAATAAAGCTGCACATCATCAGCATACAGGTGAATTTTCACGTCTTCAATAATATTAAGAAGGTCATTTATAAAAGTACTGAACAATAGAAGTCCCAATATACATAGAACCTTGTGGAACTGCACACCGGATGGGTAGAAGGTTAGATATAACATTATTCGCTTTCACTTGCTGACATCTGTCCGATAAAAAACTACATATCAATTCGGTGGCTGAAGACGAAAAACCAAGTGGGCAGATAACTTAGACAGCAGGATGTCATGATTTATTTTATTATCAAGAGCTACACGGAGATCGTTAGTAATCTTTAGCACGGCAGTTTCACAGCTATATGCTGGGAGCGAAAGCCAAGACTGCCATTCCGTGAGTAGCTTGTTTGCCTCCAAATGTTCGAGTATTTGCGCATGTATTAGCCTTTCCAGAACTTTGGAAAGGAAACTAAGTATACTAATGGGGCGAAAATCACTCAACTCTTTAGGACACGACTTCGTGTTCTGAGCACCAAACTGACATGTATGTATATAAATGTACTAACTAACTGGATTGCATTCCAAAACATAGCTACAGTTGACTATAGCTGACTTCAATCGTTCCAAAACCCAGTGGTCAACTAAATTATGTCAGCTGAGTTGACTTTTGAGCGTTCCGAAACATCTGAAGTTGACTAAAATAGTCAACTATCCCTGACTGTGCTCTAAACTGCTAGTTATCTAATATATAAACCGTGGCGTGAGCTGTCAATTGAAATATTTTGTTTGGCGCGCTTTTACAAACGTTTTGCGAAATTTATTTATTTATTCAATTTTCTCTGGCTCATTTCGGATTAACACGCATTAATAAAATATTAGTTTTAAGTATCAATAAAATTATACAATCAGTATAAATGACAGTCCTAATACTTTTAGCTTACTCAGATCGTTCCAAAACCTCAAACAGCTTTAGTTAACTGCAGACAACTGGACATAGCTCTGAGATAACTCTGACATAGCTACAACTATAGCTGCAGTTGTGTTTTGGAACGCATTCCGGATCGCCTATTTCATGTGGCAGCATTTTGATTTTAGATGCTCTCACTGTCAATGCTACCAACTGTGTCGTAAACTGTCGTCATATTTAAATTATTTGGGGATTTACTTGTACACTACTGATAAAAAAAAAAAGTGGGCAGAGGAAAATATTTGCAAAAATGGTTTTATTCCGATAATAAATGGCACTAAAGTTTAATTAATAGTAAAATAAAATGACAGAAGAAATAGGTCACTTAATATTTTAAATTAAAAGAAGAAAGTAGGCATATTATTTTAATTTTTATTTAAATATATTAATATCTCGCATTTTCGCCTCTATTTTTTATTACGTCCTCCAGCCATGATATAAAGATAACAACATATGGCCGATTCCAGAGGAATTTTTTGTGTTGCTACGTCATGAGGTGACTAAAGTCATGTCCAGCAAATTTGTTTTGAGTTTTTCGTATTTTATTGACTGAAATACGTTTTGAATACCTACTGTTATGTCGATTTCCATTGATATTTTAAGAAAAGTGCACGTCAATCAATGAAAAACAAGTTCAATGGAACAACTTTTGACGCGATGAGAATGTAGTTGTAGCTCATATCGGTGTAATTTGTCAGAATGAAATTTTCTGGGAACAATAATATCACGAATAACGTAAAAATTATGAAAATTGTAATTTAAATGATTTTGGCGTGATTGCGGATCAATTTGGTAGAGCAGTAGTTGAAGATTTTTATGTGATGCTCAATGACTTTCAGTTGTGACATTTCTCAGATAGATGTGTGCGTATTCCGGTGTAACACCGCCGATTATTCGAGTGTAGCACCACAGGCGTTTTGACGTACACCATTTCTAGCAGTGCAGGTCAATGGAACAATTTTGGTGTAACACTACAAGAAAAGTGTAACACTTCTGCTAGAAAACGTGATCAATGGAAATCGGTATTAGACGATATCTGAAGGATGTGGAATTTCGTGTGCTGATAGCAGCTAATAAGCGCAGAAGGATCAAATTGGCCAAAGAGCACAAATACATAGATTGGTTGAAAATTTTGTGGTCTGCCGATTCTAGGTTCTGCCTTTCAACAGATCGTCCAGAAATTTATACTTGAAGGTCTGGAGAAGAATATGATCCTCTTTGAGTCCAAACTACAAAAAAGGGTAACCAAGGAATTATGACTTGGGGGTATTTTTCGGCAGCAGGAATTGGAAAGTTGGTAAAATTGGATCTGGGCGTCAAAATAAATGCGAATATTTATATTAACATTTTGGAAGAAGGTTTAATTCCGACTTTGGAAGATGCTCAGAATAGAATAGCAATATCCCAGACCTTTGGACAGCTGTAGGAAAAAGCTTGGAACGAAATGTCATCAAGTTTAATTGAAAATTTAACATCATTATTTCAAGATTGCTGGAGGACATGATACAAAGATTAATAAGGCATGGCCGGAAAATCTGTCAATTGGTTGCTTGCCTCCTTTGGCGATAATTGTCAGAAATTTGTTCGTCTCAATTTCAATCGTCCTTATCAAAGTGAAAAAAATTGTCTATTTAGAAATTTATTTGCTTTTCCACTAGCACATAATACTTTCCCCGAAGTGATTTAAACGAAGAAACTAATGTTTTGTGAAATATTTTAATATACCTATGTCTGCTAATTTGGGATTCAGATACTGTTTGAAAATTTACCGAAACCTCCATAAAAGTTGGTTTCTTTTTCTTAAACGTGAGAAGCTTCAACGCGTGGGAAACACTTTCCGTCAATATCCACGGTTTTTCGAACTTTGTACGATGAAATAATTTTATGGATTCCTCCCGTACATTGGCGTAACTAGGTAGGGGCCAGGGTGGGCCCGGCCTCCCCCAGAATTCGGACAAGTCGCGATATAGGTACTTAACGCACTTACTACAAATACCGCCAAAACGCGAAGTAATTCAGCTCTTGTAAATTATTTAAATACGCCTTCTAATAATAGAGGTTATCTGCATCTCTTACCGCCTTCAGTAAAATAGAAAGAAAATTAGCGCAATATATGAGTAACTGTAGGACAGAAATTGATATGCTGAATCGATATCCTTTGTTGAGAAGTTCGGCAATCAAGTGCCACAATCCGCTCTCTCCTCCGCACAGCGTTGATTTTCATGTGCAGGTCTTATAAATGCTATAAAAAGGCAATCATTATCTGATGTGACATTTGTTTTGGTAAAAGCAAACTCAAATACTGTATGAATAATTTCCAAAATTGTGTAGAAATTAAAACAGCAAAAGCTTATACGATATTTTATGATATCTCTTGAATAGAAACCTCATTCAGTTATTTAACTGGCTATAGATTTTTCAAAATTTCTGATTTGACTTTTCGAAAGCTCTTGAACTCTTGAACCTTAAGCCTAGTACTAAGGTCCGCGCTAAACTAAATTTTAGCGGGTCTCCAATATCGGGCCGTTCTTTAGCAGCTAAAATATGACAGTGGAGACCCAGAGAAAAGATATATTAAAAACAAGAAGAAGAAGCATTTTGCAATTTTTTTACGGAAATACAACGTGCGGTCATAATTTTTCTAAAAACAGGTAGTTAAAATTATTTGGAAATATTAAAAATATTACAATAATATGCATAATGTATATACAATAAGAAAAAAAAAATTAACAATGATATTGAAAATACGGCCACGAGAAGAAATCCAATTCATCCGTACTTACAGCAAAGACTTACAAAACTACGTTAACTACAAAAATCCGGTCAATAAATTTATCAAATCTCAGAACTCTGACAAAAAATATTTTTAGCGCGCTAAAGAACGGCCCGGGCGGATAAATTCAAGCTAAATTTTTTGGAGACTTACTGGTGGTGGCATCTCTAATCAAAACCCAAAGACAAATTTAGCGCGTTGACCTTAGTACCGCTCTCGCTAAAATTCAGGATAAATTTTCGCCAATATCTTTTAGCTTGCTAAATTTTCATACAAAATTTAGCTTAGCGCCGACCTTAGTACTAGGCTTTATAAGTACCAGTACCAATACCTGGACTTATACTTGAACATTTTTAAGTACTAGTACCGGAACTTGTGCATGGACTTAAAAGATTTGACGTATGAGTCCTGGAGTACTGGTACTTGGAATAAATACTGGGTATTAGGCAAGGCGTCACGCTCATATCAGTTTCGTGTATGAAACTTGAAGATTCTAATTTATTTTCGTACATGAGAGAAGCATGTGGAAAACAAAAGTCTCTGTTAATTAAACGACACCACTTTCTTTTCTTTTTCTTTTAAATAAACACTACTTTCTATGATTTAAGATAAATTTAAATCGCGTTGGATGTTTGGAGTGGACTGTAGGGAATAGATAAAAGAATGCACTTTCACTCAATACGCTAATTATATTATGTACTAATCCATTTTCACAATAATTTAAATATCCGACTAAAACTATTTCGTAAATACTCGACGCCGTTGGTCTCGATAAGCAATAAATATCGCCCGATCCGAATGTTGACTGAATAGTTATCCAAAAATAGATTGAATGCTGATGACTTATACTAACTGCTAAGCGATGTACCATACTTTTCTCTCTCCGGGTGCTCAATAACAAGAATTATAAAAAAAGAATGATAAACAATTGAAAACTGTTCGTTGTTTTTCTTACCTTGAAATCGTAACCTCGACAAGGACTGCCATATCACAAACCTTTCTTATTAAAATCGCCCCGAATGTGCACACGTACCTGCATTTGCAGTAGATTAAAAGTGCTAATCTAGTCTTTTTGTTTTCTTGGGAGCGGAGTTAAGGTTTCACGTGGAAAGATTACAAAAATAGTGACGCAATATCTGCGATCTAAAATGAGAATTATTTTATTAAGATTTTTTTTTTTATGAAAATTATTTTATTTTTAGTGTGCAGAGCTAATTTAGCGGAAATTATATTCTAGAATTTAGATCATGTTTCTTGTGGGCTCTGCAACTCATAGACTCTGTACTCTCTGTATCTTTAGAAACATTATGGTTTTTTTAATTAATGCAATCTCATTGGCTCTGGGCATTATATCATCATCTTGCAAGTGCTCAGAGCAATGCATAAAAAATGTCTGTTGAAAGCTGGGAATACTCATGAGCTGGTATACTTCGCAAACAAAATGTTTGTTAAAACCTATGTACGAAAGTTGGGGGGCCTGGTCCACCCCAGAAAAAAGTCGTAGTTACGCCAATGAGTATTTAATTGTTACGCCTTGTTTCATCATCCTCAATTCGGATGGATCGTTTCTATTTCTAAAAAAAATTCCAAATGTCAATTGCTTTCAAAAATTTAACTTATAATAACAAAAAAAATATAAATAATACCATAAAAGTGCAAAGCAACATTTACTTAATTAAACAAAAAGCACAATTACTTCCCGGTTAGTAGGAGGAATTATAAAAATATAATTTTCAAATAGTTGTTCACAAACTTTTGATTTAAAAATTACTTCACTTTATTTCATTCTGATTTTCTGTCACTTTCGAGAAAAGAATGCGATAAAAGTATTCTACACAGATGATTTTATGACCTTGATTAACACCAAACACCTACAGGTAGAAGGAAAAAAGTGGGGTGACTGTAAAGTTTGTCATGGAATTATGTTGAAAGTGATTGACTTGGACGTGAAGTCCAGACTGCCAGCATGAGCTGACAGATCACTCGGTGGACAGCGTTGGTGCAGGGCGGCACGCTAGCTCGCCACGGCTATTGGCGGAGAGTGTGGGGAGGTTCCCAGTAAATTGTCTTCGTGCCTACTTACAAAACGGCCGGCACACACATTCGGTCCTGAAGGGACCCTTACACCACTTACCTACATCCATTGGGAAGGCGCAGATGTTTGGCCTTCACTGCTTGCCCCATCCACCCAAATGACTCTGAGAGCAGATAACTTTCAGAGTCCCTATGCTGACCTGAAATTTTAGAGGAGGAGTGGACCTAGTCTACCATCACCTCAAAAGAGGGTTCCGGGAGAGTGATAGAGAAGCTGCGAAAGTGTGAGCACCTCATCGCTATAAAGATTTCACTGGTACCAAACGACAGATAAAAAATGAAATTAAATAGAGTACTTCCAAAGCTATATGCAATACCAATATATTCATTCTATGTCACAGCAAACTAATTCAATATGAGGAGGTTAAACATACTTAGTAACTCTAAGCTGTCCGGTATACTTAGATATTTATATTCTATATTAATATATCCAAATAATTCACTATGCGAAAATTAAACAAGTAATTCTAGGCTATGCGGTATATCAACATATGTATGTCTATTAATTATTAAATTGTATAAGTTATACGCCATATTAACGTATTGATTCGACGTATTGTAATAAATAATTGTAGCTAGACTGAGTCTACGTTATTGGATATGTGAATATGTATATATAGATACGTACTCTATTTCAATCTTAGCTTGGAACATTCCAAAGTGGAATATTGAGTACTTTATATCTACATGATATAGTAAATAAACAGATGTTTTTAAATAAATTATGACAAAAGAGTTTTAAAATGAAATATCAAACTCGAAACGCGTAGTAAAGTTTTAGGTTATGCGTGTGTCGATTAAGCAATCTCACAGCAGCACGCCACGGGCCAATTTTCTCGTTCTTGGATTTAGCTGTCGCCAACTTTTTACAATGCATTAAGCAATCGCTTGTGTCTGAACGCACAACTTTTATATCTCTTCAAAAACTTCTTTTTGCAGTACCAAAATTTCTGTCCTCCATTCACTATGTAACGAGACTCTCTTGACAGGAAGTGTCAAACTTTCCTTTTTTGCCTTTATACACCTCTGTTTTGTTTTGTTCTTTAACCGGTAAATGTCAGCCGAGTAACTGGCAATTTTTATGGTGCATTCACATGCGACCATAACAAGTTCAAATTTAAAGAAAACTGCGGCTGTTCACTTTTTTTTTATCAGTATTGTATACATGTCAGTAGGATTTATCGAATTTACCACCAACAATTTTTGAAACTATTTTTGTTTCTAAATTTTAATTATGAGTCGAAGGAAGTGGTTTTTACAAGGCTGTTTTGGCAGGGAAAGTTTGAGTACCAAGTTGCCAGTTCTGCGAATATCACTGAACTGTAAGCAATTTCTTGTTATCGATCGTTAAAGTTCAGTGGGAAATAATGCGCTCGCAAAAAGGAAAGAGACAAAAATATAAAAGTGGTGCCATTTGCTTTTCATTTATATACATGCTAGTGGTTCTGAGACATCCAAGTATATAATGAAAAATTAAATTTTTGTATGGCAACCCTATGAAGGAATTATCCCATTTTCGAACTAAAATATGTTTTTTTTTTGTTTTATAAAAAGACCGTGCGTAAAATTTCAGTTGTCTAAGAAAACTCCTCCTCGAGTTATGGAGAGGACAAACGGACATATAAAAAATCAATATAACTTTTAATACTGTGCGTGTGTGGGTGTTCAATCCATTTTGCTCTACCCACATTATTTCTATGAGATTTCATCTAGGGTGTAATAATTAAATACGAAAGTGGTCATGCGGAATATTCTCATTTCTCATAGATTCCATAAGTTGTTAATTAAAATTAAAATTTCCCCATTCCTGGCAATATATCCAAAGGGGACTAAAAGACTATAAAACATGAAACTAGTGCACCCTCTCCACCCCCTATCAATATAAGATTCAACATTTTTCCATAGCTTAAGTGTCTCAGTAATTGGAAATAATCTTTTTGATTTTATTTAAATAAAACCTCCCTCTTTCCTCCCCAACCTCACTCAAGGAGCATTGAATTAAATCAATAGGTCCTCGTTTGCGATATAAATCTTATCTTTGTTTCTAAGAGGAATCCTCCATATCTACAGAATAGAGATCCCATCCGCCTTACAGACACACACACACCACACATCCAACAAAACTGTTTTCCAGCAGTCCATGCCAACTGTGAAGGCACAGCTTAACCTTAATTTATAGTGCCAGAAAATATATTTTATCTGCCATTTATGTATGTATGATTCCATCCTAGAACAATATTAACTCCGTGTTGGGCCTCCGCTGAAAATGACACATGTCCTGGTCTCGAGCCGAGACATGAAAATGTCCTGTTTCGGCGACAAATCCTTCCAATTGCTTATGATGATTTACTTCTGCCTCCAGTGGATAGATACGAAGATAACGGAGGAGTCCTTGAAATTCTGTATTCCACCATCTGTATACCACCATCTGAATGCGTTTTTGGGATCAGTTTTATTTTGTGTGTGGGATTTATGGAATAAAAATGGATGAGCGACATATAAACGATTTTTTGTCCGTGGCTATAACAGAGATAAGAGGGTGATTTCTTCATGGTCAACATGGTCAAGGGGTTTTTTTTTTATTATATGTATTATAAATATTTAACGTCTACATGCAGTGGAAATATAGTCAATGAGGAGAGAGATTCTCAATGAAATTTTGATTAGGTAGGTGTCTGTATATCAAAA
Organism: Dioctria linearis; assembly: GCA_963930735.1. Lineage (NCBI taxonomy): Eukaryota > Metazoa > Arthropoda > Insecta > Diptera > Asilidae > Dioctria > Dioctria linearis. The sequence continues at coordinate 30,374,139 of OZ005740.1, read as the reverse complement.
AGTTCAGATTATTCTAGAAAGTTTCCTGTATGTACTTCCCTATCTTGAGATAAGGAGACAACATAATTTAAAGCCTTTTGCTAGGATTTATTAGTGTCGCTTCGCTTATATGTTCACGCAAGATTGTAATACGAATTTACTTTCCTGTAGTAGGTATACTTGGGTACTTTACGTGTGCAACTTCCCACCACCACTTAACCTTGAAAATATTCACTGAAATAAAACGAATTTATTTTGTGACCAACAGTTTCCTGGAGGAAATAACGTTTTCGTTCCTATATACTTTCCAAAAAGTTGGCAGTAAAATACTTTTATGTCCCCATAAATTTTTACTCTTCTCAACAACATACGCGCCGCGCTGGGGATTTTGTAAATACTTCTTTCACCTTTTCTTGGCAGCCTTTAGAAAAGGCGACCTAAAAACAAACGGACAAACTTATATGGGGTACACAAGGAGCAATAAGCCATCCACAAATGGTTTGTTGACATTTTTTTTTTGTTTTTTAGATTATTTTTAATGTGAAATTTGGCGTCCTTTTTTTTAAAATTTTATTTTAATTTTTTCAAAAACAGAAACTTTTTTATAAAAAGTTTTCTGGCGGTGTTAAACTTTACTTTTCTCACTATAAATGAAATGAAGAGTAAGTAAAGGAGAAATTTATTTGAAAATTTCTGAAAATTCTTGGAAATAAGCTGCACTATAAATCTTAGTTGAACTTCTAGATCGATATTATAAATTTATGTCACAAAATACAAACAATAGCCTTGGTGGATTCTTGGTCTTGGTGTAATAGTTAATAGTGACATCAGTGCTAGCTATCTCTTCCGACAGTTTGTACACGTTCAGGCATTTCTTGGGGGGTATCATTGGATAGGTAATCCAACAACAGCTTCCATAAATGCAAATTCGATATCGAAATTCGAAAAATGTGTTAAATACAAATATTTAAAGTTTTCATTAATTTTCTGAATACGAGACATAACTTTATAAATGCCTTTTTTTATGTGGTGCTTTTTTTTGTGTGGAGTTTTTAAAATTACATTGTTTTGAATTTCGAATTTCGAAAATCAAATTTTTTCTTTTTTTGTATTTTTATACCCTAGATGAAATCTATAGGGGTATACTAAGTTTGTCATTCCGTTTGTAACACCTCGAAATAATGATGGTAGAGCAAAATGGATTGGACACCTACGCATAATATTAAAAGTTATATTGATTTGTGCATGTCCGTCCGCATCTGTCCGTCTGTCCGTCCGTCTGTGAGCACGACAACTCGAGAACGCGTATATTTAGAGAGCTGAAATTTTGTACACGGATTTAAAAAAAAAGTAAAATTACGGGCAACTCCTTCGTGGGGTTGCCATACAAAACTTTCGTTTTCCACTATATATTTGGACACTGCCTGAGCACGCATCGACTTAGAGAGCTGAAATTTGGTACATGGTGTTTTCATAATTATAGCAAAAAAATTTAAAAATGAACTAAATCGGGCAACCCCTTCTTGATGTTGCCATATAAAAATTTAGGTTTTTTACATATACTGTGAGAACGATCAGTCCTAGACATTTTTAATGTACTAAAACTTCTGCACATTACGAAATCCTATAAAATTGCTAATAATCATTTTTTCTGTCCGACGAACCGTTCTAGAAATATATGCGAAAAACCACTTCAAAAATCAAACTTGCATAGATCGGTGATCATACGAAATTTTATACGGGCATTCATCTAGGGAATCATAAGAAGTGGTCTTAGACCAATTCTAGCTTTTTTACTTGTTATTTCTGGAATTAATTTCAAAAGATTCTATATATACAGGGTGTCCCGTAAGTAGACGTCAAGCTGGAATCGGGTGATAGAGCAAATCATAACAGTTACCAGAAAAATATAAAAAAAATCTAAGTCATGTATTTTTCAAATTATAGAGCTTTCTTTTGTTTCCGAGAAAATGTACATCCTGTGATGGTTTTTCAGCTCCTGTTGCTACAAATCTTTACTTTTTCAATTCTATTTTTCTTATTTAATCCCGAATAGTGCTTATATAACCTGTTGCTTTAAATTCTAAGCCAACTGTTCCAGCTTGGAAGAAAATGTCACATTCTGCCGAACCCAGAATAGAAAGTTAATATTTCACCCAGCTTTAACTGACTGTAATGAAAAAAAAAATGTACTACGCCAGTTTGGCAAGTAAGTTTAAAAGTTGACGAATTTAATAAGGATTATAAAATGGTGTAACACTTGCTACATTATTTCTTAGATTACGGAAAAAAAAATCTAATCTTCAAGAAACCCAGTTTCAAAATTTTTTTTTACCTACTAAAAATGGTTCTAGTATACCCAAAGCTTGCCGTAAGACCGTGACTTTAAGATTTTAGTTTGAGTGAGACAGAGCGTCATTACGTGAAGTGTGAGTGAGACAGATAGTGACGCTTTCAAGTTAGAGATCCTAACTTTTTGTTAAATTTAGGATAAATTTCCCTTAAGCTTAAAATTAAACACCAATTATTTGGTGCTAAGATTTATTATTTACTAGAGATGTTCAAACTGCCTTCCTTTAGCTGCAATACAAGTTCGACATCTTTTTAAAAAGGATCGGGTTATCAGACGGGCAAATCTTCCATTGTTGACAAATTCAACTGCTTCCATAATTCTGGAGCTCATGTTTCTGTAAAATTCGGTGAGCTATACTTTTGGGCACTCCTGTGCTTTCCTGGATTTTACGTACCAAAGTACTTGAGTCTTCTTCAGCTGCTTGAAGAACTATGTCCACGTAAGGTAAGGAACTCTTCCTTCACCATGTACTTGGTTGGAAGTCGGCCTTCTGTGGAGAGTAGACGATGCACATTTGTCAAAACTCAATGATTTGACGAGCTAGAGTCACCATATTGCTCGCTCACATTTCATGTAATGACTCTCCGTCTCACTCAAACTAGAATCTTAAAGTTACGGTCTTACGGCAAGCTTGGGTACACTAGAATCGTGTTTAGTAGGTAAAAGAAATTTTTCGAAACTGGGTTTCTTGAAGAAAAAAAATTTTTTTTCCGTAATCTAAGAAATATTGTAGCAAGTGTTATACCATTTTAGAATCCTTATTAAATGCGTCAACTTTTAAAGTTACTTGCCAAACTGGCGTAGTACATTTTTTTTCATTACAGTCAGTTAAAGTTGGGTGAAATATTAATTTTCTATTCTTGGTTCGGCAGAATGTGACATTTCTTCCAAGCTGGAACAGTTGGCTTAGAATTTAAAGCAACAGGTTATATAAGCACTATTCGGGATTAAATAAGAAAAATAAAATTGAAAAAAAGTAAAGATTTGTAGCAACAGGAGCTAAAAAACCATCACAGGCTGTACATTTTCTCGGAAACAAAACAAATGTCTATAATTTGAAAAATACATTACTTAGATTTTTTTTATATTTTTCTGGTAACTGTTATGATTTGGTCTATCACCCGATTCCGGCTTGACGTCGACTTACGGGACACTCTGTATATTATGTTCGAAAATCTACTGACGGTTTTCAACATTGATAACAATTGTTTTACGGAAAGGAGCTATGCAGAAACTGAGATTTCAAACTAATAATTTATCAAATTCACTCTACATATCTTATTGTAGCAACGGATGGAAATCAAAGAATTTTAAATTTCGAAAAGTTCCTAACGAAAGTCACGATTTTCGAATTATTTTGCAAGTCATTTCGATTATATTGGGGTGGGTGGGTATACTCTATGGATAGCCCCAAATTTATATAAGAAGAAGGAAATTTACAAACATTTATTAACTCTTGTGGAAAAAACGTTTTTAGAGTGGAGGGGGGGGGGGGACAGCGAACATCACTACTCTGAAAAATATGGAATCAAATAAATATTTAAATTTGTCTCTCCATATTTTCATTATCCCTTTTCCGTCTATAATTTATTGAATTTTGCGTTTAGATGATGTGCTAGGACAGAGTATGTCATTGAGCAAAATTCCACGATCAAAAACATAAAAATTTACGATCATACCAGACGTTATCCCGAGTTATCTATGTATTCCCTAAGCCAAATATTCCCGCTATGATTTTTAAAGACAGCGTTTTCCTTATCAAATGTTGATGCTATTTCTATTTTCATCCTGAAAGAAAAAACTGTGAAAAGGCCATAGAAATTATATTAGTTTGGTACATTTTAAAGGAACATCTTATTTCATGCCACTACACATCAAAGTCGGTAGTCTAAATTCCATAAAGATTTTCATACTATCCAAGGGATTCTTTGGAGTGTACATCATACATGTATACATATGTTCTCTCTCTCTCTGCATTTCTAGGATATAAGGAACCTCGAAAAATTTTAAATTGGACAAAATCACAGCTCTAACAAAATTACCGCTTTCTTAACGTAGAAAAGGACTCAAAACAGGAAAACAAGTCCAAATAAGGAAAAAAGAAAAATAAACCATATATAAACCCAGCTATACGTGCAGCATCACAACCAACATCTACCAACAAGAACCACATTACGCGATGCTGGCTGTGCTCACTGTAGTAAGAAAGCCCAACAACGACGTACGACGTGTATGTACTCTACATGTAATGTACCATTTTGTTTGAGTGAAACGAACTTGTGCTTTAGCGATTTCCATAAGTAAAATACCATTTTATCCCAATCAATATATATCCTAACTTGGGCAGTGATATGATTAGCATACCATGTCCTGGTGCAGGATCCTGCGGGTGTTTTTTTATGGTTATTTTATGTCTAACTAAGCAATAAAAAATGTAGATAAAGTGATATTTTGAACAATTTTGGTTTCTTTTATATTTTGCCCCAGAAAGAGTTAATAAGAGACCAGAAACTATAAAGATTTTATGTCCAATGCTCTGATCGAATTGGAACTTAGCTCGCTGAATAATTAGACTAGTGCGAAAGTGGATTATGAAGGCTAAAAGAAAGAAAATTATACATTGACAAGGACTAGCTGTAAAATTTAGTGATGGTTATAATTAAAAAAAAAAAATTAAACACGAAAAAAAATGAAATTATGAAATGGGAGGGGGGGGGGGGGTGTTTAGCGGTGGAAAGTGCTTTTAGGGATTTTCGGCAAAACGTGACCTCCTAGCGGAAAATATTCTTAACAAAAATTGTAGATGATAAAAGAGTCTAAAGCTTTCATACAAGGCATTTTTCGACACAACCCCTAATTTTCCGAGAAAATGGTGTAAGCCCGATTTTTGGGTTGTTTATTTTTTATTCTCGTAAAAACAATTCAATTTACATGAAATTTTGTAAAAGTATATGAATTGTATTGAATAAATTTTGTTTAAATCAGGAAAATAAGTAGTTTCCATGATATTTACATTTTTCGAGAAAAAAACCAAAATCTGCCACGGAAAACTTTATTGGTGTTTTTTTCGATTTAAATATTAACCGTTGAAATGTCTACTTTAAAATGGTCTATACATATAGCATTCTCAGATTTATTTAAACCATTAACAAATGAGTTTAAACTTTAAGCAAATAAATTTAAACCATGAACAAATGATTTTCAACACTTAACAAATAAATTTAAACCTTCAACAAATTATTTTAAACCCTTAGCAGATATATTTAAACCCTTAACGAATAAGTTTCAACTGTTAACAAAAAGACTTTAAACCTTTAACAAAAATATTTAAAATCTAACAAATTTATATTTAAAATATTTTATTTCAAGTTAAGTAAGCATTTCATTTTAACGGTTGACCATCCACTGCCTCAGGAATAAGTAAAACCAAATGCATTATATAGTTGGAACAGTCATTAGGTGCGATTTGCTGCAGGCTATCTTCGATCACTGAAAGAAGATTATGTTCTTTACTCATGTCACCTAAAACTGAAAGAAAACGATTTTGAATAGGGTTTAACATAGGCGAGTAGAGTAAAGAGGAAAAAAATTTAGTGTTAGATTAGATTAGATTTGTGAAGGGATGTATAGGCGTTAGCCTCGCAATCACTGCGACCTGAAAGATCTATTGTGAGTCCCCGTTGAATTTGCTCCATTTATAGGTTTAGACTGTTAATAAAGTCTAGAACCATTCTGGGCTTAACTTGGTGGAGGAAAAGCATGTTCAAGGTGGAGTAATCTCCGCCTGGCCAATGCTTCGCAGTTGTAGAGCAAGTGCTCCGAGGTTTCGTGAGCATCCTAACAGCAGCGGCAGGATGAAGTCTCAGCCAAACCCAGCTTGTTTAGGTGATACCTCAAGGGGCAATGGCCTGAGAAGAGCTCAGTGATCATTTTGAGCTCTGTTCTTCTAAGGAGTAGGAGTTCTTTTATTTTTCCGCCAGAGGAGTCGATAAATTTTTTTGCCTGACGAAGTCCTTGTAGCCTTTCCCAATACAGGGATTTTTGTTTATTCTCCCAGTTATTTAGGGTAGCTCTGAGGTAACACTTTGAAGTGCCACAAAATGGCTCTGGTCCGACAAACTCAGTTTCCTCTCCTCTTTTGGCTAGGCCATCCGCAATTTCATTGCCTTTGTGGCCCTCATGTCCAGGTACCCACATGAGGATAATTTTATTTTTCCTTGATAGATTTTTGAGGGTTTGTAGACATTCCCAGACTATCCCTGACTTGACAGTGTAGGACTTTAAGGCCTTGAGGGCAGCTTGACTGTCCGAGAGGATATTAATGGTTGAGCCATTTATGGCTCTTTTAATGCAGGTATTGGCACATTCTTCTATGGCCAATACCTCGGCTTGGAATACGGTAGGGGTAGAGTCTAGAGCCTTTACTATATGGCATTTGGGGCCATATACCCCCAATCCGACCCCACTGTTTGTTTTTGAGCCGTCTGTATACCACACCATCGATCCTTGTTGGAAGGACGGTTTAGTGCAGCGCCATTGTTGTCGGTCTCCAAGAACCACTTGGAATGGTCTTACAAAATCCACTCTGGGTGTGATTATATCAGATATTGTCGTCACTTGCTCGAAGCATATCTGTTTTAAGATACTTAAATAACCAACCAGATCGCCTGTTTCTCCGTTTGTACTCTAATAGCACTGGAGATCGCTTCCTTTTTTGAAGCAGAGCCTCAGCCGTCTTTTAATTAGTTTTTGGTCACCATGCGAGGGCCGCGTAGGTGACCATGGGTCTAACAACCGTGGTGTACGTCCAGTACATCATTTTTGGCTTCAGACCCCATGTTCTGCCAATGAAGCGACGACACGTGTAGAGAGATCGCATCGCTCTATCCGTCACTCTGGACAGATGCAAATTCCACGTAAGTTTCTTATCTAGGGTTATCCCCAGATATTTGACTTCATCTGAAAATATCAATTCCGTATTATCAAGAAGAGGAGCCGTTAGTGAAAGCTTCGATCTTCTTGTGAACGGAACGATAACCGTTTTGTTGGGGTTTATGCTAAGGCCTTTGTTTAGACACCACGTGCGGACTTTGGAGAGGGCTATTTGCATGAGGTCGGATATGACTTGATCATGCTTGCCCCGTATTGTAACTACTAGGTCATCCGCGTAGCCTTGAACATTAAAACCCGAACTGGTCAACTTCTCTAGCAGATCATCAATCACGATCGACCATAAGAGTGGAGAGAGAACTCCTCCTTGTGGGCAGTCTTTTGCTGCGGTGATTGTGACCGAGCAGTTCCCTAGAGATGTGGTTATCCTCCTGCTTCTAAGCATGTTGTCTATCCAGTTTACCGTTGAGGGCTCAAAGCCTTTATCCTCGGCAGCTGATTTAATTGCATCGAAGGAGGTATTATCGAAGAAGGCTCCTTCTATGTCCGCAAATGCACATAAAGCCACCTCTTTTGCTTCGAGCGCTTTTTCGAGGTCTTTGACTAATGTGTGAATGGCAGTCTCAGTAGACTTGCCAGCTTGATAAGCGAACTGCTTAGAATGAAGTGGTGATTTAATCAGAATTTCACTTCGAATGTGTAGGTCTAGGATTTTTTCCATGGACTTAAGCAGGAATGAGGAGAGGCTGATGGGTCGGAACGGTTTAGCTAGAGAACTAGCTCTTTTTCCTGCTTTAGGTATAAATACCACCCTGACATCTCTGCAACATTGGGGAACGTACCCTAGAGCGTAACTGGCTCGAAAAATTTGTTGTAGTGGAAAGAGTATTTCTTCAACACCTAGCTGTAGGAAGGCGGGAAAAATGCCGTCTTCTCCAGCAGATTTAAAGGGCTTAAATGTGCCAATGGCCCATCTAACCTTGTTAGGAGTGAAGATTCTTCCCGCAAGGCTTTTACTTGTCCACCTCAATCGGGTCTGGAGTTAGTGTTACATTCGTGGGTTTAAACTTCATCTTAGAAGATCTCAAGCCCGGTAAAAAAGGGCACCCGTACTCGAGTTATAATTCCAGCAGAACGTGGCAGAATCGACGTTCTTATTGCTGCGATAAGTAACGAAGGAGTTGACCGATAGGCTTCCTCTATTTCTGCACGAACTTGTTAAAAATTGGAAACAAATCCATCGCTTAGTGATGCATTTTTACTTATGGGTAATGTAAGAATACACAAAATACAACAAGTTCGTGATATGTGATCTCAGACGAATTTGACACTAAAAATTTTACCTCCTTACTCGCCTATTCTAAGCCCTATCGAAAAATCGTTTTCTAAAATAAGGGCTTATGCACGTTAAGTTTTAGGTGACATGAGTAGAGAACATAATCTTTTTTCAGTGATCGAAGATAGCCTGCAACAAATCACACATAATGACTGTTCCAACTATATAATGCATTTGGTTTTACCAAAGAACATCTAGAATGTTATGTTATGTTATATGTTCTTTGGTTTTACTTACTCCTAAGGTAGTGGATAGTCAACCATTGCACTGAAAAGTCAAAAGTATTGTAGATTATATATGCACCCAAAATTCGAAAAAAAATGTATGAAATGCTTATTTAAGTAAAATATTTTAAATATACTTAAATTTGTTAAGAGTTTAAATATATTTGCTAAAAGTTTAAGTCTTTTTGTTAACAGTTGAAAATCATTTGTTTAAGGTTTAAATTTATTTGTTAAGGGTTTAAAATCATTTGTTCATGGTTTAAATTTATTTGCTTAAAGTTTAAACTCATTTGTTAATGGTTTAATTAAATCTGAGAATGCTATACCTATATGTTGATAGTTTATTTTTGAAGGAACTGCTTAAAATTGAGAAAACCGACAAACATAACTTTTCGAATCACGAAATTTTCAATATTTTTTATGATTTTTTATTTTTCTATTTTTTTTTTTTTTTATAATTGTGTTAATAATGGATTAAATTTCAATGACAAAATTTACTCTAATGTAATATTATTAAAGTTAAGTGAATTTAATTAATTAAAGTGATGGAAACCATCCTGAAACCAAATAAATAATAAATTAATAAAAAATCTTTTAAGTTTTGGTAGAAAAATTTACAAAATTGTCATTTCGGTAATTCATATTAGAAATGTACTTGGAATATGTACTTATAAAAGGTATAAGTCTGCCTAAAGTGGTTGATAGGGGGGAGGGGGTAGAATAAGAGGGCTTCCAAGGAACAGCTGCACAACATTCCTATAGAGTTTATTACCAATTGCAAACGTAGTTATTTGATCAAAAAGCCAGATAACCAAAAAAGCTAAGCAATAGACCAGGAACTAACACCTAGGTAGACTCGGGCCCAAATTTATCCCAGGCAGTTCAAACTTAATTTCCGAAAAGTTATTAAAAAGTATTAGTTGCTGGTATATTTGAAAAAAAATTATTTGAGTACATAATTATTAAGTAGAACAATTAATTTATTTGATTATTTGATTTGACATTTTTTTATAAAAATAAAAAATTGATGAAGAATTATAAAATTCTAATAGATTTTAGACCTGTTGCATTGGGGTTGGTGTTCTTCTTCTTCAACAAAACTTTCAAATTCCGAAGGATTTTCGAGATTATCGAGGTCTTTGAGCTCTTCAAATTGAATATCAAGACTCTTTGCTGGCTTTTCATCAATAATCTCTTTCGGATCAGTTCCCAAGTAACGTTGGAGGTTGAATTTCCTATCTTTGAGGGCCGATCGACCTATTTTGGTTAAAATTACGTAAAATAGACTTAAGAATTTAATCTCAAAGGCCACTCTCCTTTAAGGTTAATTAAGAAGGAAATTTTACTTAATAATTCCTTAAATTAGATCCTCAAAGTAATCTTCACTTTGTAGTTAATTATTAGGGAAAAATTACGTAATAATTTCTTTTTAATTTACCTCGTAGGAATTAGGAGAAATAAGGAAAATTTCCTAAATCTGAGGCAAATGTTCTTACTTTTTACCTAAATTTTACTTAACTTTGAGGTCAACTTTAAGGAAATGTATGGACTTTGTAGTTAGATCTATTCCCAAGTTCAAGGCAAGATAACGTAAATATTCCCTAAATAATTCCCTATTCGATTGTGTTCGCCCTCAAAGTCCGAATTCCCAAAAAAGTTAACCTCAAGGTAAATTCTACTAAATGGTCACGTTTGGCGAAATCCTTAATAGTTGAAATTACGTAATAATACAACCAAAAATTAAAGTTCATTTACTTTTGTTTGGCTTCATTATCACTGGAATTATTGAACTGCTCCTCCCATTGAATCATTTCATCAAGATTACAAATGTTGCTCCTATTTACGACACATTTATATCGGAATCAGCTCTGGAATACCATTTGCAATGCTATACTTGACTTGGGCCAATAGATATGTTCACTTAACTATTTGCTTCCCAACCATGCGGAATATATGCATATGGAACTGCGTTTGCATTCACCCGCTTTTTAACAAATCTTGTATCCAAATGATGATGCTAATCAAATGGTTTAATATTTTTAAGATGTAAATAAATCAATTCAATTCTTTGAATTGTCAAATGTCTTTTACCTATTTAAGGCGAAATTCCATAATTTAGGGCGAAATGCCTTATTTTAAGTTGAAATTTATTTATAGAAAAAAAATTGTCATAAGCTTTGAACACAAAATTACCTAAATAAGTATTTTTGCCCTCAAAGTCGAAAAATTTGGTTATTTCGCCTTCCCATCCAGGAAATTCGTCGTATAAGGAAAAATTGTAAGTCAAACTAACTTTTCGGTCGAGAAATGTAATATGCGCCATATTTATTTAACAAAACATGGCTGACATGTGTTAAAGGAATGAATAGAAAAATTGCATGATCTTAAAATTTAGTATTTCCATAGTTAGAAAGCACCCAAATAAATGAATTTTACTTAATTTCAGAACGATATAAGAATATTTAAATGGCAAACCAAAGCATAATTAAAAAAACTTTAAAATTATTATTTTTGAAATATACAATATTTTTAAAGCGCCTTGGTGTTCTTCGAAAAATTATTACAATATTTATCAATAATATTTTTCTAGTTTTAAAAATTGAACGCTTAGAAGCTGCGAGAATTAATTTTGATAAGGCCATAATTTCTATATACTTTGTTAAAGCAATACTTTTCATAATCTTTCAATTTGGAGTTATATGTGCCTTGTTCATAATATTTACATTACCTACTAGGGAAAATATACACATACAATTCTTATAAAATGTATTTCCTTCTATATTAACACACACCATAACATGAGATAAACTAGGTAGAAAATAGGTCGAGATTAAGGAAAATTTACGTAAATTCGACGTGAAATTTACGTTAAATTTACCAAATCAAGGAAATGAGTCCTGTGCCCTAATCTCCCTAATTTCCCTAATATTTACGTCGATACGACGTCCTCTCATTCTCCACTTACGTAAATCGGACGTAAATATTAGGTAATCTTAACTTAACCACAATTAGTCGCTGCCCTAATTTACGTCGAATAGACGTAAATTCGATCTGAAAAATAGGGGAATGTTACTTGGGTTAAGTTTTCAAATATTTCTTTATTTCTATTTGAGAAGCTTTCATGATAATTACTGCATATATTGGAATATTTTGCGCCATATTTTCGGCAATCACATCTTTGTTTATTATAAACATATTCAGCTGAAATAAAAAATATTGAAAAATTCTTTATTCGAATTTTAAGCGGTTTCTTCAAAGATAGAATATTTAAATTCGAAAAAAAAACACCAATGAAGCCTTCCGTGGCAGATTTTGGTTTTTATCCCCGTAAAATGCAAATATCTCGGAAACTACTTATTTTCTGATGTAAACATCATTTATTCAATACAATTCATATATTTTTACAAAATTTCATGTAAATTGAATTGTTTTTATGAGAGCAAAAATTAAAAAACCGAAAAATCGGACTTGCACCATTTTCTCGGAAAATTTGAGGTTATGTTGAAAAATGCCTTATATGAAAGTTTTAGATTTAGTTTTATTATCTACAAATTTGTGAAGGATATTTTCCGCTAGGAGGTCACGTTTCGCCGAAAATTCCAAAAAAATACTTTCAATCCCTAAACACCCGCCCCACCCCCACCATTTCACAATTTCACTTTATATCGTATTTAATTTATATTTTTTTCTATTTATTATAAGCTTCACTAAATTTTCCGGCTGGTCTTTGTCTGTTTATAATTTTTTTGGTTCAAAAAGCTATTGGCACCAGTCTAAATACACAAATCTGAATTAAAACTTGCCATTGGAGGTCAGACACTTTTACTATTTTTTTTTTTAAATATTTATCATACGATACAAAAACCACTTAACTTAATTATGAAAAAATAAAAGATTGATGCGCTTCCATTTGATGATATAATTAATCAGAAAATTTATAATAAAACTGTCGTAATAAATAAATAAATATAATAAAAATATAGAAAACTCCAGACTATGTCTGTAACGCGGACGAATCCAAGCATAATTCTTTTTAGTGACAAAAATATAAAAATAAAGCGTGTCGCAAAAGTTTTGAGACAAATTTCAATTGTTCAGCCCTGCACACTGTTGCATGAAATGAGTTGAATCATGCACTTAGAAGATGTAACGGTATCTATAGAGCATTTTCAAAGGCAGTGTAGTGTGGTCGGAAAGTTGCATTAGCAATGTCGTACAAAATAGATTTGCGCAAGGCTGTCGTCAAAGTTTTTGGAAGGTTAAGTACAAGTGAAATTTTGGAAGTGTTCAAAGACAAAGATATTTCTCGTGCAACGATATATCGAGTGATGAAAGATTGTAAGGAAGGCAAACAACCAGAAAATAAGTCAAAAAGTGGTCGACCAAAGAAGTTGAATGCCAGAACAACGAAACAAGTGCTAGAAAATGCAAAAAACAAGGTCGGACAGTCAACCAGGCGATTGGGGCGAAAATTTGGTGTTGGCAAGGATACAATTCATCATATTTTACGGGGAAATAATTTCTGCAAACGAAAACGTAAGCGAACACCCAAATACACAACAAAACAGTTAGAAAGAATACCGAAATGTGGTCGTTCACTGCGTTTGAAACATTTTGCGAACCACACATTGATCATTTTGGATGGTTATTTCACATTTTCGTGTCACAATTTGAGCGGTAACGATTTTTTTTATACCGATAATATTGAAACAGCACCCGATAATGTCAGATTTGCTGTCAAAGAGAAGTACGAGCCAAAGGTGTTGGTATGGATTGCGATTTCATTGAAAGGAACATAAGCGCCGTATACTCGACCAATCGGTGGTCCAGCAGTTGATTCTGATATTTATACCAGCCAGTGCTTGCCGAAATTGAAAAAAATTATTGCAACACATCACGCTCAAGACAAAAAAATTTTCTCGCCGGCCTTGGCACGGTGTCATTATTCGAAAAAAAACTATCTTCTGATTAAATAAGCAAAAAAGTGCCATTTGTGCCCAAAGATGACAGCCCACCAAACTTTCCCAGGCACATCCAATCGAAAGTCTACAATAGAGCCTGGGAAGCTAAATCGGAACAACAATTAGTCGGTAGAATTAAGCGAAAATTGAACGAAATTGACATTTCGGTCGTCCAAGCCTTGACGAAGAGCGTTCGCCACAAGCTACGTAAAATCGAAGATAACGGTCCATTAGCCACAGTTTAAATGTTTAGTGTGATAGTTTATGAATAAAAGTAAATGTCTTTGGCAAATGCTTTCAAATATCTTGTTCCTATTCCAAAAACCAAACTTTTGAATTTGTCTCAAAACTTTTGCGACAGGCCTTATTTAAGAAATTTAAGAAAAGCACATACTTTGTCTGTAAAGCGAATATGTTGTCCAGCTTGGTGTACCACACATAAAAGCTTTTTCTCCAGGGACAGGAACACATATCAGGAGATACTAAAAATATTAATTGTTATCTTTTCTGCAATAGAGTGCACTCAAGAATGCCGAATGCGTGACAAAAATCGCCCTACACGGTTCAATATGTCGTCAAACACATAGCCACGCCACCAAAAATCAAAATAATTTGATTTTCGTCCAACCGCTTGACATACTTATTGCGTGTCACACCGCAAACAAGTACACACACGGTCAAATCTGCGTGACAACATCGTTGTCCTACTCGAGTTGGACAACATGTGTAACCGTGTATGAGCCCCTTAATGCAGACGAATATAAGTTTTTGATAGAATTATTTATTATATGGCATAGGCATTCCGATAAGATCTGAATTTTCTACTTTTGAATCTTATTTAAAAAATAAAAAAATTTAAAAAAATAAAATAAAAAAAAAAAATAATAAAAAAATAAAAAAAAAATTACAAACCTATAAGAGAGTCCAGTTCTAAGAACGGGCAACTTTAGCTGCTTAATAATAATTAATTAATTAATATCTTTCAGACATTAAATCCTTTTGCACATGTACATTTTGTATTTATCTACAAATAAATTGCACTGAATTCATCTTGCAGACAAAAATTCTCTCTTTCAATTGTTTTTTCTTTTTTTTTTGCTCAATCTATGCCACCTTCTATTTGTTTGTCACGATATTGTTCAATGTCTTATTGTTGTTCCATCTCTTGTTGTGTCTACATTTTTCGTCGTTTGAAAGCTTTTATTCATAAAAGAAAACCAAAAAACAATGCTCACCTTAAATCCATTGTTTCATTACGATTAGGAAAAGTAAAACACATCTTGAGACCATACCGCTGCCAATTTAACTTCACAACAAATTCTAAAAAAGCTTTTTATTACCTGAATCTAAGAGAGAAACTTTTATATGCAACTTGCCTTCAGCCACTGCCCCCCAAATTTGCTCCTTTTTATTATTAACCGGTGTTGGAATGTTATACCATGCTTTCATATACATATGTACAAAAGGACGAAATAGAAATTCCTACAGTATGTAAGTATATAGCAGCTGTGTAAAAACTTGAATTTGAGAACCTTTGATTTTCATATCTTTGTAGACTATGTGTGGTTGTAAGGTTGGCAAGGGTAAAATAGGAGTAGCAGGATAGTTTCACAAATTCATCTTGTGAGTGAGTTGAGAGTACATCTACAAATGTAGATTAGAAATTTACTCTCTGAGAATATATCTATTCTCTTTCTCCACCTCTCTATATGAACTAATCCAGTACCACTTATGCAACGGAAAAGAAATTGCATAAAATCTGAATGGTTTGTATAGCGTAGTACCACCTACCTCTATAACTACAAAACCGGCGGGCGATTTGCAATTTACAGGTGGAAAAGTGTAATGTAAATGCGCGCTTTTCTACAAATACACTGTAAAGGGCGAGCACTAACTTTCATTGTAGTGGTTCCTTCTTGTTTCATCCTAGCCTAGTGCACAATATATAGCTTTCCTCCCTCATGCTTTACTCTGACTGTCTTGTCTCGATGTTTGCAAATTTGTGTTATACCTTGCAGTCCAGAGCATATTCGAAAGCTTTTTATATATTTTGGGGATAGCTTTCGCTCCTATGCAAATCCTTTGAGAGCATGTGCAAAACAAAAAAAAACAAAACGAAAAAAAAAAATTAAATATTACAAATCCTAAGAAATTTTGAATTAAGTAGAAAAATCTATCTTAAAGGAGCACCTATTTCCTTAAAATAGATTTAAAAAAAAGTGCAATTTCTTGTATTAATGCTAAAAACACATTTTTTTTTAAATCAACCGCATCAGTTCTAATTAATTTTTTCAATCTCAATCCGCGTATACCGTCAGATACGCATCTATGGAAAAGATAATTATCTCTCTACGTTCCTCTATATAAATTTTAGTGTTAGACTTTTCAGCAGTCAATGTGATTCTCATCTGCTCTATATAACTGATATAGATTTACATAAATATATATCTAGTATACTCCACAAAATGTTTACATGTGTCTGTAGGTCAATCTTATAGAGCGCTTTCACTATTACTAGAGAAGGAAACATATCATGCATGCACCATACAAAATATAACTCAGAACCAAACCAATATGAAATTCAGTTCTAATCTGAACACGAAAGCGTGCGAACCATTTTATTGGAGCAATCTATTCAAGCAACCAACGCAAAGATAGTTTCCTTCCTTTACTATTCTGTCATCTCATCTTCTATATAACTTGATCCTTTTTCTAGACAAACAAAAAGAAATCTTCCTACAAAATTTTGCAAAAAAAGTGTTAAACTTGTATTTCTTCCCCTATTCAACAAAAATTTTGTTATCATCATCATTATCTAAATTGGGAATCCGGTTCGTATCAATTTAACTAACCAAAAGTAGGCATTTTGATGAAATTGTAAACAAAAGTTAAAAATTACAAAAAAAAAACAGTAGAAAAAAAGTCGAATTTATCTAAGAAAAGTGCGCGGTTTAAAGTGTTCCTTTATGAGATATTTTTGAGTTTTTTTTATTTTGTCATTTTATATCTATACAAAGATTGACGAGTATATACCTAGTGTGGTGTGTGTTTATATTGTTATTGTTGTTTGTTGTTGATATTTAGAAAAAAATAATAATATAATTGTGAAAAAAAAATAAAAATTATTTGTTATACACAAACCTACCTGATATACAAAAAGTTAACTAGGAAAATCAAAAAACAATAATAAGAAACTAATATACATAAGAAAGAATTTCCGATATGGCTCTAAGTGCAAATTTTGGTGCAGATAGTATTGAATTAGCTCCACTTAATAAATCATCGAAAAGTCCTGGTAGTGGTGGTGGTAGTCTCAATTTAACACCGAAAATGAAAAGAGCTGCAACTGCAAAGAAGCTACAATTTTCTACACCTGAATACAGTGTAACACCGATATCTGTGATACCTGGCAGTAGTACTCGTCTTTTGGCACCAAATCGTAGAAGGTAAGTTTTTGTTTTTTTTTTTTTTTAATGCAAGTTAATGGATAACAGAAATTTTGTTGTCAAATTTTATATATAAAGTAGTACAAATATTAATTGTATTTTTCTAATAACATTTTATTACTATTTGACAATTATAAGTTTAAGCAAGTCAAAAAGGTAGAATTGGTCTAAGTAAGACATTCTTATGATACCCTAAATAGTCACCTCTCTGTCGAAGTTTGACTGTTGAAGTGATTTGGTTGGATATATATATATCTAGAACAGTTCGTCGGACAGTAAAAATCATTATGACCAGTTTCATAGGATTTAAAATTCAAATTCAAATTTATTTCGTTAAACATAATATAAACATTGACTATCTTGTCTGTGGTTCTCAGGCTATATTAGAAGGTTAATTGTAGAGAGAAATTTTCTTTACTGCAGATGGAAAAAGGTGCGGACAAGCGTGAGAATTGTTATATTAATCCTAATGACATGAATTCCTACCTTATAAGTGGCGTTCGTCATAATTCTCGTTCCTCAAATTTATTAACTGATACTTTTTTGCAGGAGACGTCAGTTGATATTGGTTTTTCATTTCATCCTGTAACTTGAGATGAAGTAGTTTTGGCAGTGTCTTCAATCTCGTTCAACGCTATCAGTATGGATGAAATTACGGTAAGGTTTAACAATCTCATATTGCCATTTGTCATTGAGGCTCCAACTGCCATTTATAATAATTGTCTAAATCAGTCTGTGTTTCCCAAGAGCTGGAAGATCGTTAAGGTTTTTCCTATACCTACAACTTCTCGACCTACCTCGGTTAATGACTACTGAGGAATGCATATATAGTCTCTCGTTTGTCGAAAAGTCTGGAACGCATAATGTGTTCGCAAAGTAATGATTATTTCACTTCCAAAAACCTGCTTTCCACATTTCAATCTGGTTTCAGGACAGAAAATTGCTGCACCACAGTCAGAGCTGGGCAAGTACCAAAGAAAAAGTACTTAAGTACAAGTACAAGTACCGAAGGCCTGAGTACTTCAGCGAAGGTACAAGTATCGCATGTATGAAAAGTACTTGTAACTAAGTACTAAAAGTCTATAAAAAGCACTGAGTATTTTTTGAAGTACTTTTTAAAATACTTTTGTAGAATCTCTATACGTTGGCAGTAATATAATGAAATTTATCGAGTTCAGTTAATAGATATTAATTAATAAATACCTTCTGAAAACTATATTATGTATAGTAACCAGTGGCTACCATTTAAATTTTTCGGCGCTGCAGATAGAGTAAAACTTTCACCTCTCATTGCTATACTCATAAACACTACTAGAGGTCCGCCCATGCACCCATTATCGCCTCCAATAATGCATAGCAATTCTAAGGAAAAAATTTCCAGTAAATTTCTAAGAAGAAATTAAGGCCTTCCCTACATCAGGTCGAGGCATCGTTGATTTTATATTGGAGCGAGGCATTGCTTGCTTGGTTATGTCCACGGACGTATATAATATGGACTGCTTACTTTTCTATTTCACGTGGGTACAATTGCTTTGTGTCAAAAAGAGTTCTTACGTCGGTGCCAACATTGAAAAAATCATTGGAGGAAAGTTGAAAAAATGAGCACGCAGCTCGAAATGTGATTTTAATAAAACATTTAAATTTTTTTCTGCGTATCTAATGAATATATTGTCTTTGATAAAACAGTTTTTATCGCCGTAATATCCCTAAATGATTAATTTAAAATCATTTATTTCGACGAATCCATTAATTTTTTTTTGTTGTTTTCAGTTCTCTCTCAGTTGATACTTGGTGCTTCGAACGAAAGAGTCAGTAGTGTATTTCTATGAACGTAGTCAGTCTATATTATACATATGTCAGTGATTATGTCATCAAGTCAAGGCATCGTCGATTATATTTTCGAGCGAGACGTTACTGCTTTTTGTTCTACTTGCCCAGTCTTATTTGTATGTTATTTGTAAGGTTCTGCCTTGACGCGTGAGGGCGGCACATGCTTTTTGGCAGTTCTTTGCGTGCTTTAAAACTCAACAAAAAAGTAGTTGCGCTAGAGATTGTGTCTGCTTTTCTATGAAGAGTTAGATATTTGTAGGTACTTAATAGACTCAGAAATACTTAAGTAAACATCTTGGTACTTAAGTACAAAACTAAGTCTTAAGTACAAGTAAATAGAAGCAAGTACTTATGTTCAAGTACTAAGTAATAAGTCTTAAGTAACGAAAATGTATTTTATGTAGTACTTAAGTCTTTTTTTACTTAAGTATTGCCCAGCTCTGACCACAGCTCTTGTCAAAATTGTCGACGATGTTAGTAAGAATATAGATAATAATCTGGTTAATTTTCATACTTTACTTGACTTCTCAAAGACATTCGACTCAGTTGACTTTGGAATCTTAATAACGAAACTGATTCGTAGGTTTGATTTTTCTGACTCTGCGGCTAAGCTTATTTATAGTTATCTATACGGACGAACGCAAAGAGTGTTTGTAAATAATATATTATCAGATTCTCTCTTGATATTATCAGGGGTTCCTCAGGGCTCTGTCCTAGGTCCACTTCTTTTCAGTTGCTTCATAAACGATCTGCCTTCTGTAGTAACTCACTTTCAGGTACACCTCTATGCCGATGATGTTCCTGTTCAAGTATAATTTGAATCTCCCCTTGGGTTAATTGAAGATGCTGCAAGCAAAATTAACGAGGACCTTTGTAATATCAGTGATTGGGCAGAAAGTAATTTGATTCTATTAAACCCCCGGAAGTCGAACTATATTATAATATACAGACATGAACTTGATACGTTCTATTTTCCACCCATTCTTCTTGACTCCGTAGTGATACCACTGTAGGAGCTAGAATGGAAATTTCACTCTTGTCCAATGAATCGCGAATGTCGTTTGTGATATTTACAAGATCGGTTTCAAAACTATTCCTAGGTCGGAATCCAGACTGCCAGATAGTCAATAAACTATTTTCCATTAATTACTGCTGAATCGGTCAATACTATACAACTCTTCAAAAACCTTGGAAAGAAAACAGAGGCCTGAAGTTTTCTGGTGACGTAATTTAAGCCTTCTTCTTATTTTATATTCTGAAGAAGTTTTCAGTACTATAAAAACGTCTAAGATTGACCGTTTTTACAGTATACGTATAAAAATACTAAATCTTTGTATGGCAACATCAGGAAGATGTTGCCCGATTTAGCTCATTTTTTTCAAATTATATTTACTATTTCTATGAAAATGCCGTGTACAAAATTTCAGCTCTCTACGTTGGCGCATCCTCAGATAATTTCATAATTGGTTCGCATAACTCAAGTGCTTAATAGCTGAGGTGAAGACAAGCAAAAAATTATATGGCTAAGGGAGAAGGGGTAAAACGTGTCGTTTTGGCGCTAGCGGGAATTTAAGATTTTTTGTACTTTTTCCACTTTACATCCTGTAACTTTCTTGATATACACCTTATCAAGGCGAGATTCATTTCAGATGATAGCAAACTTGTAATGGAAGTATGTCAGAGCAATTGATTTGGACGTGAAGTTCAGACTGGCAGCATGAGCTGACAGATCACTCGGTGGACAACGTTGAGTGCAGGACGGCACGCTAGCTCGCCTCGGCTATTGGCGGAGATCGTGCGGAGGTTCCACGAAAAGCTGCCACTATGCCACCAGCCATATACAAAAAAATGTTGTGCCTACAAACCAAAGGCCGTTGCAATCGAGCGCAATTTTTATGACAAGCACAAGACAGGTGTCTACCCTCTTCTTCTTTTTTTTGTTCGTCGGTCTTCAGCGCGTCTGTCTTCGCCGTTCATATGGCTATGGGCCGGCCGTATGCGGGCGACTCGTCTCAGTGTAGCACTGTCTAAGCTTTCCAATCAAATTTTCTGTTATCTGTCGTCGGAAGTTATAGGACGTCATAATAAAAAAAATAGAAAAAATATTCCTAATTTTGTCAAATTTTAACGAATTTTCCGGCAAAATGCATGAAATCCCGGAATGTTACCTTTTCAGCTTATCTATAGATAGAAGGGCAGACCCCAGAGTATCCAACCAGCTCCATTTGTGAAAGTTCTCCTTCCAGGGAGGACAGACATTCAGGGCTGTCAACAACTCCCATTCTTGTTGTATGAGCGCGAAGTGAGCTGTGGCCGGTGATTATTCCAACCATAATTCTACATTGTTTCCTTCCGAACTCCAAAAGCAAATCAGAGAAATTTCTTATTGGGACCATCAAGAAAAAGTTTTGTGCACCTGCAAATACTCAGGTGCTCCCATCTCTGCTGATGCATCCTACGAACATCCGCTTTGATGACAGATCCGATACACGAGGTGGCAACGCTTACGGCGGGTTCCGGTCCGAGAAACGGAAAATCAGTACCTTGCAACTCTCCTATAGCTCCGAAAAAAAGTAACTATAAAAGTAGCCCAACTCTATAAATCGCTAGAGCAAGATGGATATACTCAAATCGCATATGTCGAACTGATTCGATTTCACACAAGGACCTTAGTATGATTTTATAAGTTTGCATAGCAAAAAATAGTTTATCTAGTTTGAAACTTTAGTAAAAATAAAAACAATGCGGATAAACGAAAATTGCACTCCAAAACGCATCAAATTATAATCTTTCTTGAAAAAAGCAGATGAAAACTATCTTTGTTTCTTGACAATTAAGGTAATCTTATCAGCATTTCAGCCTTATTTCTTAGAATTGGTATACCTAGCAAGTTTTTCTACTTAAGATAAAGAAACTTAGGGCCTCTGAAATTATTTTTTCAAAATCTACGTCATCCATTATTTGAACCCAGAACGTTTTATTTGCTTTCAACCCTAGCAAGGCAGAAGAATCGATGTCTTTGCGATCAGCTAATTTCTCGGCTATGTACTTCAAAATTCGCCATACACAATTAGATGAGGCAACTGATGTAGCTAAAGATGCTCATTTAATTGCATATGTTGGATATGTTGCCGAAACCAATATAATAGAAGATATATGTATATTATTATGCAACCCAAGTGTTGGAAGGGGCACACGTAATGAAATTTTTAATATAATTGACACTTTTTTTTTTATGAGAACGATGGAGTCTGTACTAACCGAGCACAGACAACGTCCGGACAAAAGGCACGTCTTCAAGCATTAGTTAAAAAGGAATCACTTGAAGTTATCTGGACTCACTACATGCTTCACATTACAGAGCAGATCTTGTGTCAAAAAATATAAGCGAGGAAATTAATAACAGTTTTAAAAAAGTTACGAAAGTTTAAACTACATAAATATCTGAAAACCGGCCAAATGCGAGTCGGACATACGCACGAAGGGTTCCGTACCTTCGTACAAAATTTAACACTGTACTTTTTATTTATTTTTTCAAATGAGAGTAGGCGTCATGTGAAAAAAGAATGCTGTCACTTGAAAAAATCATGCCTACTTATGATAATAATAATGAATGAGAATAAAACGAGGAAAAAAACACCGAAAAATTCACGTTTCTTGTATAGGGGCCCCCTTTAATTTCTAATTTAAATTTATTTTTATTATTTGTTGTTATAGCGCCAATAGAAATACACAGTCCGTGAAAATTTCAACTGCCTACCTATTACGGTTCATGAGATACAACCTGGTGACTGACGGACGGACAGCGAAGTCTTAGTAATAGGGTTCCCGTTGGTACCCTTTGGGTACGGAACCCTAATAAAAAACAGTCCTTTAAAAGTTAGGCCATTTACAAAGTTGTGTGAAGATATGGAAGCCACTATTGTGAAGTGCACTGGCTATCTCGTCCAAAATTAATTCAAAGGGTGTTTGAGCTCAAAGAAGAGATTCCGGGTTTTCTCGATGATAAGAATCAGAATGAAGAGACAATTTTTTTTTTGGAATGATAACTTTATTGTTAAAGGGGAATGCCCACTTTTCATACAACTTTAGGCCCGACACCATAGACATGAGAGATATTAAACGATGCATTATGACACTCTGAACATATTTTATTCACGCAATGTTTATTTCAATTAAGCGGGGGAAAGCTTTGGCGATCGGATGTAGCTTGAGCGACTTTCTTGGGTGAAAAAGTGGACTTATCTACTTCTCGTGCTTGCGGGAAATTGGTAAGTCGTGAAATATGAATTCCTATGAGAAAAAATTTCACAAAAGAGTACCTGCTAATGGTTATGAAAGAAAGAATTGCATAAATATATGCGAAAGAATAGGTGGGGTGTAGGTGACCCAAGTACATGAAAATGGGATTTCTGGCGACAAAAACGTCCCGAGAAAGTTTTCTGAATCGGGAAAAAAGTTAACCACCCGATAGTACTCGGCGAAACTTTTAATTTGATATGCAACATGCGGTATTGGAACCAACCTCCCGCCGGTGGTTCCTACCCCCTACCATAAGAAAATGCAGAGAAAAATTTTCTTGCACAAACTGTAGCTGGTAATGAGCTGAGACGAACAATGAAACCCGTTTTCTGATCGGACATAACCTTACTGGGTTAGAGCCGATTTAAGGTGAGAAAAATCTAGTACCTCAGTTCGAATACAAAAGAGGGGAAATACTAAAAAAATGAGTATGGGTATGGTTAGGCCTCCGAGTATAGGAGTGTGGGTAATCAAACTCAGGACCTAAGGAATTCAATTCTGTACTAGATTTTCCAAAATGTACTAGATCAAGCTTAGATTACCTCAGGCTAGGGGTCGGCAACCTTTCTGGAGTTAGAGCCATTTTTTCCCGATGTGATAAATTATTTTTTTAAAGAGCCAAATATAAATACATAATATGTATCTGAAAAAATAACAGAACATATAAGTCAACATATTATAGAAACGAAAGCACTTTTTTATAACTTATAATAGTAAAAACCTAATTTGAGTAGGTTAAATAACTTTGCTTAAAATACAAATTAAATGTAAAAAATAATATAAACGCAAATAAGTAAAATAAGTGAGATTTTTGGAATTGAGTACAGGCACAAAGTTGTTCCAAATTTGGTGAATATGCAGATTTTTTTAGTATCATTCAACTATCGAGACTTTCATCTTTAAGCGAACTTCTTAATTTGTTTTTAACAATCGTCATATTTGAAAATAATTTTTCACAATAGTAAGTAGATCCGAAAATTGGCAAGATACCAAATGCATATGCTTTCACTTGATTAAAAAAATCAGGAAGACAGTTCCATGTTTCAAATGTAATATCTTCATCCTTCCTACATTTTGAAAGATCCGAACAGTCGACTGGTGTCTTACAGTCAATTTTCCTTTCTTTCTAGCTAAATTTTCCTAGTTCTGACTTGAACTTTTCTGTCTATAGATTTTTGTTTTTCAAATCTAACGTAACTCAAATTCAGCTCCATCAATAGTTACGAATGGTGTTAAATTCAACTCGCACACCTCGCCACT
Source organism: Dioctria linearis (assembly GCA_963930735.1). Classification (NCBI taxonomy): domain Eukaryota; kingdom Metazoa; phylum Arthropoda; class Insecta; order Diptera; family Asilidae; genus Dioctria; species Dioctria linearis. Next base: position 30,349,558 of record OZ005740.1, on the reverse strand, counting down.
AGTGGCTTTGTTAAAAATGATAAAGTAGGTTTTTCAGATCTAAAATCTTTTAAATCAGTGTTAAAAGACTCTTGCAAGACTTTTACAATGGTTGTGACAAAAAAAGCACTTTAATATTACAACCTGAATTGCTTCTTTAGTCTCTTAAAGTTACAAAATGTAGTAACTGTCCATTCTCTATGTCTTAGACAAGTAATGTTAATTGTTGTACAAACGAAAGTATCGCTTCTATCGCTTCTCCTTGTAAATTTTTATTCAATGTATTTCAATGTGATGTCATATCAACGGAAAAATAGTAATTTTGCAGCACAGCCCCTCATCATTACTTAACTGAACTCGTTTTTGAAGTCGAAATGTCTAAATATGCTCAATGCACAAAACGATACGTCTCAGTACTGAGCCTCCGGACAATCAACGCACTTTGTTATGCAAAAGAAGAACAGAATTTTGGCTATTCGCTTCCTCTAATAACCCAGAAAACACTCTATGTGAGAAAATCCTTTTGCCATTATTTGTTTTACTATCTTAGTGACTAAATCCATCTCACATGATACAAACTCTTTTGGAAACGTGTGTGCGCAAAGTGCTTCCTGATGAATCACGGAGTGAAATGAAAGTAGATACGTCGTGATACACCTTTTTTTTTAAAGAGTGAAACAAAACCTTTGATTTGACCCGTTTTACTTTGTGCTCCATCTGTGGCAATAGAAACCAATTCATTTAGGTCGATTTCATTTGTTTATAAGTGTTCCAAAATAGCAGTACATATATCTTCACCATGAGTTTGACCCTTAAGGGGTAGTAGTGCTAATAATTCTTCACGAAGATATGTTTCGGATAAATATCGCGCTACTAATGTAACTGTCGCTACATCTTTTATATCACACGCAATAGAAAATGCAGACGATACTTTCAAATCTTCAATTTGTTGACTTGTTATATTTTTCGCCATTTGGGCATCTCTCTCGCGAATGGTCTTTGCTGACAAAGAACTGTCGTCAATTTTCTTCACTATGTCACTCTTATTTTTAAAATCTTGAAAAAGGTGATCAGCCATATTTAAAAAGCATTTTTTGACATATGCTCCATCCGTGATGGGTTTTCGATACTTCGACTATATCCTGAGCAACAGCAAAACGGGCTACGATAATACTAGTAGAAGAATTCATGGTAAAAAATTTAACCCCTTGAGTACTGAAATTTTTAACCTAAGGTCTTTATACGATATACAGGGCGCTTAATGGCGCTCACCCTAGTCAGAACGTTTACTGCCTCGAGTATGACTGAAAAACATACTTTATTAGTTATTCGTGTTTTGAAAATTATTTTTCATTGTTTTACTACATATTAAAATGTATTACTTGCCAATCATGTTGTGTTTCTTTGATATTAAACTTAAAAAAAAACACTTACCATCTTAAAACAGTGACTAACACATCACCAAATTTTTCAACTCCGTTTTTGTTATTTATAACCGTCGTGGCATACAAAAAGTTAACTCGCGATGACTACAGTAATGACCGATAGAATCTAGCTATCAATATTGTTGGGGAGTGAAACCATCAGTTTTGAGCAAAGTGAAACCACTCAACGCTTTCAGTCCGAGAAAGCAATGCCGCTGACTGTGGAGCGGTCGGTCGGAGAAAGAGAAACCAGAAACAGAGAAACCACGATACTAGTAAGACGATGGAACTGGGCCCAGGGCCCATTATTGAATCCGTTCGAGTCGAAGCAACTAGAACTTAGAAAAGCGTATTTTGAATACAATTTTTTTTAGAAGGTACCTAAAATTGTTGCTAAGGCTAGGTTTACATGTATGTGATCTGCCGCGCATTTTGATGTGTGCGCAGGATTATTATATTTGTTTTGCTCGCGAGTCGCAGGTTGCCGACCCCTGCCCCAGCCTCCCCTCGCTTAATTGTAATAAACATTGTTAATAACATATGTTCAGGGTATTATAATGCATTGTTTAAGACAGCTCTCATGTCTGGAGGTGTCGGACCTAAAATGGCCATTTACCTTAAATCGAGCTAAAAAAAAAAAAAAAAAAAAAAAAATTCAACGCCGTAAGTCGGTTCGCATAGCCACCGCAGTACTGCAGTACTTGGAACTAGGAAATTCGCATTAAGCGGTGTGTTGTTTAGTATAATTTTTTTAATAGAATAGGGTGCAAACTGCAGGAGTCATTCAAGCCACACTTTTCTCAGTTTTACACACACGTGCATGTATAATATGAACTGCTCGATATGCTATTTCATGCGGGTACAATTTTTTGTGTCAAAAATAGTTCATACGTTGGTGCCAACATTGAAAAATCCATTGGTGGAAAGTTGAAAAGTGAAACCGCTCGTATTTCTATTAACCCAAATAATTAATTTAAAGACATTTATTTCGACAAACCCACTTATTTATTTATTGTTTACAGCCCTTTCTCAGTTCGCACGTTACATAGAAAAGTGACCCAACTCAAAAAATGCAACTTTTCAGGAGAGCGAAAAAACGAAAAGCTGTACATAGAATTAATTCTAGCTTAACGTAGTAATTGTTTGCTAAAAATAGTCTGAACTCTTAAATTTGTTAGTAAATTTATTTCTGAAGATTTATATATAAGAATTTTTAAGTTTTTGTTACCGCAGTTGGCAAGGTTAGCTGTTAATCCCGCATGCTCTTAAGTTGTGTCGCTTTTCTTTGTTGCGAAATAAATATTTTTACAAGTTTTTTTTTAAGTGGCACAACTCAAAATATGATTTTTAAGAATTAAATTCCGTACTTTGAACCTTGTGGAAAAATGTCATAACTCAAAATAAAATTTGTAAGAAACAAATACTGTTTTGTGGAAAAGTGACACAATTTAAAATAATACTGTTAAAATGTCGAAAACATATTTACGTTTGTAATGAAGATCGTCACAACTCAAAAAGTGACACTGACACACTGTTCCCCTCTAAACATTTGAGAGTATACACCTAAAGTGAAACGAAAACGTAAACTTTACGAACCGCGTTTTACTAATACACCCACGGCTCTATAGTACATGAACACTATAATCACAGCGTAACAAAAACGTACTGAAAACGTACCTCCCTCTAAGCATTTGAGAGTGTACACCAAAAGTGAAACGAAAACGTATTGAAAACGTACTTCTGGATTTATTGACCTGTGTCATAGAACCTGACAGCAGGCAGCTGTGTTGTGCATGTTAATTTGTTTGTGAATAACAAAACGCCGCGTTAATTTTTATTTTATTAAAACTTTGGAGTGTCAACAAATTTGAATTACTTGTATTATTATTATTGAACTTTTGTCAGTTTACTAAACTATTTTGTAGTCTATCGATAATTCCAATTATCTATACCCTACTCGATGTACCTAAAACATTGTAACGTAGTGTAAGCTAAGGTTCCTTAATAAACGTTTTTTTGTTCTATTTTTGTGATGCTATTTTTATAAAATAAATTAAAATAGAAAAATCTGTTGTTTTCTTCAAAAGCCATTGAGTCCTCATGCAAAACGTTTCGTTAACTGAACGTAATTTTCATTCCGAAAACGTAACACTTTAGAGTACAGTTTGCGAACTACCACTACACTGACAGTCTACGCTTTTCAGTTTCACTTCTCTTTGGCCTGATGATTCGTTTCTGTTACACATTCACAACACCAAAGCGTTTCTTTTGCGTACACTTCTATGCAAGCATGTTTACATTTTCGTTACGTTTTTGTTTCGCCTTGCTTGACGAGTCTATGAAGAATATCTCTGTTCTTAAGTAACAGAAAAGTGACACTACCGCTATCTAGCGGCAAAAACAATCAGATAGAAATATGCCAATTTCATGGTGTAATTAACTCAAAAACGACAAATTTTGAGTTAGGTCACATTTCTATGTGACGTGCAAATTAGTAGTTGGTGCGTAGACCGAAAGAGAACGCTATATAGAAATGAGCCCACTTTCTGGAGTGTATTTCTATGGACGTAGTCAGTCCATATTTTAAATGTCAGTGGTTTTACATAAGAACGCTGCAAATATTTTAGAATGTTATGAGTGTTACATGCCAAAATTACCTGAAAAGGGGCTTATCTTTCTTTAAGGCGAAGAAATTGCCATCAGCAATTGATTCAAATTCCTCAGTTAAAAACAAAAGGTATTTCCCATAGAACGACTTGGGACAAATAAAAATTTTAAATTTCAACCCAAGTCGTTTCAATAGAAAAAAGCCCCACGACAAATTTACTCGGTGAAGATTTAAACGATCAAGTCTTCACCGAAAAGCCTCCTTTCAGCAAATTGTCGCGAGCGGCATACATTGTGGGTGCAACAATGTATGTACGATAGCAATACGATGATTTGATATTTATGAAAATATCAAATTTCCTTTCAACCATCGTCCGCCGCTGTAGGCTGAACACTAATTGTAAACAGGTAAAGAAAATAGAAGTTGCGATAAGAAAAAAAAAATAAACGTTTTGTGAAAATAACCATAAGAGGAAGTTTGTGAAAGAAAACGTTTGTGAACAAAGCAAAAGTAAAAAAAAAATATATATAAATAAAATAAAAGTGTGCGAGTTGTCTTAATGTGATTGCCTTCGGCTAAGGTAAGCCCCGAAATATAACAAGAGTTAGGACTAAGTTAAGTTAGGGCTCTGATGTGGTAGTGAGGGAGTCTGTTTCGTGGCTTGGGAAGTGTTTCTCTTGGATCACCCAAAGCTGAGGTCCGAAACTCAAATTCCGAGAAAAACCTATAGACATACATCACATGCATACAATAGCATTCATTGAAATAAATTTTTATTTTTTTAAGTTTTGGAATAAATTTTTTTTTTTAAGTTGAATTATATAAATAAAAAAGTATAAAATAAATAATATATTTTTTCAAATAACATTAATTAAATATTTTTTCTTCAAATTTAGGGGGGTCATAACCCCCCCCCCCCCCCCCCTGGATCCGCCACTGTTACCTTTACCTACTTGGCTGAAATTTGTGGAAAACTGAATTTTTTGAATAAATCAATGCGAGGACCACAAATGCATTCATAATAAGTTCGACATGTTTCCACTTTTAAAGGATTTCTACGAGTTACGAGTTAATATTGGAGCAAACAAATAGGTATATATTTATTGGGCACTTTCTTGGATAGTTTCCTAATGCAATTTTCACATTATTTCGTAGATCTTGACTTTACAAATTTCACGTAGATACAGAATCCATTTCTCAATGAACAAGATGATGAATTTGAATTGTAAACTATTGAAAAGGAAAAATTAATACAATTGTCATGAGATACTTCATTGATACAAAAATTTCAGAGTGAAACCTTAGTTCAATTTTGGTTAAATCAAAATGAAAAATATCATATTTTTGTCGAGTACTGAAATGCAAGTATTGCTGCTATTCGTAACATAATTTTTATGTGAAACTGGATTTTCCGCATTAGCTGCAATGAAATCCAAATATCGAGTCCGTTTAGTACGTGTTGCAATCTCTTCAATGACACCTAGATTTGACAAACCTCTGCTAATAAACAAGTACACCATATGGCATTAAAAACAAATTAATTTTAAAAGAGCAAAATGGATTGGACACCCACGCATAATATAAAAAGTTATTTTGATTTTTGCATGTCCGTCCATCCGTCCATCTATCTACTTTCACGATTACTTGAGAATGCGTGTACGTAAAGAACTGAAATTTTGCTCAAGGCCTTAAGAAAAATATAATAAATTTAATTTCGAAAATGGGCCATATCGGGCAGCCCCTTCGTGGTGTTGCCATATAAAAATTTACGGTTTTTACGTATACTGTGAAAAAGATTCGTCCTAGATGTTTTTATCAGGGGCGGATTAAGACTTTTTTCGCCCTGGCTGGGTGATCGAAATCATTTCGCCCTTTCCCGGGCCCTTCTTTCTTTTAATTTTTTCCTGTGAAGATACATACATACATGAGGAAAGCAGAGTTGCCACTTGGGCTGCGATCGTAGCAAATGGCTACTTTGGACAACGTTTGGCTACAGGGATACCCCCTTAGATTTTGGCTACGCTAGAGAACTTTGAATATGAGGTCACAATATTTTAAATATTTTAATTATCAGAATATACATATGTAGCAGTGTAAGGTAGTATCATTATTTATACCATACTGAAAGCACCGATAGCGATTTGTAAGTTCCTTACATTTCTGGGCTCATTTATGGTGATTATATATTTAGGGCAATGTCGATTGTGACTTATTAAATGCTTTGGTTTTCTATAAATTTTCAGATGTGGCTACTCAAACCACTTTCGGGCTACGCTAAAAAGTTACTCTAAAAAGATTTCGGGTGGTCACACTGGAGGAAAGAAAACTAAAGATTTTTATTATGAAATTCAAGACTATTTGTGACTAATATTTATTTGTACAAGAATATAGATTTGATAAATATGCAATTTGGCAATCTTTTCTTTGTTTTAATGATACAAATCTATTTATAATATAATCCTCAGAAATAGAATTCAAAGTTTCATGAGAAACGTTAATTAGTGCCAGGTCACTTGTCTTCTCATCTGAAAGTGTGTTTCTGAGATAATCTTTAATCCTTCTTAATGTGGAAAAAGACTTCTCTCTAGGAGCGTTGGTAGATGGAAGGTAGATATAAATTCCCAATACTACCTAGATATTAGGAAACGTCGTGATCAGTTTTTCAGATTTTAAAATTTGTAGAAGTTCTCCCAAAGTGACCATTACGAATCAAAAAATATTTCTAGTTTTCTTAAAGTGTTTAGAATCCCGAAGATTTGTGCCCTTTGAATTTGACAAAACTTTCAGCCACTTTACCATTCTGATCGGTGTATCTATAATTATGAAAGTCAACTGGTCTGTTCGGGATATATCAGGGGTTGAATTAACTTTTATTGCATAATATTTACATATTTTTATTTCAGTTTGTATCTTTTCCCTGATTATTTTTACGATACATGCAATAAATTCGTTACATATAATTTTGGAAATATAAGATACATTTCCTCTTCCTTGGTTGGTCTTTAACCCCAGATGATTTTTCAAAAAAGGATCAAACTGGGCATTTAAATGCAGCGTGGATAAATAATTTCCTGATCGTTCTTCAGCCAAATGTTCTATCGTTCCTCTGAATGCCAGTCCTTGTTGAGGATAAAAATTTCACTGCTGCTAGAATTATCTTTAACACGTTGACGTAAATGACGTCTATAGACGTCCAACGCTAGTGCTTACAGATGCAAATGACTGCTATAGCCGTCCTATATTCTTAGCATTCTAAATAAATAGATTAAACTGTATATCAGTGTTAAATCCATTTGTTTCATATTTCTTCAATCTTGTTCTAAGAATGAATCATGAAATATTTCTTAATAATTAATATAGTCGTCTCTTTCAGTTATTCTCAGAATTACAAAGAGATTGCAAAAAGGGTATATAAGATAATCAAACAAACATTTGGCAGCAACTTACATGAATTTTGTTGATGAGGATCCCTCCCCGAGGCGCCTCTGAGAGGTTCCACTGTGGCACTGGATTCTAGCTAGCCGGGTCTTAAAATATAGGCCTCATCGCTGCAGGCGCCCAATGTGTGACTCGACCTACGACCCATGAAAGCATTTCCTATGAATAATGCCAGGCGAATGAGACGGATTGTCCAGGCCGATTTAATCTACTTAAAGTGTGCCGAATCGGAGAAACATCCCTGAAGTCCCATCAATCTTTGATCAGACCTCGACATGATTTTCCGTGCCGGAAGAGAGATGTACCGACAAGCTGGTAACCTAAAAAATCAAGTCGGCCAGTACCCCTCAGCCTTCTTTCACCGAGATTAACCTAGGGAACCCCGCGGTCAGTAACCTAACCAACTGATCGCAAAGCTTTCCCAGCCCTAACATCTCACTCTGATCTCCGACCGACGCTTGTTCAAGGGTGTATCTCCAAGGCGTCGTTGAGGTAGCGACGTGCCAGATTTTCTTCCTTAAATTTGCAAAGGCTTTATGGAAGAGGAATTCTTAGGACAAACTATCTGCCGTAGGGTACCATGTAGGAGGGGTTCTGGCGCATTGTCAGGCGAGGGATTGGGGTAAAACGTGTCTATTTTCCAAAAGGTATGCCGACCGCTAGGCTGGGAGGGTCCTAGCGGCACATTGGCATCCTGTAGTTTATCAGTTAAGCTGGCTGGATGCCTTATAAGGGCTACCAGGATTGAAATTTGCACTAGACCTACAACGTCCCAGAAATATGGATATCACGACCTCATGTCCTTGGCGTGATAGACTTCTAACGTTCTTGCCTGAAGATCTTCAAGCTCATATAACTAGTTTCCTTTCTTTGACTTAACCCGACACTTCACAAATTTACGTCCTAATTTAGCACTGGTCTGCTGCTGGAAATTGCTTCGGGCAAAATTCCGTCTGTACACTTCTTGACCCACTTTGAAACTAACAGGCTTCGCTCTAAGATTATAAGCTTTTGAACCCTGTTCAAACGCATAGTTCATATTTTCCTGCACTCTCGCACGGATCAATCTTAGTTTGTCTTCAGCATCTACTCTTAGAGGTTCATTAGGAGTTCCAAGGTTCCTAAGGTGCTGACCGAAAAGTATCCGGTAGGATGAGAAGCCGGTTGCTTAGTGGATTGAGCTCCTGAGGGAGCTAGCTATGTATTTTAGCTTCTAATCCCACTTAGTGTCACCCTTCTGGACGTATGCCCTAATCCGTATTCCTGTTCACTCGCTCTGAGGCGTTTGCTTGCGGCGAGTAGACTGCCGTTCGCAAGTGTTTGACCCCATACCTATCCAGTAATTTGGCGAACTGAGCCGAGCAAAACTGGACTCCATTGTCAGAGACTATCGTCTCCGGAACTCCGAGCACATGAAATATTTCTGTCTCGATGAATTGACATTCATTAAGAATAGATGCCTTTCTCATTGGTTTGAGAATCGGGAATTTAGAAAAGTGGTCAAGAATTAGTAGTATGCAGACATTTCCTTTCGCTGACCTGGGATATGGACTTAGAAAGTCGACGTACAGCTTTTGCCATGGTCTTCTGTCACAGACTGAACTCCCATAGGTGGCCTAAAAGTGGGCTTCTTCTTCCTGAATCAGATCGCCTGTTCTCGCAACAGTCCGAATATAGACAAAGCCATCCCTGACACAGAAGTTGATTTAACTTTCTGCCTCAACTCCTCAAATTCCAACGAGTTGAAATATGGGGAGCTAAGTTCAACTTCCGGACCAGGATCTTCAGATGGTGAGGAGGTGTCACAGTGGATTCGTGACAGAGCATCCGGGCCGACGCTCAAGCTTCCTCTTCTGTGTTCGATGGTGAAGAAGAAACCTTGAAGCTTCAAACTCCACCGAACAAGTCCATGGCTGAGGTCCGTTTGAGATATCAGCCATTTCAAGCTCGCATGATCAGTCACTATATTAAACGGCATAAGTTCTATGAAGGGCCGAAACTTCTGTATACTTAAGATCGCTGCTAAGCATTCCTGCTCTGTGACTGTGTAATTTCGCTGTGCTGAATTCAACTTTTTGGAGAAGAGCAGAGGTAAGTTTCTGTTTTAACAATTCCAGAGACGTCTGGGCTTCAGGTGTCCATTGGAACTGACTGGGATTTTTCAGAGTGTCTGTAATGGAGGCAGTTAGATCAGCATAGTTCGGAATGAATCGTTGATACCATCCCCCCATACCTAGTAGGCGTCGGGCCTGCCCAACAGTTTTAGGCGACGGATAGTTTTGTGTTTATAAAAATATATTTATTTCATTTTTACTAAATTATTCTCAACAAATATCGTTATGGTCTTTACAGCTACCAAGACGTCTATAGACGTCTTTTGTGTATCAGTGAAATCGAAGCTATTAAAAACAAATGACGGCTGTAGACGTCCAACATTTTTTAGGAATATTTGGTGGAAAATATATTAATTTTATTCTGTAAGTATGATATCTTGATCGAACTCCCCAAGAACCAACTAATTAACAAAAAAAAAAACAAAAAGTCGTTTTTGTCGTCCATCACCGATTTCAAAGTGAGCGTCAACGTGCTAAAACATTCTTCCAGTAATTAATCTTCTTCAATCAAGCTTTGTCCTTCAAGAGTAGTGTGTCCATTCTGCCTTGTGCCTTGACTGTATGTAGTGCTATTATTTTTGTGATCAAGCGATAGCTCATGATCAACTACATTCTCTCTAAACATTGAAACCATATGCAAATGTATTCATATTCTGAGTATTCCGACTGCTAAGTAACTTGAGCGGTAAGCAGTATACCTTGTTAGTAGATAAAGAATACAAGAGCCAATCACGGCGAACAGTTTCGCCATTGACGAGTTGAATATAAAACATTTTTTTTTTGTTGCATATCTGGATTCATGTTCATAATCTCTCTATGAATTTTTAAAATCAAGCTGATCTAAATCATCTTAAACTGAATATGATTTTATAATTTTAGCAATAAAAATTGCCCTAACGTTACACGACGCAGGATCAAATTGGTCAAAATTCAGAACAGTGATGTCGTCTTCAATTTGAGATAGAAATGTTTCAATGTTAGTTGTGTTTATTTGCTGTGTTTCATTTGTTTTTGAGAAAGTAGGACTAGGAAAGTAGGAAGCTGAGGATTCACTGTTATCAACATCTTCTTGCCCAGCTTTCCCTAAAAATATGGACTTTAAATTTGAAATCTATGTTTTCAATCTGGATTGAAACCGGCCCGAAATGAAGCGAACTTCAGCATCATTAATATAAACCTAGATTTCGCTTTTCCTTAATTTAATTCGCCACAGATGAGTGGAGAGCATTACACCGCAGCTCGGAATTTGCAATAGCTCATAAAGCATGAACAAAATGCTGAACTTGTTTTCGCCCTAAAACATTCAATGGAACGCAAGACTGCCAGAGCATTTAATTATTACGATATGTTAAATTTACATTGGATGCTATTTGGCGGTATTATCAGGTCATCTGATTAATTATTTATTTTTTTTTTTTTTTAAATAATTTTCTAATTTTTATTTTCGGTTTCGCCTCTTTTGACTTTTCGCCCCGGGCGATCGGCCAATCCCGCCTTATGGTTAATCCGCCCCTGGTTTTTATTGTACTAAAATCTTCTTCAGAATATGAAATTGATCATAATCGTTTTCACTGTCCAACGAACCGTTCTAGAACTATATGCAAAAACGACTTCATCAATGAAACTTTTACATTTGGGTGATCATACGAAAATACATACGGACATTCATCTAGTCTAAGGAATCATAAGATTTGGTTTTAGACCAATTCTTGCTTTTTTACTTGTTTTTTTTTTTAAAAAAAAGTTATTCATGAAAGGGTAAAAAAAAAACCTTTTGACAAATGCCACCCAAATATGGAGGTCATAGAACAAACTAAAAAAAAAAACATGTAAATTGATGGAGAATAGAAGAATTTTCAGAACTTTTATTTTTAAGGATTCTAAATCAAATCATAAATACAAGAGGAAAAATAACCGCCTCGTCCGGGATTTGAAACCGGGACCTTCCGTTTGCCGGGCGACTACTCTTACCACTGAGCTAACGAGACAGATGATTTTTCCTCTTGCATTTCTTAATTTGTATTTAGCCAAGAAAGCCACGTTTTGCCCAGCTGAAAGGGCATCAATCAGTAACGATGATTTATGATTTGATTTAGAATCGTTAAAAATAAAAGTTCTTAAAATTCTCCTATTCTCCAACTTTAACCGATTCTAACAAGTATGGGTTCGATTCCAGTTAGGGAAAAATAAAATCACATGTAAATTACTTAAAAATTTAGTGCACATAGTATAGGAAGGAAAATTAAAATAATCTGTTACTACTTAGTTAACCACTTTATAGCAGATAATTATCATCTTATGAATAGAGGACAAAAACTAAACCCCAATTTCTGTTGTAAAGTGACGGCGGATGTTGTTATACTTAATACAAACAACAAGAGCCAAACTATAAAGTGCATGATAAAAGGAGATATTTCCCATTCAGCGCCTTCTAAACTAATGAGGTCATCCTTGAAAGTATACGATGTGCCAACTATAGTATCTACCAGCCTTACGCCATTTAATACAAGTAGATTACCGAGACAATTGTGAATTTTAATGTCACTTAAGTCTGGCAGAGATTAAAATAAATTTTTGGTTAGGAAGGAGTTACGATGAAAAAGCAATTTCCCCTTGACTTTGATAAAGTTTGTAGAGGAAGTTTGTGCCAATGACAAAGTTTCACACACACACACACACATACACACCCTTATATGTTTTACTGTTTTGCATGGCTGCATTTTGAATGAAGCGAAGCTTGTTGAAGAATTGCCCCTCTCTGTATCTCCTTCCCTGTATGCATGACTTAAAATTCTTAAGATGAGTCATCATAAGAATGGCATACTATACATACATATATAAAATTTTGTATATTTATTTTTCAAGGATTTTTTTATGCTCTCTACTAAACTTTATTTGACAATTTTTCCCAATGCATAATGCGTTTCCTTTGGAAAATATTGGTTTCATGCCAAGAATTTATGCTGCGTGTATGTAGACATTTTGAGTGGAACATTTTACGTCAGGAGGGGCTTGATATCGTATTATCAAGTAAGAAATGTTCTAGGTAGTGACTCTATATAGGCTTCTAGGTCTATTGCAGCTGCAGTTTTTGATTAATTTATGATACTCGCATGCTATTTTTATTCAGATTGCTAAGACCCACATACATAACTGTTGCTAATAAATTGATGACAAATTATATCTAGATATAAGATGCGTTATGCTATGGATGCTATGCTAAGTGCTGTTTTCAGTCAGCTGCGCAAGTGGCTAAACTGATTGTGGTGATAAATTTAAAAATTACACATGATGCGTATAGGAAAATGTGAGTAGAGTGGAGAGTGTTCTTTTGCAAACATTTCTATTCTTAGTTGCATTCGAATGAAGGAAGGGAAGGGCACTTAAGAACTTTATAGAATCTGAGAAAGATTACATACTTATATCGGCTGTAGTTAAAAGAATTAACACTATTGTTTTTTTGTGTAACTCGCCGTTAACAACCTTAAAATAAAATGCTTTTTGTATTAGAGATAATTGCAGTTAACCCCTTATAAGGCAGAAAAAACAGCTGAAAGTACAGAAATTAAAATTAGTGGTATACGTCATATTTGAGCACTTTATTAAAATTTTGAAAAAAATATATATATACAGGGTGTCCCGTAAGTCGACGTCAAGCCGGAATCGAGTGATAGACCAAATCATAATAGTTACCAGAAAAATATAAAAAAAATCTAAGTCATGTATTTTTCAAATTATAGACATTTCTTTTGTTTTCGAGAAAATTTACACCCTGTGATGGTTTTTTAGCTCCTGTTGCTACAAATCTTTACTTTTTTTCAATTTTATTTTTCTTATGTAATCCCGAATAGTGCTTATGTAACCTGTTGCTTTAAATTCTAAGCCAACTGTTTCAATGTCACATTTTGCAGAACCAAGAATAGAAAATTAATATTTCACCCAACTTAACTGACTGTAATGAAAAAAAAATGTACTGTAAGTTGACGCATTTAATAAGGATTCTAAAATGGTACAACACGTGCTACAATATTTCTTAGGTTACTAAAACACCTTGTCTCTAATATCTCGGCTTGAGCCTACTGCCAACACAGTTACATTTTTTTAGATGATCCTTCAGGTCGAACTACAAAGGAGCTGTTGGGTAGACCTAATCTAAAAGAAATGAAAAAGCTACAGGGGGCTAAACAAGTCAATCCTGAGAGCCCTGATGTCAGTTCTCACTGGGCACTCTCATTTCGGAGGTCACTTACACATCATAGAGCTTGTTGCTGATCCTGTATGTAGGGGATATGGAGTGGAGACGAGCCTGAGACAGTGGCTGACTTTCTTTGTCACTGTCCAGCTCCCGAGAAATTGTTACAGATTCCTTGGCTCACATCTCCTGGACGAGCTGCACGAAGTCTGCAAAGAGGGCTGGGAGCAAATACGGAAATTTGTAAGAGCGTCCAGTTGGGACCTATGAGCAATTGCTCGTAAATCTGGGGGGGGTGAACAATGGACGCTTTGTGGCTTATGTTTCAGAGCCCCTGTGAGGGGCCTGAACCTCAACTTTTAATCAATCAATCAATCAATTTTATAGGATTTCATGTTCTGAAGAACTTTTCAGTACAATAAAAACGTCTAGGGCTGATCGTTTTTACACTATACGTAAAAAATTTACATTTTTATATGGCAACAGAAGGAGTTGCCCAATTTATCCCATTTATGAAATTGCATTTGTATTGATTTCTATGAAAACCCGGTATACAAAATTTCAGCTATCTACGTTGATGCGTTGTCCAAATATATAGTGTAAAACGCATTTTTTGTATAGCAACCCTGGACAGACAGACGGACGGATGGACGGACATGCAATAAAAATCAAAACATATTTTTTAATATCATATTTGGGAGTCCAATCCATTCTGGTCTACTACCTTCATTATTTCTACGCGTTACAAACGGATTGACAAACCTACGTATGATCATCTAGGGCAGCGGTTATCAACATTTTTTGGTTTACGTACCCCTTGGCAGTTCATTATCCTAAATTGTACCCCTTACATTAGAAAAATGTTAATAATTTAAATAGTTGTAGTTGTTATTATGTTAAACTTATTCTAACACTAAATAAATAGCAATAACGTTTCAAGGAGTATGCCCATTCGTTTATTGATGAAAACTAAAAGATTATTTATAGATACATAACTTTTTAATAAAAAACAACATACTTAATAAATATAAACTATTACAAACATAAAGTTAAATATTCGCAATTTTAAATTAATTTTAACTTAACTTATTATATTCAGTGAGATCCTTGAGATTGCTTTGAGGCAGATAGTTTTTTGAAATCAGGTTCGATTGATGCAAGGCATAATCTTAAATCTGGAGCTGCATTCAGCTTATTACGGTATTTGTTTGTAATAAAGAGATACCAAGAGAATGCTCTTTCCACCAGGACTGTACTTATAAATGGCAACAAAATGTTAAACGCTTTAGCAGAAAGCTGTTCATATTCGGTGCTGATATGTGACCAAAAGTTAATAACACAGAGTCCTTTAAATCCGACTTTCAAAGCAGAATCATTTGATAGTTCAATTAAGTTCTATTTTTCTTTGATAGACAATTTAGCTACTCGAAAGTATTCTTCATTGAAAGGATTTGAAATCCAATTGTTTCCTTCATCAGGTTTGTGAAAGTAAAGGGTTTTCCAATAAGAGGTGTTATTTTAATTAGCCCACTATTTCGGTAGATGTCACTTTTGGAGCTGTCATTTTTTGACATTTGACAAGTAGAAACTACGCCATTAATAAAAATGGAACGATACACGATTCAACAACGCACTGAAATTATTAAAATTCACTATAAAAATGGTGAAAATGTGGCAGAGACGGTTCGTAAAACTCGAACATTTTTGGGTCGTCGTGAAGCACCTTGTCGGACCGCAATACAGAAATTGGTAGAAAAATTCGAGCTGTCGGGACAAGTTAGTGATGTGAAGAATAAAACCCGTGCACTTCGCTCAAGAACAGCCGAGAATATTGCTGCTGTAGCCGAAAGTGTTGAAGAAAACCCAGGTTTGTCCATTCCTCGTCGTTCTTTGGAATTAGGCATTCCACAAACGTCATTACACCGTATTTTGCATAAAGATTTTGGTCTTAAGACTTATAAAGTTCAGTTAACACAAGAACTCAAGCCGGCCGATCATCAACAACGTCGAGTCTTTGCTGATTGGGTCCTTGAAATGCATGAAAATGATCCAGAATTCCATTGAAAACTCATCTTGAGTGATGAGGCCCATTTCCACCTCGATGGCTTCGTCAACAAGCAAAATTGTTGCATCTGGGGCTCGGAAAACCCAAGAGTTATTGTTGAAAAGCCTCTCTATCCTCAACGTGTGACTGTTTGGTGCGGTTTATGGTCGCGCTGGGTCATTGGACCTTACTTTTTCGAAAATGAGGCTGGAGCAACAGTTACGGTGAATGGATTGCGCTATCGACAGATGATTAATGTTTTTTTATGGCCGGAATTGGATGGTATTGGTCTGGATAACGTTTACTTTCAACAAGACGGCGCTAAGTGCCATACAAGCAACGAAACCATTGATCTTTTACGGGAAAAGTTTCCGGACCGTGTTATCTCTCGAAGAGGTGATCACAATTGGCCACCGAGATCTTGTGACTTAACACCTTGCGACTTCTTCCTTTGGGGCCACGTGAAAGAGAAGGTCTACGCCAACAGCCCAGCGTCGATTCAAGACCTAGATGGAATTCGTAAGGCTATCGAGGACATAGGGCAGCCACTTTGCGATTTGGTTATGGAAAATTTCATGAAAATGATATGGTCCTGTAGGCGTGGTCGTGGTGGTCATTTGGCTGATGTTATTTGCCATTATTAACGGCATACCTTCCTCTTTATAATGAAATAAAGAATAAAAAGTGGCATTTTTCTTTGAATATCAAAATAACACCTCTTATTGGAAAACCCTGTACTTCTCGAAACTTGATTTTAGCTCTTTTAAGTGTTGAGATATGTTGTTGCTCAATTCTCTGGAAAGGCACAGTTTATTCTCTGATAGAAAATTATGCAAAGTTTCAAATACCTCCAGTTGACCATTTTCAATACATGTCCTCCAAAAATCAATTTTTTAATCATTGATTCAATTTTATCTGAAACATTGAAGATCGTCATGGAGTTATTTTGAAGAGCTAAATTTATATTGTTTATACGTAGGAAAATATCTGATAAATATGCAAGCGTCTCAAGCCAATTACAGTCATGTAACATAGAAGCAAGAAAGGATGTTCTTCGAAGAAAACCTGTACTTAATGTCTAAGTTCGAACAACCGGGTGTGGACCTTGCCTCGAGATAGCCATCTTACTTCTGTATGAAAGAGCAGAGTAGAATCAACACTATTCAAATCTTCACAAAGAGCTTTAAAAATTCTCGAGTTGGTTGACCTGGACTTTATAAAATTAACCACTTTCGTAGCTTCGTCAAGAACAAGTTTTATTTGCACTGGAAGGTGCTTAGTTGCCAAACTTTGCCTCCAACTTACATTGGGAGCTCTCTTCATGACACGACCACGCAGACCAGAATAAATACCTGATATAGACTTGCCACCATCGGTATACATAGCCCACAACAATGAGACCAATTTATGCCGTTTTCTTTGAAATAATAATCGATAGCTTTAAATATATCCTCACCTGTTGTGTGTTCTGACAGAGCATGACAAAGTAAAAGGTTTTCTTCGGCTTCATTGTCCTTTAAATACCTCGCAATAACAAGCAAAATTAGCAACATCTGTGCTTTCATCAACTTGTATAGCGAAAATCTTACTATTTTTAATTCGATCAATCACTGTTGCCTCAACATCATCAGACATATCCAAAATTCTACGAGATATTGTACTGTTTGAAAGACGATGATTTTTTATTTTTTGCACATGTTCTTCTCCAAGCATACACCGAACAGCATCCATTATACAGGGTTCAATTAGATTCTCAGCAATTGTATGATTTTTACAGCATGAAGCAATACGGTAACTAATGCGGTAACTAGCTTCAACAGCATTTTCGTAATCTTTATTAGCTGGCAGGATATACCTACGATGACAAAACTGACATCAGCAGGGAGGGTTTCATACTGCCATTTGACAGTACTTCCCCACAGACTACACAACACATTTGGGTTTAGGGCTGTCTTCATCTCCTAAATATGAAAATCCATATTTCATGTATTCGTCGCAGGATTTTCTCATTTTACCTATCTGCAGAACTGAAGATTGCGCCTTTCCTGATCCTGTGTTTTGTACCAAAACATTTGATGTATCTTGAGAAGTACTTCCTAATTGGTCACTTTCTGGTGTACGTTTAATATTTTTTACTGTACTGGTTTTCAGCCACTGATCCATATAAATTTAAATTAAAATATTGTTAAAAATTACCGAACGAAAATAAAATTGATATTAATTAGTAATACGAATTGTGTAATCGCAAAAAAACGAGTATAGAATTTGTCACACTACCATAGACTACCATTGGAATTCTAACACTAACTTTTGTGATGTGATGATGTGAATCCGAGGATTGTTACAAAAACCATCGCTATGCGCCAATAGAAATCATCCACCGAATGATGTAAGATTGTGTGCACGGTATCTGACTATGACCCTTGTTTGTGTATAGACCTATATAGTGATTGGGAAACGAAGTTTGCTTAGTATTTTGTTTTATTGTAGAGGCGCTACTACTGCAGACGTAACCAAAGGTTAAGCCAGCAGTGCCTCCCTCCAATATAAAATTAAGGATGTCTCGACCTGATGTAGGGAAGGCCGAAAGTTTTTCTTAGAAATATATTGAAAATTTTTTCTTTAGAATTTATATGAATTTTTGGAGGCCGACAACGGCACACATTGTATCTGAAAGTAACTCCACTACTTGGCCACCAGTCTGAATAAGAATTCTGCCGAAACATATGCTGTAAATTTCTAAGATGAAATGAATGCTTATTGCTCATCTGCGCGTACGCGTCTATGCTCATAAAAATTGTAAGTGGCCCAGCCACCCGTTGTCACCTCCAATAATCCACAGCAATTCTAAGGAAAAATTTTCCAGTAAATTTCTAAGAAAAAAAAATTGCTGCTTTCCCTACATTAGGTCGAGGCATCGTTGATTTTTATTCTAGCGAGGCGTTCCAAAGAGAGGAGATTAGTATATTTTTAACATCCGCCATTACTAAATTTTTTTCGAGTACACCTAAGCCATCAAACGCGTACCCCTAGGGGTACGTGTACCACGGGTTGAGAATCGCTGATCTAGGGTATAAAAATATCTGTATCCTCCATCACCTTATTAGATGACAATAAATTTTCTACACCCAAACTTTCAAGAAAATCTTGAATTTCTGGAATCCTTTCACTTTACCCATAACGCAAACCACATACATACTTAGATAACTCTAAAGCATCTTTTGCAATAACTACGACAAGATGCATCTCCTACAATTTTACAAATAATGATTCTGGTCTAGTGGTACTCCATAGAAAAGTTTCCGTTCCCTCCTGTAGTGTAATTTGCTCTTGTTAATTATAATGAACTCTCGTTGCGCATAGAAGCGATGTTGTTGTGGCAATTAATTTCACATTCACGTCCTTACAATTATTTATTAATTATAGCCCCCCATGCTATAATCTACTTCTTGTTATTTATTCATGCGAAACATTATTAATCAGCAAAGGACAGGCAATTCTTGTTTAGTCTTTCTTCGTCCTATTTATTTATGAAATCGGAAATTGTCTATTATGATTCGAAGTTTATCTTCATTGTGGAAGGGATATCAATTAGTCTTAATTTACGGGGGTCCTAAAATTTAGTAAAAGATGTTTTTTTTTAAAGAAAAAAACAAAAAAAAACAAAAAAAAACTTATGATGGCAACAAACAAAATTATTTACAGATAATAACTACGATCCCAGCAGGAATTCTTAGTCCTTACGGCGACAGCCCAAAGTAATTTATCAATGATTATTTGCTCAAATAAATTAGATAATTTCATAGGTGGAAGTTTTGATCCAGACAATATAATCTCGTTATAATTGGAGGGTCGTGTAACAAATCTGAATTCCATCGGGAGCCTATCGGAATTCATTTCCCCTCCCAATACTGAAATATGCATAATTCAAGTGGAAAGCGGAACATTTTCGATACTCACATGTTCATAATGAGACACATATTTCTGCAGTAATTAGATATCACTGGCATAATTGATTTTAGTACTGTTCAGTATCGTGTATTGTAATTGTTAGCCACTGAATCGTTACTGCAGCCACGTATAGATTCTTCACTATTATTTGGATACAGAAACAGTACTGAATATGAGAAAAAATCTAGTACTAGGCTACAGAGCAAAATAGAAATTTTGCACAATTTTCTTACATTATTATACGTATGTTTTTGCATATACATATTATCCTTTTTACAGTATTACGTATATAAGAGCTCTATGGAAAGAGGAGAACATTAACACTCAACTTTCTGCATATATTACTTGGATTTGAACTGGGGTTCCCACAATGGTTTTTTTTTTTTAAATTTCATAAAAGGTGAATATTTGAAACTAGCTAAAGCTGACCATTCTGCGAACGAGATTCTCTCTTAAGGGAAGGTTACAGTCGAGAGGCATGAAAAATGCATGAACTTTAGGAATTTCTTTTTTTAACTTAGAATACATATTTTTGGAAATGGGCTTTAACTTATAGTCCAGTCAAATAAGCCGAAAAAATGCAAAAGATCGTATTTAATTCCTTTCAGGCTGCAATTTGGAAGGTTGGTGTAGGGTGGTCCTGGGAGTATTGTCACAAAAATGCGGCGTCCCAGGGCCAAAACAAAGGGATGAAAGATAATAAAAACACCCCCAAACGCGTGATAATCTATTTGCCATGCATGTGGACCGGAAGTGGTAAAATTTTTAAAAAATTTGAAAATGCCATTTTATTCAAAATATGATTCTAAATAAAAAAGTCGAGGGTGACCAACCCCTATCTCATAAGAGCGCGACAGGGACAGCGAAAGAAGCTAAGGGTGGACACATCGCTATATTCACTAACATGTGTCCAGTTATTTCAATTCTGCAACATTTTGGTTCAGAAGCTAGCAACCAAGAAAAGCGTGAATGTTTCGTTGGTTGAGCAGAAAAGCGGGTGGAGTGAAGAATGTTATCGGATTATATGTTGCACAATATCTGCGTTCATGTTTTACTGTCGTGACGTGTTTGGAACATTTTTGATTTTTTCTTAGAAATTTTGGTTGGTTGTGCAAAGCGAGACGAGATATGATGACTTTTGCCTTAGAATTCTTACTTTTTAGTTCATTTTGTCTGCAGTTTTACACACTCGATGTTTTTTAGGGTTTTAGATAACTGCGATTGCGTAAGCGTGGAAAAAAATAAGCAGAGAGGATTCTGTGCATTTCTTGTTTGTTTTTAATTTTTGTAATGTTTCTTGACGGAAGGGGTAGGATATGGGATTGCAGGATACACGGGAAGAATGGGATGTAATATATTAATGATATTAAATTAGGGTATTTAGAAATTTAGTTTTACAGTTTACTTGTGGTTGTTAGTGGTGTTCCACGAATAGTTGTCAACCGCCCAGCTATGGACAGGTCTCGGTTAGACAAGCAATATTGTAATGCTAAGAAGGGAAGGGTTGTTAAGGTGGGGTGGGAGGGGGGGGGAGTAGTGCTAACAATTCGGGTGAAAGTTGTATACTTCAAATTTTATGAACTAATATAACTACTGAGCGAAACACCCTAATAAAAATACTTTTATCTCAGATGATAGTAAGCCGTTCAGACTTTCCAATTTCTAGCCATCTAAGTCAGCTTCGACCACAACTAGAATAATTTTGAACGATTTTCACCCCAAAATACTTTCTTGCAATATTTGGAAACCTCAGAGTATTACAGGTCATCAATTGTTCCTCACATGTACCTATAGTTGCTGCGGGGGTTGTGTTTGAATATTTATTGGAACGCTTGGACGGTTTAGTCTGAGCTGAAAGGCATCTTAATAGGATATATTGTTCAGAAGTTATAGTGTGATTGATTCATAATATTTGAAGGTACCCCCTCCTATCCCAAATATTTAAGATTTACTACCCCTTGCAAACAATTTTTTGCTTTTCTAACTGGGACATATTCATAGCTTGTCAACAATTCATAGAACACCCTGAGTGCAGCTCATAGTCTTAAATTGCTCTTAATATTATCTTATTTGCTCTTTAGTATATGTATTCTAGTTGTCTGATCTGGTTTCCACCCATTCATAATAATGAATGAAATGAGTTTATTGTTTATTTTTCTGATTTGTTAATCTTTAATATCATACTGCCCAACGTTCTACGTAGCTTAAAAATGCCTGGTACATGAAACAAATGCTTTTTAATTTGATTTGATTTTTTGATTTGAAAATGGTAAGAGACATTTATTGTAGTAAATCATATTGGGAATTAGTAAAACTTTTTTTTTTTGTAATTTTTAAAAAAGAAAGCATCTGCAAATTTTACATTACTACTTTGATTTGTCAGTAATAAATTTTTAAATAATGTAACGCTTCTAATTTTAACCATCTAAATATCTCAGATCCCACCCATCTAGTCTATACCATTAATATATTACATCCCATTCTTCCCGTGTATCCTGCAATCCCATATCCTACCCCTTCCGTCAAGAAACATTACAAAAATTAAAAACAAACAAGAAAGTCACAGAATCCTCTCTGCTTATTTTTTTCCACGCTTACGCAATCGCAGTTATCTAAAACCCTAAAAAACATCGAGTGTGTAAAACTGCAGACAAAATGAACTAAAAAGTAAGAATTCTAAGGCAAAAGTCATCATATCTCGTCTCGCTTTGCACAACCAACCAAAATTTCTAAGAAAAAATCAAAAATGTTCCAAACACGTCACGACAGTAAAACATGAACGCAGATATTGTGCAACATATAATCCGATAACATTCTTCACTCCACCCGCTTTTCTGCTCAACCAACGAAACATTCACGCTTTTCTTGGTTGCTAGCTTCTGAACCAAAATGTTGCAGAATTGAAATAACTGGACACATGTTAGTGAATATAGCGATGTGTCCACCCTTAGCTTCTTTCGCTGTCCCTGTCGCGCTCTTATGAGATAGGGGTTGGTCACCCTCGACTTTTTTATTTAGAATCATATTTTGAATAAAATGGCATTTTCAAATTTTTTAAAAATTTTACCACTTCCGGTCCACATGCATGGCAAATAGATTATCACGCGTTTGGGGGTGTTTTTATTATCTTTCATCCCTTTGTTTTGGCCCTGGGACGCCGCATTTTTGTGACAATACTCCCAGGACCACCCTACACCAACCTTCCAAATTGCAGCCTGAAAGGAATTAAACACGATCTTTTGCATTTTTTCGGCTTATTTGACTGGACTATTATTTGATTCTTCTATCAATGGAGAGAAAATTCCAATTTTATTAAAACGAAAAAAAATTCAAAATGGTGTGCTCGAGCTTCTATCAAACAAAACTGTGCACGACGTGTTTTGGTCTGAGCGGGGCACTCCACATCTCTGCTAGTTCATCCGAAACAAATAAGGTTGAAAATTATTAAACTAGATAAAATTTGCGGGTGGGAAGGTTTTACCAGTTTTAATTTTTTCAAAAATCTTTGAATAACAAAATGCCAACCGAGTGAAAAAAACAACAATTTTTTCCGTTTTTTTTTTTGCTTTTTTGCTTCAACGGATGAAAAAAAACTATTTCTAAATCAATTTTTGACAAAAATCGCTACCTGATTGCTCCACAAATTTAATTTCCTTTCAATTGCGCAGAGAATTATGTGAATCGGTTCATCCGTTGAAGCTGTAGATCATCCTGAACGCTGACAAATGTTGTTCCCAGTATCACACAATTAAAGTTTAACAACATTATAAAAATTCTTGGCAACTTACTTCAGCTATTCGAGCACCATACAGAGGTCCTTCTTCTTCCTCCAAGAATTGATTGTGCTGAATTTGAAAGTTAACATTTTCACGAAAATTGTGGGAGTACCCAGGTAGCGGGAAAATGTCTCTTCAGTAAGCGCGCTCTGAGCGCCTCAGCTATCCGTTTTCCAGCCGGCGACGGTTCCACTCTCAACAAGCTATGAATTCTAAAATACTTTAGATATGAAAATATCCTTTTATCCACGTGTTCTTAACGCCTTAAGGATGAAAATTGTGTAAAAAAGAATCGAATTTTTCATCGTCATGAACGGTAACCTAGCCTATTTTATAAATTTAATTTTTTTTTTAATTTAGTTTTTTATTTTTTTTATTTTTTAAATATATATCTTTCCTTAAAGAATAAAAAAGCATGCTGGGATTCGTCCGCGTTACAGTTATTTATATTTATTATTATGGAAACGCTACAGACGGAATATGAAAATTAATTTTATAAAATGAGCTACTTTTAAAAATAAGATGTAAAAAAGAAAACCGGGATTTTTTTGAATCGTAGCAACAGGAGCGAAAAGAAATTCTAAGGGCTGAATTACAATGGACGCAACGGAACGCAACTGAACGGTGTGAAATATCAAATTTAAGCAGTAAAACGGACGTCGAGGTTAGCTGCTTACAATGGATGCATGATTAATTGAAAGTGATAGTGACGTTTGACCCAAAATTTATAAACAAATATGGATAAAATCAAAAAACTCTTTTCATTCCATTTCCTATCTGCTTATTACACATTTACCGCAGCACAGTTTCACTTGACGGAACAAAATAAACAATCCCAAAGCTAATTTGAGGTTATGTTTATCCGTTCAGTTGCGTTAATTTCAGATTTTATTAAACTTGCTGCGTACGACTGCGTTTTCGGCCGTCCACTGTGCGCAACTCCATTTGAAAAGCATACAAAGAAAACCGATTTGACATTTCTCTCCGTTCAGTTGCGTCCATTGTAATTCCGCCTTAACTAACTTAAGCTTTCTGTCAATTTCAATAAGCTCATCGTGACACTTATTGCTATACTCATTAATAAACTCCTCGCGACACTCATTAACATGCTCATTAATAAGCTCATCGTGACGCTTATCATGTACTCATCGAGCGAGAGACGCAAAGTGTACATTTCGAAATAAGTGAAGGAGATGCAATATCTCATGCACATTATCTGTGAATAAGTAAATAAATGATTTTTTTCCCGGTTTTGATTCAAACGCGAATAAATTTCATCAGGACGTTCATCTGATTGCTCATGAAGGAGCTCATTGATGAGGTCATCATGATATGTCTACCAGGGTATCAGGACTGCAATAATTGAGATTTTAATGTGCCAAACGGCGAACCTTCAATGTTCATTATTATCAAATTGTATTATCGTCCTATACGGCAAGAAACTTGAAATGAAACTGCTTTCTTGTAAAAGTCTTGCTGGTATCGTAGTACCAACAGAAAAAGTTTCTTAGGAAGAGTGTTGTACTGTGGTACGAGAACACAAAATTGTGGATTATCAAAAAGCTTCCCTAAAATAATCTGGATGCAAAAATTCCTTCCATTAACAAGAAACTGACACTGAGCACACTTGTACACATTCTATTAGATACGGTGTCTCTCTACCATCACATGATTTGGAGGTTGAGGAATGTGGTAGCACAGTATAAACTTCTCTTTCGTAATCCAAGATTCTATGCTGGAAAAATTGATTATGACTTGCTAAAAAATCTGTAAATAGTGTTTTTTTATTTTGTCATAATAAGGTTCAAAAAACTATTGCTGGGCATATAAGCACATATATTTTTACTTCTTTGTTTATTATTAATTTTTCTCGTGAGCGTCTTTACTTGAAGAATCATAAAACTTGACATTTGGAAAACTATTTTTTACAAATTCAAGCGTGAAACACAGTGGTGGCTTTTTTAAACCAGGGGGGTGATTCTGGAGGGTGATTCTGATCTTTTGTCGTACTTGAATGTCAAAATATACGACTAAATGAAATGAACTTTTCTACTGATTTTTCGTGTTTTTATTCAGGTCAGCAACCCTTGCATGACGTAGAATGAACTGAAAATGACACTTCACATTACAAATTCAAAATAATATTTCGAATTTAAGGACTGGTATTACTCTAATTAGGTGTAGAATTTCCATTTACCACAGTGTAAAATTTTTGTCACAACCTCTGGAGCAGTTGACTAATTTGTCAAGTTTGTTAGTCGTGTTTTTAACATTTGTTCATCGAAAATTCATTATAGTTCATTTTGTGGTAGATAATAGTGAAGACACAAAATGAACTGTGTTGAAAAAAAGGTACGACAAAATATGTCAAAATGCACGACTAAATACATAGTACGACAAAAGATCAGAATCACCCTCCTGATCTCTTTGTCCTAGCTTAGGCGTATATTTTAGTCACATATTTTGACATTTCACCACAAATTTGTCGTACTTTTATATTCACCATATTCATTTTGATTTATCCTTTTCATCAACCACAAAATAAAGTAAAATGATTTTTCAATGAATTAATGTCAGAATACACGCGTACCCAGGAGGGTGATTTTGATCATTTGTCGTACTTGAATGTCAAAATATACGCCTAAACGAAATGAACTTTTCTACTGTTTTTTTCGTGTTTTTATTCAGTTCAGCATGCCTTGCATGACGTAGAATGAACTGAAAATGACACTTCACTTTACAAATTCAAAATAATTTTTCGAATTTAAGCACTTTCATTACTCTGATTAGATGTAGAATACATGATACAAAGATAAGAAGGTATGGCCGAATCGAGAGGAACTTTTTGGGTTACTACGTCATGTGGACACAAAAGTCATTTGTCAAAGCATGTTAATTATTTTGTAAAATATCAAAATATTTGTATCTGTCAGTGAACAGAAAAAATTGCTTGGTTGCGTTTGGATGTTTAAAAGTTTATAAATTTGTTAAAAAAAATTTTATAAAACAATTCGCAATAAGAAGTTGTCCGATTGTTGATCGTTTTTTGAGATTGCATTACAACAAATTATCATATCAGCAGTGCTCCCTTAAGCAATTAGGTACTTTATATTCACACTTTTTAATTTTATTATATATATCAAAAACTGTTGTGAAATAATATGAAATTTTAGCCAACTTGAGACAATGACAGATCGCACGGCTGAATGACTGTTGTCATCCTATGACGTAAACACCCAATTGACAGAAAACTCGGTCATACCTTGTTTCTTTGTATCATGTGTAGAATATAAATTTACCACATTGTAAAATTTTTGTCACAACCTCGGAAGCAGTTGACTAATTTGTCGTACTTTTAGGCGTGTATTCTGACATTAATTCATGCAAATTCATTTTAGTTTATTTTGTGGTTGATGAAAAGGATAAATTAAAATGAATATGGTGAATATAAAAGTACGACAAATTCGAGGTGAAATATCGAAATATGTGACTAAAATATACGCCTAAGCTAGGACAAAGAGATCAGAATCACCCCACTGGTTGAGGTTCTTAAAGTGATGCTGAGGTCGAGGTTGGAAAAGTTAGCACTGTGTGTTTCTCGTTTCATTTTCGTTTACAAACTTTTTCTTGGCCTACCTAGCTAAAGCCTTTTTGTCCTCAGTAAAGTATCTCAAAGTACATTTAACTAGAATTTTAATGCAGCGTTTACAGCGGTGTTTGCAATCCCTCGAATATACAATCAATCAATCAAGCAAACGGATCGAAAGTGTCACCACAAGACCATGACTCTGTGATAATTGGATCCAAAGTTATGATTTCTTGAATATAACTCAAGTTTACCAAAAGTTGGAAAATTTTAAGGATTTCAAAGTCAGTTTAAGTTTAGTTTAATTCAGGGAGCATCCATCGCAAGACAAAAAACCTAACTTTCAGCAAAACAAGAACGTTAGAGAAGTGCAAATTTTCTTCGATTTTCTATGGAATGATCCTATAATATAAGAACTAACAAAAAGCTTTGTTAAACTCACTCCACAATTAACTGATAGAGTAGAATACAGAAATAGTCTCCGAAGACTTGGAGACGAAAAATGAGGACACTTCGGATATCGAAAACCAAACATGGAGATCCGCTTGATTTAAAATACACAACGGGAAACCGGAGACTAAAAAAAGTCTCTAGAGATTTGATCTCTTTGGAGATTTTCGCGCCTTCAAAGTGTATACACATAGCTCTTTGGGTCTCCAGAGACCGAGAAAGTGGTCTCTGGATCTGCAGGCTAAAGTCTCTCTCCGTTTTAGTACATAGGAAAAAAAAATAGAAATTTGCATAATAATCTGTAAGAAAAGTTCCAAGTAATTCTCATTTTCCTCTCATCACTGGCCGGGCAACCTATTGATTTTTTGAGTTTATGGAGACATCGCAACATAAGAATTCAATGTCTGAGATAATTTTGAACACAAGTCGAAAGACTGTCCGAATTTATCTGTAGTTTGATACAACATTAGCACAGCAAACGATTACCGTGAATGAATTTTTGTTTATACATTTCCAAAAATATTACGCAAAGAGCATGGGTTTTGTTTTCTTTGTCCAGAACTTTTTGTTTGTCTTTCGTAGGAATTACATGATCTAAGATAATCGCTGTGCATGCTGTTTTCAACTAAAAACCATATTTGCGCAAATTTTGAAATTTCATCAAGGATAATAAGAACAACAACAAAAGCAATTATAACGATTTTCCCAGTGTTTTTTTTCTGAAGTTGTCCAAATGAGAAAAGTTTGGTTAATGATGATATGAAATCTAGTCTGGACATAATCTCATTCTCATATCCCACAAATATACAAAACTCCAGCAGTTTTCTGGTGTGAATAACTAAGTATGTGCCGTGAGTATATGTTTGAGATTTTTTTTCCTTTCTGTAAATGAATGAATGCAACTTGAAAAGTAAACATTTCCATTTTTCTGGAAATTCATGAAGTTTTTATGAGGCTTCTGAATCATGCAACATGAAACTTTTCTGAACTGAATTTAGAAAATGTTGTTTTTTTTTCTTATATAATAAAATATCGTCTCGTCCTCATCCGGATTAACCGGATGCTACAAGTACTTGTTCATATTTAGGTACGAGGCTTAATATTTTATAAGCTTAGTAAATTATGCTATTTATTACACCATAAATGAGTTTGTGGGCTCAGTTTGATGGTTTTTTGGATTGAGTGTTGATTGCACTTAATCTTGAGGTTTCAGGTAAAAAAAAAACTAGTATACCCAAAATAAAATATAAAACAGTTTAAATTGACATCAGGACAATTTTCTGATTTTGTGAGTGGAGTGAAGAAGAAATTAAATGTACTTCAGGACCCCCAAACTCCTTACCTCTATAAGACCTATTGTTAGACAAAACTTCGTACCATAGTCGACTGTAGTCGGAAAGGTGGTATTTCTGTGAAGTTTGAAACGGTTAAATGATTAGCCATCAACTCTATCGAGAAAATATCCTGGGTTCAAATAACCGATGAGATGAATTGGATTTAAATTAAATGTGTAAAGAAAAGTTTATTTTCTACTTTTTCATGCGGCTTGGCCTCAGTTTTGTTTGAAAACTCCTTTTTTAATTATTTTATTTTCTGCCTTTTTTACGTTAACTAAATTGTTATTACGTGCTGCATAGAGATATTTTAAACCAATTTTATGACGGCTGAAAAGACACTGATTTACTGAATTTTCCCGATTTTCCATGTTTTCCACAGACTTTTCCTATTACTATGAATTTTTTTTAAAAATTTACATGAATTTTCCTCGATTTTTCATGCAAGTTTTCATGATTGTTGAAGAGAAAGTATTGATGCCAGTAGGACCGAAAAAAATGATTCCGCATAGCTTATAAAACTTTTTTGTCGGAAAATTTTCCGGAAAAGTCGGAAAATTCCGGAAATTCCAGAAAAATTGGAAAATTCTGCACTTTTCCTGAAACAGATTTATCACTGATCATATCGATGGAAATTTTTCCGAAGATTCTTTCGCTTTTCCGGGTTTTTTATGGAATTTTCTACAAAAGCAACTTTGTGCAACTCATTTCGCTCTGCAACTTTGTCTTAGGTTGCAAAACGCTCAAACGCTTCCTTGGTCGGAAAAACGCCGGAAAAGCGTTTTACATGAATTTTCATATTTTTTCTGCAAATTTTCACCATTGTTGGAGAGAAAGTAATGATGCCAGTTGATAGGGAACTTGATCCTGCATAATTTAGAAAACTTTTTTACCGGAAAATTTTCCGGAA
This sequence comes from Dioctria linearis, assembly GCA_963930735.1. Lineage (NCBI taxonomy): Eukaryota > Metazoa > Arthropoda > Insecta > Diptera > Asilidae > Dioctria > Dioctria linearis. Next base: position 30,319,752 of record OZ005740.1, on the reverse strand, counting down.
AAGTCGGAAAATTGCGGGATTTTTTTCGGAAAAATCGGAAAACTTCGCATTATTCCTGAAACGGATTTATCACTAATCAAATTTGTACCAAATTTTCAAATGATTTTCACAGATTTTCGGGTTTTCCATGGAAATTTCCGGTTCAAATTTTGATAGATTCAAATTCAATTGTCACGCGACATCCAAATTTCATCTCGCTGTGATGACGAAAAGTGGGTCTACGAGAGTGTCGAAAATAGTAAAAAAGAAATATACAGACAGACAAATTCGTGTACGAGTTAAAGGGACGGGCTGGCCTCAAAAAATAAAACTTGAGGAAAACCAAAATTGCTGACGTTTCGTCTTCATCTGGTGCTAATTAAGACTATTAATGGGGAAAAGTTGCTATGGCATACATGCTCTAGAGAATCCTTAGGGTTCTCAAACTTATTTCAATTCATCTATTCATGGAATACATGTACGTACACCTTCGCATTTTCAAAACTATTAGAGCACACTCATTTATACAAAACATAAAGCAACGGCCATAATATTGTACCTTGCGGAACACCTATAACACGTAATGAATGTCACTGCAGTGTTAATAAAATTTGATTTAATTTAAATTATGATATAAGAAAAACAGAAAGAAAAAACCAAAAAGTAAAATCTATACCGCAAAGGGGCTACAAGGCAAGTTAGTTGTGACTTCAAAAATATAATTGCATCAGTCAATACCAACGTAACGAAAATTAAATTTCATGGACGCAGGAGCTATGAATATGATCTGAGTTGTAAATTGTTTTCACCGAAGTTTTATTACAACAAAATTTTTCCACAGAATTTTTCAAGGCAGGTTCATAATATCCAACAACATCGTCTAACCGTTCATATAATTTTACGTTATGTTGAGCATTATGGGCACTATCGCTAATTGATCCCCGATTATAAAAAATGCCCGATTGAACAAATTGGGCTAAAGTTAAACATAAACCATTGGAAGCTAAATTCGAGATTATCCATCATAACGGTGTAACAAAGTTACATACATTTCAGCTAGACACCAGCGAAAACGAGTCTCTAGCAGCCGCAACAAAGTAAGCCAGCCGCCGAGAGAAGAGCACACTACTGATCAGCAGCTGAGTAGTGTCCCGTGCTGGTGGCCTGATAGTAGAAGGGAACATTCTACACCCGACGCCATCAGCCAGCCTGCCTATAAATAGCCGGCAGCCAGTAGTAAAATCACTCAGTCGATCACCGAGCATCGAAGCAGACACAAGTCGAAAGCACAGCCACCGATCAGTGAAATATCCGACCGTGAGAAGACAACTAAGAAGTACGAAGAGTTGACCCCCACCAGTGGACTACCATAAGAATGGCTATAAAAGCCAGCCGGAACCAAAAGATTAGTCAGTTGCCTCCCAACAGCTCGACTAGACACATCTCCCGTCCAAGTCCTATCCGCAAGTCGTGTTGACTAGTTCAACGGCATGCGTACGTTAATCGTGCTGGCCTGGGAATTAGTAAGCGCACGCACATCGTCCCATACCCCCGTGTAGGTTACTCTGCCGATAAGTGCACGTTAATCGTATTGATGAAGAGTGGCGACCGCACGAATATAAATTCCGTCCCCGTACCGTGTTGGCTACTCTGACGACGAAGCGCACGTTGATCGTGTTGGTCCGTAGTAAGCGCAAACATACACGTCATCGTGTTGGTCAGAAGAATAGTGAGCCCACCTCCGTCCCGTATTCCCCGTGTTGATTACTCCTGACGACAAGCGCACGTTAATCGTGTTGGTTTAAGGAGTAGTGAGCGCACGCTCTTACCCCTCACCTACGCCGCGTAGTTATAAGGTATTATAAGTGAGTGAGTGAGTGTAGACTAAGCAGTGTATATTACGTAGACCGCACGAACCGCAGAGCCAGAACAGCGCTCTGAAGCTAGCAACGTCGGAAAACGGCCGTGGACAATCTCCATGACTACTCGCACACCAACAACCGACGTTACAACGGTGTCAATAATACACGATTTTTGCAATTTTAAAAGTCACAATAACGCTGCAACGAGGAAGATAGAGGGGGCGTGTGGTCAGAAACACTCAATTGAAGGCTCATAGGGTGTTGCTGAGATTAAATAAAGCTTCGGTTACGTTAATGAAGTGGATCGTTAAGAGATCTATAAGAACTATCCAAAAAGTGTAATACCTGATGCGAAGCATCCTGTAAATTAATTAGAAAAATTACGATTAGGAAATCGATTCTTCAAATAATCGATATTAATCTATATCGAATTAGCGACATTAAACTGGTCTCTTTCAGACCTAACCGTGATTATCCGAATTTTTTTGTGATTCCTTTAAACGCATTATGTACTACTGTCTTACGGTTGTAAAGAAATGTTAAGTTTATTGAATGAATGAATGTAAGTCTTTGAATGCTATGTTTTGAAACGATTTTCTGACATTTATTTTCATTATCTATGCTACACTGTATAGATAGATAAAAAAATTCTTCACTTTTATTTCTGTGTAATTGCTTGTGTTGATCGATATTTAGACTACAAACAAATCATTAACGATATGGCTCCTGATAAAATTTTGTGTTTTTTCCCTACAGAATAACTCTTGACTGCTTATATCAGTTAAGAGTTAGAGTCCCACGACGTTGTAAAAGAAATGCGAACGCCGTAAATGCTCTTATTTATATTCAATCTTTTATTTTGTCATTCCTAAGCTAGCTATACAAGCGTTCCTCTGTTCTAATTTATTAATCTTATTATCTCTTAATCTTTATTAATCACTTGACGTAATATCAATACTGAGAATTGAGTTGTGTACATCAGACCACGCAAAAAGCGAGGATACGGCGTAGCGTAAAACGGGAGGAAAGTGTGCAATTTCAAACCACGCAAGGAGCGAGAATACTGAGCACTGACTTAAGAACGGCGGCGTGTAGTTCTCTCAGCGGTGGTACTAGAAAATGACGGCAAAGTTTAGTCCACGATTGGGCTCGATAACTTCTCTAGTACGGACTGGAAGTTCTGGTCGGTGCCGCTGTCAAAGTCGACCTAATGACAAGCTAGGAAGCATGTGAGATTTCCGAGTGTCTTACATTTAAAATGAACACGGCAAGGACGAAAGAAAGAAAAAAAACGGAAAAAAATCAAACTCTCTTTAAAACTTTTATGAATAAACATAAAAAATGTGAAAGCGCAAATTGCATGCAACGAAACAGAATGGCAAATGTTTCATTTTCGTAAATAAATGTGAAGGGGCGGAGTTTTGACGTTTTACTCTCATAAAATTTTCCCGCGCTTTTGTGAAAACCGCTTTTTGCTGAAAAATTGATAGAATCGGCTAATGCTTTTTATAGCAAGACATTTTCTATGCTAATTGAGCTGCACGTGTTTGTGTTTACATTCGTTTTGCTGTGAAGAGATTAAGTGGGAGTAATTCTTGCTGGATTCTCTGATATTTTCGGGGAAAATGACAATTTCATTCGAGAGGAATTTTACATCTCCTTTCAGCATCTGGGCCAACGCGAAATTTATATTTTTCTTAAAAATTTGAGGTAGTGTGACCTGATCTGCATTATTATGAATAGGTTGAAAGGATTTTGAGTGATTTAATAAGATTTTGTCGTTCGGGTAATCCTATGTTCTCTCGATTTTTGTTTTTAACTCGTTATCTCAGTTGCACTGCAATCATGCATAGCCACGTTCTTTTCCCTCATTCATGCAAAAGACGAAAGTATATGAACTTACTTGTTTCATTCTAAAAAACACCAGAAATTTTCCAATTTTGCTCTACAGCTTCTTAACTTGTCTTTAGGTAACTTTGCCGCTGTCTATATTGTCAAGTAAGTTTCAAGTCAAGGTTTTGCGCCTTTTTCCTCTTACGGTTGTCGCAGTTTCCTTCGATGTTCTCTTTATTGTCTTGATTTGATCGTTGGGGCTCATCTTTAGTCATCAGTTCGGTTTGATGTCGTCTCTTGTCCTCTTGTTGACAGTTGTCCTTTGTAACTTTTCAACTTTCCATTTCACTCTGTCGTTTTTTTCTTTACAGATGATGCGCCTTATCAGCCATACTGCATGTCGTTCTCCTTTTGGAGTTAGTTGTTAGTAGGAGGTCGGGGAAGGAAAAATGAGAGGATAGAATATGGATTTTTGGAAAGGCCGTGACACATTAAAAGCAGAAAGTTGCGACAGAAGCAGAATTTTTTCTGAACCCATGCAACGGTTGGAGCACTAACAAATTGAAAGCAGAGGCAGCGGCAGCAGCAGAAGCAGAACGTGAAAGTTGATTACATCTCAAAAATTCTGCTTCTGTTCAGTACTGCCAATATAAAGACCTAAAATTTTTTTTCATTGTTGGAATCCTTTCTTTTAGAAGTGTTAAAGTGGTTTGAAGCGAGAAAAAGAAAATTTCTACGGAGGAAAAATTAATTAATTTTGTTAGAAATAAAAAATTATTTAACATCAACTTTTTACAAATTATAACACCTGATATGTGTAATTGACAAGTCACTGTTTTCTGCTTCTGCTTCCAATGTGGTTGACAAAGCAGAAATGTCGGATTCTCTGCTTCTTCTGCTGTCGCTGCATTCTGCTTTTAATGTGTCACGGCCTTAAGCCATTGGTTTCCTTCAGAGACACTCTCTGAGTAAACGTGGTAGAACTGTGAGTACCGGCGGTAGTAACAACCTTTATAGTCGTAGAAACTTATTCTACCATCATGTAGATGGTGGATGCTTCTAGCATAGGGCTTTGTTAATGGCGCGGGTGAGAGGTAATTAAAGTTTGCCGATATGAGAAGGTCCGGCAGGTTGTTTATATGTGGGTTTAGGTGGTCTGGTATTTTTTTGAACTTGCTTGTTTGCAAGTTCAAATAGATATTCCTGAATTGGAGTGATGTTGGCTACTCTGTTGGGAAAGTATTTTCTATTGGCTCGTCTATGGAGTCCCATGCTAGCTATAAGAATCTTCTTTCAATCTTTCTGAGTCTTTCCATATAGCTGGGAGAAATTGTATGCCAGATTTGCTTTGTTATTGTCTAATGTATTTATTGCTCTGGTTACCCTTATTTATACGGCCTTGAGCCTGTGATGTAGTATGCAGTAGCTGTGGTATGGCCTGCTCCTCAATTTTGTATGTCTTCATTCCACAGTAAGTTAACAAGCGTAACTGGTATGATCTGCTCTGTGGGGAAAAATCGTAAGAGTGATTGTGTTTATTGCATATATTGCGTTATATAGATTTGGAGAGGTCTGTATACGAAACTGTTTGCTTTCCTTTTAATGATGGAACCACTTATGAGTGCGAATAGTAGAGAGCTGAAAATGTCTATGTGACTTCGTTGCAAAGGTACCCAAAATTTTGCGCGTTATTTTTTTTGAGAATATATAGACAACCTCAATCCAGCTTGATTGTACTTATTTCTATTTGATTTACTACTGTAACTGATGGTTTCTTTAATTCATAGCTCAATAGCATGGATTTCTCCTTGAAAGATCGTTTTGATCTCATTAAGGGTGCAATATTTATTAATTTTCGGAGGTTCAAACCCTCGCACCAACCGTTGTCTAGAGCTGCAACCTGGACCTTTTGATTCAAATTTGAGATTATTTAATTTCTAATTCAAGTGCTCTGGAATGAGGTCACTAATGGGTCGTTGATATATAGCTACATATGTTTTTGTAATTTTCGATCTTCAGTACTCAAAAGTTTAGGTTTTAAGTATAGTTCCTCTTTGTAATTACAATGCAAATGCAAATATAGCTACCGTAAAAGTAGTATGCATGGTACCTAATAATTCTAGCTATACAGGAAAATTTCTGCAATTCAAACAAGTGCTGATTAGATGCTAATTTTTCATCTTGATTAGATATTTATTTTAAACCGTTGCCTATACCTAGAATATAAAATTTTTTTGAATCTCTCTTCGGTCATTATATTTAATTCATAAAAATATATGACAAGAAACAATTAAGTACAAGAAAAAAGTCAAATAACTAGCTATCTCCGTCGTCTTCATCCATCGGCACTTTTAATGACTAAATATTGCTACAACTTTGTTCAAAATAAAAGAAAAGGAAGCAATTATTTTCTGAGACTATACACTCACGCACATATCTACACAACACATGCATACACATCTGTATTGCTGACTCTCAACAACAAGTTGTTAACATAAAATATTCATTCACAAGCCATTATTACTCCGTATGACCTTCGACATAGCTTGGAAGAGTATTTATTTTTTTCTAGTAAAAGAAAACCAGAGATAAAAACTTTTCTTTATAACATATACTTACACGTGAAACCTTTTCTTCCCTGAGATGTTGTTAATAGATAAAACCAAACAAAAACAAGAGAATAAAGTAAAGAAAAAAACAAATGATGAAGAAATTGCCTTATCGACCGCAAGGATAATTTGCCACGTGGTAACAACCAAAGACATCAAATTTCTTAAAGGATGTATGATGTATAAAGGTGAGGGTGAAAGCAGCATTTATAAAAGATAATTTTCTTTTTGTTTTCTTTTTTAAAACGAGCCCCCTTTTGAATTTTATTTTGTACAAAATAGGATTTTTAAGATTTGTTTTTATCGTGTCTTTTATAACGATATTTGAGTTTAGTTATTAATTTTGTCTCCCGACATCTCCAGAGACATTAGAGATATCTTAAATGATGCATTGTGATACTCTGAACATATTTTATTAACAATGTTTATTTCAATTCAGCGGGGAAAGCCTGGGTTGGCAAAATTTGATCTAGTACATTTTGGAAAATCTAGTACAGAATCGAGTTCCTTAGATCCTGAGAAGAAGTTTGAGTACCCACACTCCTATAGTCGGAGGCTTAAATACCTATTTTTAGCCATCCCCATACTCACTTTTGTGGTACTTTCCTCTTTTTTATATTCGTATTGAGGTACTAGATTTTTCGTACCCTAGATCTAACTCGGTAGGGTTATGTCCGATCGGAAAACGGGTTCTACTGTTCCTCTCATCTCATTATACCAGCTACAATTCGAAAAATTTTCTCTGCATATTTTTATAGTGAATGGTAGGAACACCGGGCGTGGCAGGGGGCGGGTTGATTCCAATACCGCATGTTGCATATCAAATTAAAGGTCTCGCCGAGTACTATCGGGTGGTGTACTTTGTTCCCGATTCAGAAAACTTTCTCGAGACGTTTTTGCCGCCGGAAAACCCATATTCATGCACATGGGTCACATACAGCCCAACTACTACAGTTCGAATACATTTTTGCAGTTCTTTCTTCCATGTCCATTAGTGCTCTATTGTGAACATTTTTCTCATTTTCCACGACTCACCAATTCCGAGCAATTACGAAAAGTAGAAAAGTCCACTTTTTCAACCAAGAAAGTCGCTCAACCTACATCCGATCGTCAAAGCTTTCCCTCACTCAATTGAAATAAACATTGTTAATAAAATATGTTCAGAGTAAGATAATGCATCGTTTAAGACAGCTCTTATGTCTGGAAGTGTCGGGCCTAAAGTTGTATAAAAAGTGAGCTATTCCTTTTATATAAAATAAAAAAAATAAATAAAGAAACAAAAAACATTTCTCAGTCACATAGTTTTATCTAAAATACCCTAAAAAGGGGAAATTGATTTTTTCAGCTTTTGAAAAACTTCAAGACTGATACGACCAACTTGTAAAATTTTCTTGAAACTTGGCATGCATGAGTAGGTCCAATAAGTAAATACAATATTTTTAGGTTAAAGAAATCGCGTTAGTGTAAACGGCCCGATGCACGCTCACCTAGAAAAAATGGGAGTCGTTAAGGGTCCCGCTCCCGAATGTCTAGTCTATACTCTGCCTGGAAAGGAAAAATTACGACGACAGAACACTTTCTGTTTTTGTGCGCTTGTAGGTCAGCTGGAAAAGCTTACGTCACCTGGACCGGCTGTGTTATACAAGTAGAAATGGATCAAAAATAGCATTCTAAATACCCCCTCACACACAGTTACTTTAACTACTTTAACCAGAAAATATTGTATTGATCATCGGAAATGCATACATGCCAAGTTTCAAGAAAATCGGTTCGGAAGATTTATTATTTTAGAGGCCTCCATTAAAAACCCGTGCCTCATATCCCCTCACTTACATTACCCAGAAAATATTACCGAAAATATCAGTTTAACAGAAATCATCAAAATTTGGGTTAAAGATTTTTCAGGAAAGGGATCGCGCTTTTCCGCCATTAATAGCTACCCTCACATCACACTTGCTTTAATCTAAAAACATTGTATTGTCACCAGAATTACGGATGCATGCCAAGTTTCAATAAAATCAATTCGGTAGAAGTGGGTAAGAAATTGATCTCAATATTTGACACGCTTCATCACGAACGAGAGGATTTTCGAGTTTCGAGTTTAATTGTGGGCGTGTTCAATTAAGTTACAGTTTTTTATATATGAAATGACTGTATTCATATTCGTAATGATAGGTAATTAAATTATTATGTTATCACCTCAAATTGGAGGTAAAGAGCTGCAAAGCTCCCGTTCGAAACTTGAAATTTTGGAGTTTTTCCTCGCCCCAAATGCCTCTCATCCGTAAAAAGTGAACCGTGTAGGCCTAGGTATAGTAGAGAAATATTTTGAACTACATAAAACGTAAAAATAATTTTAAAGCCGGTTCAAAAATTTGTTTGTAAAAATTATTTAATTTTTAATTTTTAGTTTAATTTATAATTTACTATTTTGTGGGGTAAAAAAATAAAAAAATGTACGATTTTGATATAACGCTTGGCCGTAGAAAATTGTTGATGCTTGATACAGTGAAAACTTGTTCTTGCAGACTTCTCTGTAGTAAGTGAACAAATTTCTTTGAATCCAATTTTTCCGCACGTAAGATAATTTTATTTCTTTAGTTTATCTTTTTATAAAAGACATAATTCCGTTCAAAAGAAAAAATTATTGTTATAGTGATACAAAAAAACCAATCATTCTCAATCGAGCATTCATAAATAAAATAATAAAGCGAAGGGCACAAGATATTACGGATGAATTATTTTAAGATCTCTATACTTCAATTTGGTCCAATTTGTCCTACCCAAGTTACGCTACGAATCTATTACCCTTCATTCAATTACCTAGAAATCTGAGGCAAGCTGTGAATTTTGTAATAGTATAGACACACAGCACGATCTAATGAATCATTAGTACTAATTAATTCATTAAAATGCCGTGTGTCACATAGTATTCATAATTATGGCTCGAAAATCAGATCATAATGAAGTACACTAATGAAGTGTTTGTTTTCCTTCATTAGAGCTCTAATGAGGAAAAATGTACTAGAATTCAATGTACATCACTCAAAAAAATATAGTATCACAAACAGATATAAAAAGACGGAGATATAATAATTTAGATAAATAACTGCAACTTATATAATATATTTGGTGGAGCTATTTTATATCTTAACATTTAAAAGTGTATATAGCTACAGAATATAATATATATCTGCATGAGCTAGGTAAAAGATCTTTTTAGGGTGTTTAACATTTATTTAAAAACTCGCAGAGCTTTTAAATGAATACTGAACACCCTTAAAAGAGAAAGAATCTAGACCATACTCTGAAGCATCATATTTTGCTGTTAAGAAAATAAAATGAAAAATAATGGTTCCGACCCAAATATATTAGATACATGTGAATGGCAACAACTATTAAAAAGAGAGAAATCAAAGTTGTACTACAAATAAATGAAAAGTAAATACAGTTTCTTCTTTTTTTTTTGTAAAACCAAATTCGCAGTTATTTTCCTTTAAACAATAAAATCATATACATAGAATCTACCATGCAAAATCAATATCTCGTAAGCCACATATCCTTCTAAATGTACATATTTTTTATCTTTATTTTGTAATTCTATTTGTCAATATGTAGCAAAAAACATAAACTTAGAAATAATTGTTTTACTATTTTGTAAGAAATTATTTATTGTGATACCGTGGAACGTATTCGTCTGCAAACAATTATGTGCTGTATTTAAGCATCTCATACTTAAATTTTCTAAGAATATCTTTTTGTAGTTCTAAGTCATTTCTTACTATAGCTGTTTCATTTGGAGTGACGTTATCATCTCCTATATTTTCAGGACACTGATTTTGATTGTTTAAGGAATTATAATTATTTGAAAATATGCTATTAGTATTTTCTATTACAGAAATTTGTAGTTTAAAGTGACTTCAGAAAGAATTGCAACTAAAATATTCTCTTCTGCAGTTTCTATGCGGACATTGAAAAATTACAGGACTTCTTATGTTATGATTTTTTGTATGTTTTATAAATTCCTCAAGGACAATATGTCTTCATTTGACAAATTTTGCAGTTTAACATTTTTTATCTCATTGGCTAAGGTGTTAACGATTAAAGAAGGTCGATCGTATTTTGTTTGCACCTTAAATAGTTGCTTTTGAATAAAGTACCAGACGTGATAGCTTTCCTCAGGATAATGACAATTTAATGATTTTCAAAGTAGTATGATTTGTTTAAAACTACAACAAATGCAACCAAATTTTCTAAGCCCACTAAATGAATCCTTATTGGTTGAGGAGATATCCTGCCTTCATTACGTACATATCCAAACTATTATTGGCTTCAAGTTCTGTCTAAATTTCGTTCTATGAAAAATTAGTATGATAGACATAATGGATAGATAAAATTAAATTTACTCAATAATGTGGAAGGAACTCACCAGCAACTTCAGCTTTACTTGGTCTGTACGACTTTCTGCTTCTTGCAATAATAAAACAGACAAAATATATTCACCTTTATTATTTGACCAATTCTTTCATTCAGCTAGAAGTCCTTTAATTACTTTATCTTTACTTTTCCGCGAAGCAATATTTATAATTTTTAAAGACAAATTTTCCAAGTCTGTAATGCTTGCAATCTCTGGGTATAAGCTGTCAGCGTCAATAACCTGAATAATGAATACAAATTTTTTAAGCATATGTTTAAATATGTTATACATGTACCTACCAATTCATAGCCTTTCTCAAGGTGTAACGTTGGGTATTTCAAAAGTCCACAGTTAGATTTTTTGAATCCTCTAAAAATTGCATTCGTTTATTAATGGATGTTGACCAATTTTTTTTTATATCCTCCCACGGAAAAGTGTGGGACATAACAAATTCGTGTGCTGCTATTTCACATATGGAATTCGTCAACCCTTGCAGGTGCAGCAAAATTCACTTCTAAAAGGAAATAAGGAAACTATGTATACGAATTCCTATTGTTATTTAGAAAACCTACCAGGACTCACGTTGTACCTTCGCACGTTTGGGAACGAATCCAACCTCCTGTAGAGCTAGCCTTAATTTTGTGTATGAAGTGTATAATTTTCCTCTTGCTTGTACTTGTCCGATTGAAGGCAAGAAATATGTGCCCGTCGTTTCAGTAGGGAACAATTCTATGATTGCCGCAGCGATTTCCGAATATTCCTGTCTGTTTATACTGTAATTGCAATAAGAAATATTAGGGGTATTCACTCTTTAATGTATCAGTGTAACCGATGTAAAAATACAACAAGAATTTACAAAAAAGAGTGAACACACCCTTTAGCCTTTAGCTTACTTCGAAATGTAAGAGGGTGATAAAATGGCCCCGTAGGAGCTCTCCCCGGCCCCGGAAAAAATTGAAAAAATCCTCAAGATTCCCAGGAGTCATATGAAGATCCGGTTAAAAATAACTGAGATAAAAACAAAAGTATCTCAACAGAACGGCTTAAATTTAGGAAATGCCGGTTTTTCATGGCGTTTTCTGACCGTTTTGGTCGTTTTCAAAGTTTTTATTTCTACTATTACTACTTAATTTTACACTTTTCCAGTATAATGTCAGCGGATAAAGTGAAGCCTGTTTTGTATGGAACGTTTATTTGCAATTAGTTTTCCACTCGGGCTGATAGTTTAGGAGAAAACTTAATAATAGTATAACAACATCCTTTTACGACGGCTTTTTGCCATAAGATGATGTAAAAATTTACAATTTCTCTTTACGGAATAACGGTGCTTCTGAGGAATTTTTTTTGAAAAGATGAGAATGTTTTTTAATCGAACATTTATGCCTATGATCGAAACAAAATGAAAAATAACTCATATGTAGCAATAGGGTATATGGGACCCAGATGAGGAAAAACTTTGAATTTTGGGAGGAAAAGCTCAGTGAGAAAATGTGTCGAATTGAAAATAAAATCATTCTAGTAGATAGAGAATTTTGTTACCTTTAATTTGAATGTAACATTTTTTCTCTAGGGGCATACGTTATGATGTAGGGTCCTATAAAATGAAAAAGTGGTTTTCAGGTAAAATGTAAGAGGGTACAAAAATACACTACGAAGTATACCGGATTGAAAATTTAAAAACGCCATTCGATAGAGCTCAGCGGGGGCTTTAATTAGATACCATACATGCCATATTTGGAGGGTTGAGGGGTGGGGTAACAACCCCCACCCCAACTTTTTTTTCATAACTTTAATCTCTTCATGGAACCAAAGACGAATTCAAAGTTGGTTTTTTGAACCGCCCCTCCCTCTCCCCGCAAAAAAAGTTCGAATATTGAAAATAATTGAAGATAATTTCTGAATTTAAAATACTATTATTAAGTAATTTAGGTGAGAAAAACTAAATCGATTACACCAATTTGTTTTTTGGTGATGTTTTATTAAGTTTTCCAGAAAGTTTCATGCTGTTTGATGCGCCATTACTTATCTTTTGGGTTCACAAATTTGCAATACCTTTTTTTGTGGGGGAAATCCGTGATGCGAGTAGATGTCAATTGAACACTCTGCTAAATCAACCCAGTACCACCTAGACAAAATATAAGTGCACCAGTCGATTGTCCTCAAAAGGATCTTTCATTTGGCATACTGGAAATTTTCCTAGGACATTTCCCTCCCCCTCTGCACGCCCTTACATTTGACGTTCAATCTGACCTCCTAAGTACAACTATACAAGTCAGTTTACACTGCCAATTTGTGAATGTAAAAATACAAGACCCTTGTATTGCATTTTATATGCATAGGCCTTGTATTACTTTACTGGGTTGTAATCAAATACATCGTTTACAACGATACACTCTTTCATACAACATTGCGTGAATACCCCTATTGTGTTTTTCAAGAAGTGTTAATTTAAGCATACGTTCCTTCATAGTTCTGCGTAATTAAATATTTAATAATTGATTTTTCAACCGTTGCTCGTACAGCAGAATCAAGTTCTCCTTTTTTCCCGTATTTTTTTATTATTATCTGTAGCTCAATGTCAGGTATTGCCGCCTTTATATCCTATAATCAATAATCAATATTGATCAGTAAGTTTTATTTTTGAAAAATACTTACCTTGGAACACTTTATAAATGTGTGTTAAATAACTAGTAATGATTGATTAAAATCAGTTCTAGTTGTTGTTATGAATCTACAGATCATAACCTTACCCTATATACAATTACTCACCAACCACACGAATTCATTATCGGCTCACCAAATACTTATCGCAACGATAATCAAATTTCTCATACCTACCTTTCTAAAAACAAAACGACAAACTTATGTAGATCGTACATACATAAATTTCAATCACCTTTTTCCTCAGTTACAAAAAAAACGACAAACATATGTACATCGCTACATATATACATTTTTCAGGTGCACTTCTTTACGCCACAAAAATGACAAACATATGTACATCGCTACATATATACATTTGTCAGGTGCACTTCTTTACGCCACAAAAATGACAAACATATGTACATCGCTACATATATACATTTGTCAGGTGCACTTCTTTACGCCACAAAAATGACAAACATATGTACATCGCTACATATATACATTTGTCAGATGCACTTCTTTACGCCACAAAAATGACAAACATATGTACATCGCTACATATATACATTTTTCAGGTGCATTTCTTTACGTCACAATAATTTTATAAATATGTACATTCTTACATATAAATTTCTCGATCGCACCAAACAAAAGATATAATTGGCCACCCGCAAGAAATCAACCTTTGTACTTCTTGACGTGTGTCCAAATATCAAGAATTATTGCATCTCTTGCAATTTGATGCCTATACGGCGCTTGGAATTGCGATCGATTATGATCAAAGTCCATCGTGTGACCCATGGAAATTCCAAATTTCACAAGGCAATAAACTTTGATTTTTATGTGCTTACCTAGGTGGGTACTCAGTTATTGATATTGATCAATAATAGCAAAGAAATGAAAACTAAGCATTTCTGATCAATATCGATTAATTGCAAGCCAAAATATATTACCTTTGCCCCAAATAAATTATTTGCCTACCCTGGGAAAATCGATTTATGTGGAAGGGAGTATCATCCCATGTTAAATTTTTAAATAAAAGACGAGTATCGGGATAGGAAAAATCAGAAGTATTATTATATCCGAAGAAGTATCTTGACATAAGAGAAGTGTTATCACTTTCAAGAAGTATTTAGAAGTATTCCTGCAAGTAACTAGAGAGTCCCCCTACCAAAGGTAAGGCCTCTAGTGAAAAAACTATAAAGTAAAGTGACAAAAGTTTGTAAACAGTCCTTAAAGCATTCCTAGCTAAGACATTAAGTAGCTAAAATAAATTTGAATAAACAGTTATTTTAAAATTAAAATCTGTGCAAGTGTTTTTAAATACAAGGTCCCGATAGTCTATTTAAGACTATCTCCAGAACCCTTGTTGTACAGGCGGTACAACATTGTAATATTAACCGGAATATTGATAAATTCGTCACTTAAATTATCTGCAAACGAGCAGATATATAAAAGAACTATAATTGAGTTGCACTAATTATGTACCGGAGGAAGAAAACAAGTTTTCTGTCATGTTGATTTTACAACTAAATACTATATGCACATATACATATAAGCACACAAGCCTAATCTAAAGCTTAATTGAAAAATGAAAACTTTCTACGAGACCTGAACCTGTGAAGTTAAGAAAAATTTATTATTTGATAGTTTCCTATGTAAAAATAAATAAAACATTACACCAAAGATCAAAATTTATCTGGTTCTATTTTATTGTTTTGTTAGGAGTTAAACTCATGAAAAGTTGCTAATTTTTTTTCTATATTTTTGTAGTTATGTGGGATTTATCGCACATTATTGCCTAAAGTCCGCAATTTTAAATGACCTGTCACCAATATGTAACCCTTTACCGTTTGTTGCACTTTTTCGTAAAAGTTACATTTTGTCTTCTCAGTAAATGTTTACCTGTTATAAATTTATTGAATTATTTTGTGGCTGAGAGAGCCGTATTATATTTGCTATAGATCTCAATGTCTGCCATAGGTATAAAAAGCCTTACTGCAGCTAAATCAGGAAAAATATTTTTTTGAGTGATTTTGGCATATATAATTTAAATCTTAAGTTCCGTTGTGCATCTGCCCATTTGAAAAATAATAAGAAGAAATATAGAGCACAAATTATGTTATCAAAATAGTTTTTAATATACATAATGATTTTTCATTTCCAAATCGTTAATTTAAAAAATAAAATAAATAAAAATTAAGTTTATTGCGTCCACTTCACTTCTTCACTGTCAAAAGTAGGAAGTTATGTCAGAACCAGTTTGACAGGAAAATTTAATTAAAGAAATGGCTGTGTGTCTGCAGTTGCCTAATGAATCATAATGGTCTAATCAATCATTGGTTAATTATTCACTAAGCCCACTGTGTGTCTACGGGTAATAAGAACCAACTGGCTTAATTTGATGCCTTAGTTCAATACAAACGTTACCAATACTCACCGTACAATGTTGGTAAGTTCGAACGACAAATACTGAAGTGGGAAGGGAGAAGGTAAATTTTGCCTATCAACAACTTATTATTATATTTAACTCTTTGGGGACTAAGAAATAAATATGCTCAAATTAGAATAAGTAATAGAAGCACCACAAATATTGCAACCATAGTTTCTAGTATAATAACTGAAATATTTCTGTAATGGAAACATGATTTATACCTAACTAGATAGCGTCATAAAATGTGCGTTATCGTGTCTATGACGGTAATAAAATGTCACTCTCCCTCCATCGAACAATTACATGAATTCGTGTATTACAACAATTTCCGCATTCCGAATTCATCTAAAAATAATTTTAATATCAAAACGACATGAAATCTCCCTCACACGCCCTCCATACATATTTTTGTAGGATCTCTGTATACATGTAGAATGGTAGGCGTTTTCATTACCATAATCATCAGGATTTTTATCGGCAAGGCATCTACATTGACACACATTATACCAACTCTGATCTGGGGTAAAAATTTACAAAGGATTAAAAAATACAAACCACCCACGAAACACACTATAAAATGAGAGTGCGTGCAGTAAAATTTGGAAATTTATGGGTGTACAATTATCACACACCAAAACCAAAAAAACGAAAATACTTTTCTTGTTGGAGGACTCATCTCGCTGGTAATCGTGAAAAATAGAAAAAAAATTGTCAGGATAAATTGCTATGGAAAAGTTGCAAAACAGTTGAATTGTTTTTACCTATGTAAAAAAAAAAAGAAAAATAAAATCTAAAGACATTTGGTAAAAAAAAAACGGAATTCAAGGGATTTAGTAAAAGTTCCGAATAGAAGGGCAAAATTGCCATAAAACGTTTGAATAAAGGCAAATTGTTTCGAAAAGGTTAAGAGAAAAATTTATTAGTCTCACACGATATGAAATCGAATTCATTTTGGTGGGTAGCAACAAAACGAATATTATGGAAGAGAATTTCTTTGCGCATAATTTCTACCTCAGGTTGTGGAAATATTTTCGGCATATACTTAAATGACGAAGAAAAATACAAAAAAAACAATTCCTCAAATCACTCACTTCATTCAGAAAAGTCCTCATTATGAATACGGCGAGTAGATCTGTAATTACTACTACTTATTTTGTAAAAATTCGTATTGGCAGTAATTGGTAGATAATGATAAAGGTTGGACAATTCCTTCCACATTACTTACAACTACCTTTAATTAGCTACCCATTATTGGCCATTACTTTTTTTATACTAAATAAAACGCCAGTGAGCCAGGAAATTATAAGGAAAAGTAAAGATACAAATATCAAAAAAATTTTATAATGAATTTTATTTTGGGTCTTATTTACATTACCTTGCAACTCAGTGAATTTGATGAGCATGAATTTTTTGATTTCAATGTCACCGAAATTTCCCGCTTTCTCTCTTAACCACGTTATCGTCATCAAACATATTTCCCAGTCAGATATTTCTTTAAATGCGTAAACAAGTGATATTTGCTTGGTACGAGGATGGTGGGTGTACGATCAAAAATGTGAAGGTCTTTTATAACTAAGGGTTGAAGGGATGTGGACAGACAGATGTGTCCAAAAATATCTTTACCATGATTCTCCACCATTAGCAGATGTCGATTTGATTTTTTTCGCTAAATGGGGAATATGTGTATCACCACTGCATTAATCGTCACTTATTATTTATTCTTCGATGAGATATTCTGTCACCTTGATATTCCGAACACGCAAGAAATACTTTCGTCACAATTACTCAATTCTTTCTGAAGTGTAAAAATTTTTATAAGGCAACAAGTGCGACTTTTCTAACTACAGACCTGTCGCTAATTGTATTGGTAAGATATTTGAAGCCTTGGTTTTTGATGTTTTATGCTTCCACAGCAAGCCTTTCTTGCACTCTTTTCAGCATGGCTTTTTGAAAGGTAAATCTACTACGACTAATTTGTTATAGTTCTCAAATTTCTGCTTTTCTGCTATTTACAGCGGAAAGCAAGTCGATTGCATTTTCATGGATTTCAGTAAAGCTTTCGACCCAATCAATCACAAAATTTTCTTGTTCTTGGTTCGCCTACTGTCATTGTCAATTGCCTTTGTTCTTATTTAAGGCTGTTTTGCACAAATAATTAAACCTTTTCCACAACGAATTAAACAAAATCCACAAACAAGAAAACTAAATTCATAAACAATTGAACCAATGTTGTTTTTTATTTATTTTGTTTATTCCTTAGTGAGCTTATAGAAAAAATTTCGCATATAGAAGATGTATGGTTTATTTTGGATAATGCCACGATTCACAAGACAAATCCTATTCGAGAGTTTGTTGCCACCGGTAATAACCTAAAACTTTAATTTCTTCCGCCATATTCACCTACATATACTCAATTCTATAGAGCAAGCCTTTTCTAAGAAATAAGAGGCTGCGAGAAGAAATCTTGCAGATACATCTGTTGAGCACAGCCTTACCTCGACTATTGAAAGTAGTGTTAGGGAGATAAATGCTACAAATGCTGTAAATTTCATAATGAATATGATGATGATGATGAAAATTAGTCCTGCATCGCGTGGCGAACCACTTCACTAACCAAAAACTATTTACAAATGTAAAACACAAATAAAACAAGTGAAAAAGCTAGAATTGGTCTAAGACCAATTCTTATGATACCCTAGATAAATGCACGTATGTAATTTCGTATGGTCATCCATTTGAGCAATTTTAATTTTTTGCATTGGTTTCTCGCATATATTTCTAGAACGGCTCGTCGGACAGAAAAAATGATTATAACAAATTTTATAGGATTTCTTATTCTGAAGAAGTTTTTAGTACAATAAAAATGTTTCGGCCTGATCGTTTTCAAAGTATATGTAAAAAACCAATACCTTTATATGGCAACACCAAGAAGGGGTTGCCCGATTTAGTCCATTTTTGAAATTTTATTTGCTATT
Source organism: Dioctria linearis (assembly GCA_963930735.1). NCBI lineage: Eukaryota > Metazoa > Arthropoda > Insecta > Diptera > Asilidae > Dioctria > Dioctria linearis. The sequence goes on along the minus strand of OZ005740.1, from coordinate 30,300,997 downwards.
ACTATGAAAACACAATGTACCAAATTTCAGCTCTCTATGTTGACGTGCTCTCAGGTAGTGTCCAAATATATCGTGGAAAACGTAATTTTTTGTATGGCAACCCCACGAAGGAGTTGCCCGATTTGTCTCATTTTCGAACTTAATTTTACTTTTTTTTTTAATGTCCGTGTACAAAATTTCAGCTTTCTAAATGAACGCGTTCTCGAGTTATCGTGCGTATGGACAGACGGACGGATGGACAGACGCACGAACAGACGGACATGCAAAATTCAAAATAACTTTTAATTTTATGCGGGGGTGTCCAATCCATTTTGCTCTACCATCATTATTTCTGTGCGTTACAAACGGAATGACAAACTTAGTATACCCTATAGATTTCATCTAGGGTATAAAAAGGAGCACGTATAGATTAGGGAAAACTCTCCGATTTTGTGCAAATTTGATGTACTTGTTAGAATTTACTCACAAATCACGAATATCAAATTTATTTTGAGCGGAAGCTTATAGTTTCCGAGATATTTAAATTTAAAATTCTATACTTCACAACATATTTGACATTTTCACAAATAATTTACTCTTCTTCTTGTTCTTGTTCTTTTAAGTAGCAACAAGAAGGGTATATACATACCATCCGAGCGTTCGGGTCACCAGCATTGCGTTTTTTTATTTATGCCAAATTTTCAATTTGTGTGTAGTAAGGTAGCATTTAGTGAGAATAGAATCGAAAAAGATTATTAAAGAAACACAGACACGCAGGAACACAGCCAAATACCGTAGGCACACACGCGCACGTGCACACACACACAGGCCTGTGTGTGTTTCTTTAATAAATGTTTTTATATTCCATTCTAACTAAATGCTGCTTATTACACACAAATTGAATGTTTGGCATAAGTAAAAAAAACGCAATGCTGGTAACCCGAACACTCGGATGGTATGTGTATACCCTTCTTGTTGCTACTTAAAATAAGAAGAAGAAGAAGAAGAAGAAGAAGAAGAGAAGAGTAAATTAAATGTGAAAATGTCAAATATGTTTTTATTTGTGTAGTGTAAAGTTCGGGATTTTAAAGTTAATTATCTCGGAAACTATAAGTTTCCACTCAAAATAAATTTCATATTCGTGATTTGTGAGTAAATTTGAATAAAATCGGAGCATTTTCCCTAATCTATACTTAAGGGGGTATTCTAGTCTAGAAATTCGAAAAAATCGATTTTTTTTTGTTATTTTCAAAGTTTAACTATTCAAGAATATGCCTACAAGAGGATTTTTCAAATTTGTATCTTTATATTTAGTGTTAACTTGCATCCAGCTGCTAACAGTTGAATTCTAACTTCCAAACCACGTGGACGTATGGACTTTAAGGGGTAACGTCTCTGTAACGGCTAAAAAAAAGGTTTTTTCACGAATTTTTTTCTCACAAAATTAAAGGTGTTTGAAAAAACCTTTTAAAGGTATTATCGGGCATATATTGAACTTTATTGATAAATTTTTGACAGCGAAAAAAAAAATGGCGGCTCCACAGCCATCTTTCCGGGACATGTTTCGGAGCAAGTTTGACGCGCTTGGTGGCGACCTCCATTTTCAAAGGAAAAAAAAATTCTCGGACGGGACCTTTTTTTTCTTATTCTAGAGGGTTTAAACTATTTTTTAAGCCAATAAAAAAAAAACGATTTTTCAAAAAATTTACAGTGGTGTTACATCTTAAACGCGTTTTTCTCGAAACTGCCTTTTTCAAGATGATGCCCACGATTTCTCAAGTTCTACTTGACCGATTTACTTGAAATTTTTTTGAGAGTCTTCTTTATGGAACTATCCGCATCCCAAAATATCAATTTTTACTATTTTTAAAAAATCCGAAAAGATCAAAAAAGTGGTACAAAAATTGCTTTGTTTTTAGGCAGCGGCCATTTTGTGAAAATTTTTTTTTTCAACTTTTCCCTACTTCCGGACATAGCGACATTACTCTAGACTAATAATCTTTTTTATTTTTTTTTCGGATTGCTAGGCGGGTTGGAATCGTGGGCATGATCACGCGTACTTGTACTTAAAAAAAAAATTAATTCCAGATCCTGATACTGTCACCAATGTGTACTTAACAGGTCTGCATACTAATATTCAGAGCCGTAAAGACTCTATACACTATAATGTAGTTAAATTAATTAAAAACACGTGTAAAATTGAAAATTCACATTCCTAAAGTATGAAAAGTGCACATTTAATTACATCATCATCACTCTATCTACATATATTATATATGTTCCCAAAAGACTTGGCATTTCCTGCATTTTATTAACACCTCTGTGGCAAATTAGCTACACACTTAACTAATTTTATGAGTACATTTCTATTATAAATTCACTTAAGGGTATTTTTCATTACACCACCATGGGTGTGATGTACTCTCTAAGTGCCAACAATTAGGTGTAGTGCACAAAAGGATATAGATATACACCATCAAAGTCAATTTAATACCTCGCAACAGTTTTTATGCGCTGTCATTAATTGCCAGAGAACCTCACATGAAACTCCGAAATGACGTGATAATTAATAAATTCGTTAAGTTGGGGGGGGGGGGGGGGTACCATCATTAAGACGATAGTGAATTATGGTAACACAATAAAATTCTATAATATCTCGGTAATGATCTATTTATCCTTTTAAGAAGTAATAATTAAAACTTTATTGAAATTTAATTAGTGCCGTGTCGTCATTGTCGTCATCGTACAGACGACTGTAGAAGTTTTGTAATTAATTATTGCCACACGCCCTAAGGTACAGAGAGAAGATTTATGGTGAGAAAATTTAATTTGATTAATTTTTTCTTATCGTCATTTTATTACGAAATAATTCTAGTGTTAAAAAATTAAATGAATTAAAGCGCCATCTATTTTGTACTATGTATGACAAAGATTTTTTATAGACGGCATAAAATTTTTGATCACCTCATAACTTGATAACTGTGCACTATATGAATGCAGTTAAAGCCTAATTAGCGTAATTCAATAGTAGACCTAGCCATTCAAAGCTTTTCACGCTGAGTGCTTAACTAAATTACCCTTCATTAGTCTCGTATTTCATAATTTTACTTTGACTATTAGGAGGACTATTAAGGAACAAACTTGGGGTCTTTAGAAGCTTTAGTATGGAATGATTAGGATGTATTCTCATATTCTACAGCTTTTTACTTTTTCAGGTTCGGATATACTTACACCTTTAATTTCATACCTATACGAATACCTAAATCTCTATAAAGCTTATTTTCATCCTAAGATAAAAAACAAAATCAAAACTAAAATTTCCAACGGAAAGATGAAAATTCTTAAACAGTCAGAGATTTTTTTGGGTAGAATTTTTTGTTTTCCTTTTTTTCTGATGACGATAAAATCCCCAGGATTACGTTTGTTTTGCCACGTGAAATGCGTAAAGTTTCCATTATAATCCCTCTGTGCTACAAAGTCTCCCAGCCGTACTTCCACATGAAAATGAAAACAAGACCTTGAACCTGTAACATAAAAAGGTGTGCGCCTACTATACTCAATCGTAGCCCACACACTGAAGGTTGTAGTTTTTTTTTTTTTATGAGAGCTCTTTCAACATGCTCACCAAGTCAAGTCAATGGTGTGTAACCACATAGTACAGACTTGATCATAATGAAAATTGACGGAAGTTTGTAAATTTCAGAATTTCTGTCACGTAATAAGGCACTCTCATATTTATTTTCTTTACTCGCAGCAGGTTCAAGTGTTTTCGTCACTTTTGTACCTTTTAGTCAACCTTGAACCGAATTTCCCATTGTTTATACATTCATAAATGGAAAATCTAGGAAAAGCAATAGCTTCAACATCTAATACCACCACAGGCGAAAAAAATGTCATCGAATTACGATTTGTTGTGTCGATAGAATTTAATTTATGGAATATGAACTGGGCCAGGCGTGGGATCGTGGGATAAGTATTTCCGTAAGACAAGAAAAACAAAAAATAAAAATATTTTTCACTAAAACTCATGCAAAATAACATGAAACGTGATTCGATCTATCGAAATTAGAAGAGCTATTCGCAATTAAATTTGGCAAATGACCAGAAAACCAACAACAGTTGAGACTTATCCCACCATGTAGCATCGAACAGGAAGTGTCTTGGAGGCGAATTCGTTAATGCAATTTTGCAACAGTTTTGGCTTGGATTGAACCATTCTGTTGGAATATGCGCAATTTTCTTGATGGATATGAACCACCTGTCCATCTTCTGGAGATAAATTTGAAATTCCCAGTGCTCTATGCGTATACCAGTCGCTTAAAGTCGACTTAAAATTGTGTGTTTATTGTATTATGTCTGTTGAAAATATTTGAATTGATCTATGTTGAATGTGTGTATTTGCTTATGTTTATAAAATGAAATTTATTTATTGACATAAATCATAAAATATTTATAGAAATGAATGATATATATTTAGAGAATATTTTCTATTTCTGTGGATACCAAGACCGCATATAATTAGATTTTAACACTATATGGAAAATAAGTTAAATTCGCTCCCTTAATTGTCGTTGTATTTTATATAAAAGAAAAAAAAATTATACCACAAACAAAGGAAAAGTATCTATTTGTGACTCTTCTACAACCATATTACAACTACCTTCCATATATTGGTCAATTAGGTTATAATAACATTCTTTGTACTTGTTGTATATATTGATGATGGAGTAGATGCGAATAGCGAATATGATGCTAAAAAAAGTTACGTTTTAAAGCAATCATGAGTAAATAGTCGTATAACAAAGAATTTTGAATTAAGAAGATGTTTAATGGTCATATACAGATTGAGCATCTGCTCCTACGAGCCAAGTTGTCCTGTTAAACAAAGGGAGGCAACGTGGACAAATTAAGAGCCAAAACTAGAAAGCTCTTCAGTAAGGCAAAAAAACTGGTGCTTGGAATGAATACAAGCGCGCCTTGACTGAGTGCAATAAAGAGCTTAGGGAATCCAAGAAAGATATTGGAGAAAGTTTTACGAGGGTATTGATGACCTACCTACTAGTGCCAGACTTCAACAAAAAGTTCTCGCCAAGGATCACACCTTCTATAGAAAGTCGATGGTAGCCGGGAGGAAACTGTAAGGAATTGTTACTACAAACTCATTTTCCCGAATCAAGAATAATACAAGATAATGATGAGGCCCCTGAAGAGCTAAGACCTGATTGCAGGCCTTCCAACAGGGTTAAAAGTTTCTCTGGCAGAACATTTACCCCAAGTAAATCCAAATCCCAAATCGGAGCTGATGGCATCCTTCCAGCCCTACTACAACAAGTGCTAGAGGAGGGTTAGTGCCAAATTTTATCAAGACCTTTAGAGCTAGTTTTACTCTAGGGTATATACCTAGGACGTTGAAAGGTGTTAAGGTAGCATTTATACTAAAAGGGGAAGGGCGATCACCCGCAATACCAAAGTCCTACCATCCTATCAGTTTAACTTCAGTTCTCCGTAAAACAATGGAGAAACTGTTAGACAACTATATTAGGAGTGGTGTACTCAAACAGTTACCACTACATTCACACCAACATGCTTACGAGGCAGGGAAGTCTACCATAACTGCCTTACATGGTCTTGTCTTAGGATTAGAAAAGGCAGTTCTATCTGCTTTGAAGCCATTGAGAATGCAGCTATCAAAGAAGGAATAGAACCTTCCTTGATAAAATGAATAAAAGCTATGCTTGAATGCCGAAGAATCACAGCTAACCTAGGTGAGGACTCGATTACAGTAGTGGCGGCTAAGGGATGTCCCCAAGGCGGAATTCTGTCCCCCGTACTATGGTCGCTGCTTGTCAATGACCTCCTACTGGAGCTAAACAACTGCGGCTGTGATAATCAGGGCTATGCAGATGACCTAGTCATCATCATCAGGGCCAAACATGACCGGACAAACTCTGATCTAATGCAAAATGCCCTATACATAGTTCTCGAATAGTGCTAAATAATGGGACTTCGAGCCAATCCTGGCAAGACAATAATTGTTCCTTTCACAAAAAAAAGGAAGCTTTATTTACAAGAACCATCTCTTGAGGGAACAATCGTGGAATTCTAGAAGGACATCAAGAACTTAGCATTACGCTGGATAATAGACTAACCTAAAACTCCCATTTAAAAAGAGTAGGTACTGAAAAAGGCCACAGTGGCAACATGGACATGCCGCAGGCTCTTTGGCAGAACTTGGGGTCTTAAACCAAAAATTACTCTATGGTCATATTTGTCTATTATAGGACCCATGATCACATAAGCTTCACTCGTTTGGTGACCAAAGGCAAAACTAAAAACAGCTAGGCACTGCAGAGGGAAGGGAGGGGGATCCAAGCTAAACTAAATTATGGGCACATTTTTTTTTCATCCCTTGGTGAATATAAAGAGTGGTTGCCTTCCAGTGGACTCTGTTCGGTCTGAGCTAGAGTTTCACATTGCTCCAGGATCTTCCAATAGCTGTAGCTTCTGCTTATTTATATGGAAATGTTCCTCTACAAGTAGTTCTTCATTTCCCGATGAACCGGTTTCTATAAAACTCCAATACACGGATTATTGTTCAATTCAGGTCACCGTGTCGTAGACAGTGACAAAATTCAAGTGCTTTCTTTCTAGGGTTCCGTACCCAAAGGGTAATAGCGGGAACCCTATTACTAAGACTTCGCTGTCCGTCCGTCTGCCACCGGGCTGTATCTCATTAACCGTAACAGGTAGACAATTGAAATTTTCACAGAGTGTGTATTTCTATCTCTCCTTCTGCACTGATGATTCTAATTTGTTTGCTTGTTTGTAACAGCAAGTGACGGGGAACCCAACAAAAATTTATTCTATCAACTTGAGAATGTAATAGAAATTCCAGGATGGAATCGTATGTCTGAGTTCACTGCTGCGTAACGGCTTTGAATATTCTGATGTGTTTGTTGAGCGTTGAGGTGCAGTGGTCATTGGTGTACAGACTGTGTCTACATATGAGTCAATAGAGATGCAGATGACTGCTGAGGAGTGAAAAGTTATATACACTATAATTACTGAACAATATATCTTATTAAGATGACTTTCACCTCAGATGATAGAAAACCGTCCAAGCTTTCCAATAAATGTTTCCAATCAATTTCCCACCTCATTCAGGCAGCAATTATAGGTACACGCGAGGATCTACTCTAAGGCAAGTGCCACACCAGACCACTGATATGCTGATATACTGATGAACTGATGTGCTGATTATCAGCAGAACTAATATCTTAATGAGGCATGCTACATTATAAAAGGTAGTGATGTACTGATGTGATACTGATCTGCTGATAATCAGCAATTAATTTGCATGTTGCTGACTTTTACTGACATCAGTCGATATTTTATTTTCAAACTAATTAAGTCGGGTTATTATGAAATATTAAAAATGAGTGAAAGACATTTTTTTCAAAGTGTTGAAAGACGAATCTGCCTGTGAGAATCAAAGTGTGCAGACTACTGCAAAAGGAATAAATTTTGAAAAAGCTTGGAGAGAAATTCTGTTTTCTTGTGAAGTTTTTTACTAAATTATACTCCGTACTGACGAGTATTATGGTTTCTGCCAATACGAAATGCTCTTCAAATCAATTTTTGAAGTTCAAATTAGCAATTGACAATCGTCATTAACATGGCTTCTTTCCCCCATACACGGAATATAACTCATCTTCCAAGAGGCGTTGGTCTTCCTGGATTTTATTACTTATCATGAATAATAGTTGAACTTTATATAGTAGTTAAAACACTTTCAATAGGTGGTTGGACATTGAAAAATCTGAACGGCGTACTACTTATCATCTGCGATAAGAGTAATCTTATTATGGTATTTCGTATAGTAGCTGAAGTTAGTTGAAGAATATAACTTTCACCCAAACTATTAGGATTTACTACCTCTCCCCATCTAAACCCGTTTGCATTAAATCTTGATTTTTAGCATTTTTTCGGTTTATTTGACTGGACTACCAGACTGTCTGATGATATTAAGATTTGTTTTTTTCCTGTGTAAGCTCATCTATTATGTTATAGGAGGCACGAAAGTGGATTAAAAGGACTCTAGTCTAAAATTAGTCACAGAGAACCCCTATGCTCAATTAATATAGAGTTCCTCAAGGATCAATTCTCTGACCAGTCTTATTTAGTCTACATATTTATGAGTTTTCTGTTAACCAATTCATGTATACGTTGATGACGATATATTTATATAGGTATATAATTTTAGAATAACGTCGATCATTTCATTTCAGATATTGGTATATATGTGAGTAGTTTGCACTTCACGTACTTGCACTTACCTCAACTGTATGACTATTTCTCCATCTAACATTGATATATCCTACCTACCTTTGGATGGATTACTTTAACGTGAAGTTGAGTCCTCTAAGAAGCTTAAGCCACTACAAGGCCAATTGTTTATCCTCATTATTTATAAGACTATAGTCGAAAAAATCCCAGTCCTCCCTATCTACTTAATGCAGTTCATTGAGAATAAGTAAGCCAAAAAATCTGTATCGTTTTTAGCGGAAGTTCCGGATAATTACAAAGAAAGTGAGACATTCATTACGTTTACATGAATACTTGAGTACTTAACTTGAAATCTACTCAGGTAGGGCGGTTGATTGAATTAATTCCAATTACTTGACTTGAATTTTTCTTGAATTTAATTTTCCAATAACTTAAGTTGAAATTTACTCGTTGAATGAGCGTTTTCATGATATTTTGATTACTTCAAGTATACTTCAAGTATTCATGTAAACGTACTGACTGTTTCGGTCCTCTATCGTATCCTCTTGTTTCAGAATTATCATACATTCCAGTCCTATTTAAATATTCCTGGGAAGAGGAGTACCCATTGAGAATAAGAACTCTATCTACCTTAGATAATTTTGAAATGATATTCTCTTGAATATTTTAATTCGATTCAAAATTTCAGCTATTTTTCAAATGTTTCTATTGCAGGTATTTGTGTGAAAATTGAGTTTAACAACGATAGGATAAGCTAAAAAATTCATCTAAAATTGTGTCCAACAAGAAAAGCCTTCTTTACTTCCTTCACAATTATATGAAGTGAACATTTAATTTTATTCAATTCACACAAAAGTAATATTCTAGCAGCAATTTTCTCACAAAACTAATTCTGAAAATTGCTCTAAATTTATTAAATCCCTTAAAATTATTCTTTTCTTTACGGGGATAAATTGTGTGAATAATAAATAGATTTGGTATGAAACGAATAAGTAGTAAATCTCTTTTTTCCCACACCGTATCGAACTATGGTCGTCGACTTAACTAGCTTTCTAAATCCTCGGAAGAAAATTATTCTGAAACTGGGAACAGTTTTGCTCAATTTTCGTTTCCTTTAACATCATTTATGCATAGTATGTGCACTCATTGGTATTCAGTGTCATGTGCGGATTCTCCTAATCTTTATTCATTAGGCCTCGCACATTAGGTTTTCTTTAGTGGGTCTAGTTAGCTTTACTAGGGGCATTCCTAATGAGCATTATCACAAAATATACGAGGAAGAATGTTAAGAGGTAATTGTGATATTAAAAGGAATTTCCAGGAAAGTTTTCCGTTTTGTTTTTACTCTGAAGATTAGAATTTTCATATCTGTATAAATTTACAGTAGATGTAGGCCTGTCTTAATCAGTGCTTTAATTTTATTATAACAGTTATAGAGTGATACTACAGATAATTATAAAAGTTTAGATTAAGATGAAGTTTATTTATCAAAGTTGATTTTGCCCCCTCTCAAGTGCTCACTTGATCCAATCCTCGAAACATTTTTATATTCGGTTTTTTGTATGGATCAGAGTCGTCTTCGATATTTTCTTTAGTTACTTTGGACTGATAAAACGCATTCTCCGGAGCGGTTTCATGAGTTGACCGAAAATGTCTTGGCTCATACGATGCACGTCATTCAGTTGCTTGATGTCTGGATTCCATGACATAGGTACTCATAAACCCACATCTTTTTCTCCAGTAAAAATGCGTTTAAGAATGGAAAATCATTTCTATCACGCGGTCCATTTTTGTATGAAATTCAGGTCTTTTGGCGCCAACCTTGCAGCGACCCGTCTCAAGCCCAAAACACTAACAAAATTTTTTGAACCGAACCATGAGCGATGTTAAAGTTCTCTGCCAGTTTTCTGATGGTTAACTTGCAGTTTTCTGTCAACATTTCTTTGTTCGTATCGATGTTTTCGTCGGTTTTTGATGTTGATGGCCTGCCGCTGCGATCGTCATCCTCGACGGACTCACGACCACTTCTGAAGCATTTGTGCCACACATAAACGATAAAGTATCGTTGCCGAAACACTTCTCTAACATTTCCAACGTCTTTGTACCGTTGAATTCGTTTTGAATACAAAATTCAATTCAAACTCGTTGATGCAAAGCTGATTCCATTTTTAAAATCGTAAAAAATTGAAACCCCGCACAGTGGCAGATGTACTCAAGAGGGGTTACTCTAACAACGGCCAAGCTATGATGCTGAAATTTGGCGGGAATGTCAATGACATATGTATGTGACAACCTAACAAAAAAAAAAGGACTCAAATCGGCTGACTGAGAGCGCCACCATACGTCGGTCATTCCTGAAACTTTTTCATCAAGGTGGTATACTCAAGCACAATCTCATAATTGTCAGCTCATTTCTCAACACAATACTTAACTGTTATACTGGTGCTCTTTTTCGATGAATATGACAGCATTAACTGATATAATATTATTTTGCGATCTTCCTGGGCTATCGACTTCAGAATGAACTTTGTAAACTATACCTCGTCCACATCCTCCTGGAATAGACAGTATGTAGATCTTGGTTTTAATTTGTCTACCTTTTAATTGAAGTTCTTCATCTTGAGTTATCCCATATTATGAATTGCAAGTGTCAGTTGTAGTTGCGTTCTACCTGAAACTTACCTTAAACTATTTTCCAGTCATCACAGGATCTTGTAAGTATTCCGCGACATCTACATTGCCAGTACTGCATCCATTCAGTATCTTTTCGGCATTTCGTTAAGCAGAGATTTTTTTGACGTTCAATTGTTGCCGATCACACTTAATGATCGCACTGTTACTACTGCTGTTGTTGTTGCTATCACAACTGTCTCATCTTTGATCGTCGATATGCATTTTGTTGTTATTCCTTTGTACCTTCCATTGTATTTAGGACTAGCTTCAACATATAGTTGGCAGTTGTTTTTTATCGTTCAGGGTAAATTGTGTGTGCAATTTTCGGGTACCTCGTTCGGTTCTATTGGTGCCACATGCATTTTTTTATGACACAATACAATCTAGTTCTACTATTTTTTGATACTACCATCACTTTGTTTGCGCTTTTTTACTCGACATGGGGCTTTTTCAGCGATCTATATTTTCTTGTCGTGCTGTTACATCTCATCTTATTTCTTTTATAATGACAAAAAAATCTTTGACATGTCAAAAAATCGTAACTAATATCGATCCCAAAATTTAGGGCCTGTCCGGATCCAAGACTTCGTCTTCATTATTACAGTTAGTGACGTAACACAACAAGCTCAGCTATTATAATAGTTAGACGAAGACGAAGCTAACCTGTCCGAATTCGTTCGTTTGCTCAGCTTGATTTCACAGACAGCAAACAAACATAACCTCACAATACGTTGTCTATTTAAATAAGTCAACTCGAACCTTGACTCGGTGATCAAGTTAACCAGATGTCAAAACTGTTATACAAAGTAGCAAAGCTCGGTCACATAGACATGGATTCGGAAACTTGGATCCGGACAGGCCCTTAGTATCAAGTTCGAGTAAAATGTGACAGAATGTGCAGACAGTGCAGAATGGAGCTTTGTATGTCTCCAGTATTTTACTAAACATTTTATTGTGCGGAGCATTAAAATGCTGCGAAAAAAGAAATGAAAAGTTTGAGAAAAATAGAAAAAACAATTTTTTTTTTTAATAAATAAAAAAATCGTTTTTTCCATTTTTCTTTTTATTTATTAAAAAAAAAAAAAAATTGTTTTTTTCTATTTTTCTCAAACTTTTCATTTCTTTCTTCTTTTTTTCATTTTTTTCATTTGTTTTTCAAATCACTCAATTTCGGTACTGTTGATGAGTCAAACCAAGACTTGAAACTTGTCAGCAAAAATTAATGGGTTGTGTGATGAAATAACAAATTAGAGCATTTTTTAACTTTTTTAGCTTTTGCTATATACCGGAGAATCCCAAAAAATTCTTTCTTGAACAAATTTTAAAAAAAAGTATAATTAAGTTCGAAAGTGAGACAAATCGGGCAACTCCTTCGTGCGGTTGCCATACAAAAATTTCGTTTTCCACTATATATTTGGACACTGCCTGAGGTCGCGTTGACATAGCGAGCTGAAATATTGTACATGGTGTTTTCAAATAAAGTTTCAAAAATGGAATAAATCGCGCAACCCCTTCTTGGTGTTGCTATATAAAAATTTTGGCTTTTTACGGATACTGTGAATATGATCAGTCCTAGACATTTTTATTGTACTCAACATTTCTTCAGAATATGAAATCCTATAAAATTGGTTATAATCATTTTTTCTGCCGACGAACCGTTCCAGAAATATATGCCAAAAACCACTTCCAAAATCAAACTTGCACAAACTTCCCCAAAGGGAGACCATACGAAATCACATGCTGGCATTCATCTAGGATATCGTAAGGATTGGTCTTTCCAATTCTAGCTTGTTTACTTGTTATAAGTAAATTGTAAAAACTTTTATCTAAACCTTATAAACAATTTAAAGTTTTTCAGCGATAAAATTTTTAAACATCTGTCACTTTGTTTTCTTCAAAGTAACATACATCAAAATTTTACCAGCGATTTTAATGTAAAGAGACCGCGTTAAATTCAACTTTGCTCGAACTCGATATTAGAGGACATCTTCAATTTTCATAATGATACTTGAGAGTTTTTGACGATACCTGTTTAAATTTTATGGAAACTGGGATTATCTTTACACGACTATGATTTTTTTCTTCTTGCGATTTGTTAATATAACAAGCATAAATTTTAAGGACAAGCATCTTTTGACGGCGACTTACCTGTTTTTGTTTCGCGCCATCTCTGCCATGTGTTTTATTTATTAATGATTTTCCTTCTTATTTTTTTCAAGCTGACTAAGATTTTGGTTTTACGCTGATGGTATTTTTTGACGTGATTTCTATTTTTACCAGACCTGTAATGTTTTGACACAAAATTCATTTCCGTGCACGTAAGCAGTAAGCATATTTAGCGCAATCTATATCTTTTATACTTTCTTTACTCATTATAGCAGAGAGCATTTTTTTACGCGGACCCTTGATTTGACAATCTCAACGCTTATTTGACGGAGGTTTTTTTTTATTATTTTAATGTCCGACATGTTTGGAAGCTATCAACGTTTTATTGGAAGGGTCTAGATACTTTCTATGGGACTTGGATTTTTTGCTATGTTATTAACTTTCTTTTATGGAGCCTCTGTATTATTGTTAATTTTTTATGTACTTTTATTGGGACCGATTTTTTTAATATATATATAGGTTTTCCTTTGGCACATTAACGTTGTTTCACGGAATCTGCTTTTTTTTTAATGGGACCTCTGCACCTGCATTTTATTTATGTCGTGATAATCTTGTTCTTTTAAAATTGAAACTGATTTTTTTTATCAAAATTACTGTGCACATCACACGTATTTTGTTACTTTAACTACGTTTTTCCGAGTTCCTTTTTTTACACGACTTCTAATTTTATTTTCTCGACTAACACCCCAAGTCGGAGACTCAAAACCAGAGCTGGGCAAGTACCAAAGAAAAATACTTAAGTACATACTGAGTACTTCAGCGTAAGTACAAATACCACATGTATAAAAAGTACTTGTAACTAAGTACTGAGACTATAAAAAAGACTGAGTACTTTTTAAAGTATTTTTTTGGAATATTTGTACGTTGGCAGAACTATAATGCAGTTTATAGAGTTTAGTTTGTAAATATTAATAAATAAATATCTTCTGAAAACTACAATATAGTAATCAGTGGTTATATTACTGTCAACGTACAAAGTTTCTAAAAAAGTACTTTAATTTTCAAAAGGTGTTTTTTTATAATAGCCACCGGCGCTGCGCACGTAGAATAAAACTTTCACTTCTCATTGCAACGCTCATAAAAACTGTTAGAGACCCAAACTCCGGTGGTTGTCGATTCCAATAATGCATAAAAATTCTAAGGAAAAAATTTCCAGGAAATTTCTAAGAATAAAATAAAGCCTTCTCTACATCAGGTCGAGGCATCGTTGATTTTATATTGGAGCGAGGCTTTGCCGGCTTACCCTTGGTTACCTCGTTAAATCGAGGCATCGTCGATTTTATATTCGAGCGAGGTGTTACTTGTTTTGGTTCTACTTGTCCAGTTTTGTTTGTTGTTATTAGTTTGTCTAGGGCTCTGCTTTGATGCGGTACATACTTTGACAGTTATTTACGTGCTTTAAAACTCAACAAAAAAGGAGTTGCGCTAGAGATTGTATTTGTTTTTCTACGAAGAGTTAGATATTTGTAGGTATTTAATAGACTGAGAAATACTTAAGTAAAAACATTGGTACTTAAATATAAAACTAAGTCTTAAGTACAAGTAAATAGAAGCAAGTACAAGTACTAAGTAGGGCATTTCATAAGTATTAAGTAATAGGTCTTAAGTAACGAAAATAGACTTTAAGTAGTACTTAAGTCTTTTTTTACTGGTATACAGCTCTGATCAAAACTAAGTTTTACTAGATTTTTACTCATGATTTTAAACAATTTGATATGATCCAATCTTGTACTGAAATATCTTCGTTGACGTTTATTTATGCACCGTTTGATTTCGTATTCATAGATGTAAGGTTCGTTGCAGTTAACGTTCACGAGGAAGTGTATCTTTTGTTGTGCCTTTGTCTGCTTGACAGAAATCTGTGACACTAGACACATTTCTTTATACCATATTTTATACTTTTAAGACAAATATTTCAATTTTTTGACGTCTCCAACAATTTTTTGACAGACATTAAGATTTTTTTTATAAACATAAAGTTTTGATATTTTTATAAACAAATGGCATATCTTTCAGGGAAGAAGCAATTGTTATGGCGAATCTCAGAAAGCGAGTGGCAGCAGTTGATTTGAGTCGAAAGAAAACTGTGGAGGATCCAAACGCAAATGATACAGGACAATCAGAGCCTCTGGATAATCGTCCTCTTTTGCCAAAAGTGAGCTAAAATCAGTTCATATTTTTATAGAAAATAATTTTTAAACTATATCAATATAATCAAATAACACTAACAACTAAGTATATTTATTACTAATCACAGTATGTCTCTCTATAAAATTGATTAAAAAACCGCCTGGTGATGTCATTGAAATGAATGACAATCGAAATTGAATGAACAATTACGTGTTGAAAAACTCACCAGACAATCATCAACGCACATACATACATACATTTATATATAAAGTGTAGGTCTGGCGCCATGGATGGGAAATTGAAATTTTCAAAACAACTAAAATTGGATATAAATCATAATATTCAGGGGCGGAAGCAATCATATGAGATGCTCATGCAAAGTGCACATGTAAAATACTCATCATAACGTTTTGGGGCGACCTTATGTGAGGTGAGTGAATAACACTCTACCATGGAAACAGTGTTCATGCAAAGAGTGTTCCGTAACCAATAAACCATACCATATTTATGCTGTGCTTTTCAAGTCCATTCCATATCCTTTGCAGCCCCGCATATATGTAATACCTACCAAGCCCAGGAAAATGTTTCATTTTGTTTTAAAGCCATGCCAGGATTCACCGAAGCATATATTATAGCGGTCTGTCTTCTATATTCATACGTACATACATCCATATATATATGTAGTAGAGGTGTTTTCAAGGTTGCATAAAAATCTAAATGTGCCCTAAAACGTTAGGCAGTGTGAGGACTGGCGACGATGACGATGGCAAGGGATTCAATAATCACCACATATATCGTTTGTTTTCGTATGAAAGTAACGGAAAAAGCATTTTAGCTAGGACCATTGCAGTATGTTGGCGACATATCTTGAAAGCACATTTATTTTGTGACTATATTTGTCTCGAATTTCCACCATGAATTTATTTATGTCTTTTTCCGTTTTCAAGAGTAATAGCGTAAATGAAAAACAAAATCTGTAAATTTTGTGGAAAATGTTTCCTCCGTTCCTATAATATATAGATTGGATTGCATACCTGCATACCATAGACTCTCGTATAATGTGTTTACACAATAAAGGGGGAGCATAAGCCTTTTTGGAACGGAATTTAGTTACCCAGATAGGGGAGAAAAATGTTGACTGTGATTTACCTGTGTCCGGAAATTTATTGGACTGTGGAGGATTGAAGCAATATTGATGTTCTTAAAAAAAATGGTTTACACTGGTTTATCAACTTCACCTTTAATTTGCAATAATTGAACCTTATTTCTATACTTTTAAGCATCGAGCTCTATAAGGAACTACATATTCAACAGAATGGAGTTGTATGTATATACAGGGTGTACCAGACTAATGTGACTATATTTTGCCAAATTGAAATTCCTCTCATCCAGACAAGTAAAAAATTGTATGGCAATGGGGGGGGGGGGCAAAATATCACCCTACCGAGTTACAGTACTGAATGGGGAGCGTACGATGTGGTTTAACATTCATAGGAAAGACGTTAAGATTCTACATACAATTCCGTCTTAAAATATACCATATGCCATGTACTTTTCAAGACACAGGCTATTTAATGAAAAGAGCACATTTTACTAATCACCCTGTAACTTGATAGGTGACATTTTACACCCTTACAAGTTTTTACTTGTCTGGATAATAGGTATCATGTGGCTAAATATAATCATATTAATCTGGGACACCCTGTATGTACAGGATGGGCCAACTTGAACTGATTGATTTGAAATGCTTATAATTTTTTTTATTTTTAAAGTTTTTTATTTAATTTTTTTAAAATGAAAGTATAAATTATAAATCTTTTTTAAGCTAAGTATGAAAACTGACATCCTTTAGATGGCGTCCATTCTCCCGTTGGAAGTTAATGGCTCTATTTAAGACATTTTGCATTACGTTGCCCAATGTTTCTGGCTCCCATTGAACAATTTCTGTGCGAATATTCTGCTTTAGCTCCTGCATATTTTGTGGTTTGTTGACGTAAACTCGTTCCTTCAAGAAATCCCATCTGAGGCCGTCAAATCTGGAGAACGAGGTGGCCACGCGAAATCAGCATTTTTTGAAATTATTGGGTCATCGAAAAGTTCTCTGGACGTAAAAAATTTTCCAAACATAGTCCGGTATGCCGCCCCAGAGACGGTTTCAGGCTCCTGATTTTCATTTTCGAAGAAATATGGACTGATAACTCTATCAGCCATGATTCCACACCAAACAGTGCATTTGAGAGGGTGTAATGCTCTCGGATTCTCCGTACCCCAAATTCGGCAGATCTGTTTATTAACATATCCATTCAAATGAAAATGTGCTTCATCGCTCATAATCAGATTATTCAAAAAATTGGCATTTTCTGTCGCAAGCAAAATCAATCTATTGGCATATGGTAGCCGTTGTGGTGCATCCCTCGGCAATAATTCTGGGGCCAATTGAATTTTATAGGGAAATATCCTCAGATCAACTTTTAGAATACGTCGTAGCGATGTTCTGGAGATGGCCGATTGAGTAGCATGTCGACGAGTAGACACAGTTGGATCCGTGTTAACACTTTCTCGTACAGCATCTACAGCTTGTTCAGTGCGAACAGGTCGAACAACATTTCTTCGTGGTTCATCACCTACTGAACCCCAATTCTCAAAACTGGTCATTAAGCTTCTTATCATGTTTACAGTGAGAGCCGCCGCGGTATTAAAGTACTGACGGTATTTTCTTTGTGTTGTAACAATTGATCGTCCGGAAGCATAATAAAATTCAACAATTTTTACACGTTCTTGCACTGAGTTTGATGACAATATAAAATTTTTATAAAATTCTTTATTATCTGCAAAAAAGTAAAATAAAAAACTTTAAAAATAAAATAATTATAAGCATTTCAAATCAGTCAGTCCAAGTTGGCTCACCCTGTATATGGGTTCCAAAAATAAAAGTTGTAAAGTTACATCAATAATGTTGTAAATATTTACATCCAAATTAAGTAAACAATACACACCGCTCGATTGGAATTGAATTTAACACTTATTAAGTACAAATAAATATTCTTTCACCATTTGCTAAGTAAAAGAAATAATTTTCCATTATTAAAGAAAACGTTTGTTTTACTTGATAATTTTGAATTACTCAATATAGTGTAAAATTACACGATTTCATTATATAAAATTACTCAATATTAATCATATTGTGAAGAAAATAGCATACTGCGTGAAACCGAGAAACCTTCGATTTCCACCTCAAAACCGATCTGAGTTTGAGCCTTATTACTGTATATATGGTAGAACCCCTAAAGACCAATACTCTATGAGCTTCTCAAACCCAAAGAACGACTCAATTCGAAAAGGTATTATTGCCAAATGGATGATGAAACTGACGCTAGTCAAAAGGAAGCATACTAGCATACTACAGCACGACAATGTCAAGGCACGTGGTATTTTTACGACTCGTCAGAAGATCGCAGAACGAGGCTGAGAAATTCTGTTATATAAACCGTACTGTTCGGACTTAGCACCATTCGATTATCATCTGCATCTATCTTTGCAAAATTGTTTGAATGAAAGAAACTCAAAAATTAAGTAGATATGTCAGTCAAGAACTGCTTGAGTTTGTGCCTCTAAAAATGAGTCATTCTATTATTATAATATTATATATCTTATTTATGAAAAATGTATTATTTCCCTTTAATTTCAAAACGGACAGAACTTTCCGGTAAACCTCTTTGCCACGAAAAAATAATTTGAAACGAAAATAACAAATTTGTCATTAATAAATCTTAGAGCAAAAATGTTTACAATTAAATTCGAAAAGTCTTGCTTACTTGTATGTAATTGTACTGATTGAAAAAGTAAAATTACACCAATTAGATGATAAAAGTACAATTTGATAGCATTTAATATTTTCAGATTTTAATTTACAAAATATTTGCAGTTCCATAAATAAATTTCGGTGGTATAGTTATTTTTCACTCTATTTATAATTTCTTATAATACTCCTCTAAATGTGTAAAATTAAATGGAAAATTACATAAAGGTGTTGTGAATTCAATTACATTTTGATAATTTCAGTTTATGTTTACTCTTTAAGTCTCCTCTCCATTCTGTCTTATGAGTAAAATACCCATGCTAAGTATTTTAAATACTACAATTGATATATTGATATTTTTGACTGTGTTCAATGAACATCTTAGAGAATGTTTGAGAAAGGCGGATATTATACACCATCAGAATACAACGAAATTATATAAGCCGACAGAGATTCATTTTGACAAATTTATGAGAAACTTCCGAAGATTTACATATATGTACAGGGTGAAACAATCAAGAAATTATAAGGGTAAGTAACGTCATCTCTAACAATTTAGGACGTGCGGCTAGCTAACGATTGGTATATCCTAGATGATGAAATCATAGGGTATATTAAGTTTGTCATTCCGTTTGTAAAGTATAGCAAACCCATAAAAAACGATCACTCCTGGACGTTTTTATTGTACTGAAAATTTCTTCAGAATATGAAATTCTATGAAATTAGTAATTTTTTGAGGCCATTCCCTTTAACTTGTCTGTCTATATATTTCTCTTTTACTATTTTCGACACTCTCGTAGACAATGAATCTATAACAATTTGAACCGGAAATTTCCATGGAAAACTCGGAAAATCGGGAAAAATCATTTGAAAATTTGGTACAAATTTGATTAGTGATAAATACGTTTCAGGAAAAATGCAGAGTTTTCCGATTTTTCCGAAAAAAAGTTCCGGAATTTTCCGACTTTTCCGGTAAAAAAGTTTTCTAAACTATGCAGGATCAAGTTCCCTATCAACTGGCATTACTTTCTCTTCGACAATGGTGAAAACTTGCAAAAAAAATCGAGGAAAATTCATGTAAAATGCTTTTCCGGAGTTTTTCAGACAAAGGAAGCGTTTGAGCGTTTTGTAACCTAAGACAAAGTTGTAGAGCGAAATGAGTTGCATAAAGTTGTTTTTGTGGAAAACTCCGTGGAAAACCCGGAAAAGCGGGAAAATCATCGGACAAATTTTCATCGATATGATTAATGATAAATCTGTTTCCGGACAAATGCCGAATTTTCCAATTTTTCTGGAAAATTTCCTACTGGCATCAATATTCTCTTCAACAATCATGAAAAATCGAGGTAAATTCTTGTAAATTTTTAGAAAAAATTCATAGTAATAGGAAAAGTCTGTGGAAAACATGAAAAATCGGGAAAATTCATGTTATATGGGATCAAGTTGGAATACAGCTAAAAAGCGCTGATTAAAACATAATTTGAATTTCAGAAAACCGTTGCAGTACGTCAACGTTTGATACTCGAAAAATTTTTGTTTTCGAACCGGCACCAAACATGACTTGAAAATTGTTTTAAAATATCTCCATGCAGCACGTAATAACAATTTAGTTAACGTGAAAAAGGCAGAAAATAAAATAGGAAAAAACGAATTTTCAAACGTAACTGAGGCTAAGCCGCATGAAAAAGTAGAAAATAAACTTTTCCTCACACACAGAGGTGGACTCAGATTTTATTCGCTGACAATCACCGATATATTTCAGTATGATCAATCAGAGGTAATAAGTGATTTGATTCATGAAGAGAAAGAATATTCAAGAGAAATGTCCCAATCAAAAAATCTGAGTCCACTTCAGTGTGAAGAAAAGTTTATTTTCTACTTTTTCATGCGGTTTGGCCTCAGTTTTGTTTGAAAACTCGTTTTTTACTAATTTTATACTGTTCGGCGAACCTCTCAAAAAATATATGCCAAAAACCACTTAAAAATCAAACTTTCACACAGGGGTGACCATACGAAATTGCATGCAGGAATTCATCTAGGGTATCGCAAAAAATTATCTAGCTTTTTTTCTTATTTCTTAATTATTTTATAAATTTTTTTTTACATTAGTGTATACTACAAATCATTTTTTTCCAATCGATTTGTCTTATACAAGAACAGTAAAAATACTTTATAATTATTGTGCCATCTATAGTTTACTAGCAAAACTAAAATCACAATTTATATGATTTTGTAAAAAATAATGTTATTTTACGTATTTTGTTATTTTTTTTTTTACCAAAATATATCGTAAAATACTTCATTCTAAGTAAGCATACAAAAGTGTAGATGTGAAGCGCATTCAAAACTAAGGAAATTCGCCTCTAGATTTTTTCAAGTTAAAAGTTATAATCGCATGAAATACATCAGAAAATCACTGTTTTTAGCACTGACTCATAAAAATTTATAGAGTAGTTCCATGCATATACTTATGCATCTCAAATACATCTGGCATATAGGTAGGGCTTTGCTAGGGCTACCATCCGTCCTGGTTTCCCCGGATTTGTCCTAGTTTAGAAGGAGTCTAGGGAGCGTCCGGACGGGGTTTTCTATACCTAGATAAATAATGGTGACACAATTATGTTGTCATTAGGAAACGACTTGTAATGTATCGATGCCATGTTATTGAAATCACAAATCAACAAAATTTTGTTAAGCAATTTTATAAAAATAGTTGAGTCCTAGTATAGCGAAATTAATAAAAAGTTTTGGGGCCACCAGAGTTTTAGTAAATGTCAAGTTTTTAGTAAACCTTCGATCGGTTAAGAGCACGGAGTACTTCTACAAAAATAAATAAAGTGGTGATTCATATTATTTCAGTGGTTTTCTTTAATATTCATTGCCCCCAAAAATAAAAACTATTTCAAAATTATAATTTATATGGGAAAAATCTGTATAAGAATATGAACAATAAATGGCACCGTGGAGGTAATTTATTATTTTTCTCCTGAACGTGCATAGCTGCCATAAAAAGTTTATTATCATAAGCACTTAGTCAAATTATTAATACTAGATGAATGGATAGATGGCGATATACATGAATTATACAACTCGCTATCGTTTTTTTTCATTCAATGCTCTTATAGTTTAGTCAAAACTAAATCAAGAGCAAGCAAAAAAAAACAAAAATACAATTTTAATCTGCTTTGCAAAACTCTCTCTTCTCTCTAAGAAAATACTGGAATCGAAGGGATGTCAATTCCTATTACGCTAGCAATCTGGTTTAGATCTTGGAAATATAGTTAAGCAACAGCTTTTTGAAGATACCGTCAGTCAGATATAAAAGCAGCAATAGATTGTGATTACTTTACGTCTATATCATTACTGAGATTTAAACTGTGTCGAATATAGTCTACTCCTTATCAGATTTTATGCTATCATCAACTTTAGTAAGATTGCTGTTGAGTCTATAATTGTCTAGTTAAGTACTTATTAGCGCGATCCTAGAAATTTAAGGTAGATTGAATATTGCCTAGCTCTTTAAATCTTTTGCATGGAATGCCACAAGGTTCTATTCTAGACGCACTATTATTCAGCCGTTTTATTATAAATTTGCTAAAAATGGTCGTTAAACTTATTAAGGATTATGGAAAATTTAACTATGCTATTAATAACAGGTTATTGAATAATATTTTATTCTAATACGTTTGCTACAATACTTTTAAATCGTTATCCATTTGCAATTCTAGCAATTCTAAGGAAATTGTCCAATCTAGATATTAGTTTAGCCAACAAGGAACAAAATGCTGTGATAATGTTAATTTTAAGATTAACAAAATTTCAGAATCATATAGGCTCTAGTTATTAACAGGTATCTCGCCGAGAAGCATTCTCGCCTTGAATTAGTTGAGGTGCATTTGTATAATGTCCAGTCCAATTTCACAAAATAAATACATTTGCCGTTTACGTCTGCAATACACACAATTATAGTTAAAAAAAAATCTATCTATGCATGAACAAACAATGCCGAAGCGACAGCATAAATATTTCATTAAAAATTCCCATAAATGTTTCTGAAGTATTCAATTATATAATTCAAATTGAATTTGTTTTAACAAGATATCCATACCCATACCGTTTGTGTAACAAAAAGCACGAATGAAAATTTAATCATACACTTCAAATGCAATTTCCATGGAATGGAATTTCTTTCCCCTTAGCAACCACAACAACAATAACAAATGTTTGCTTTTAAGAGGTTATGCCACAAAATAATGTGGAATAGTTTCAGCCATTAGGAATCCTTCAAGAGCACTAAGCTTCGTAAATTATTTGTGCAAATTTGAAGAGCTTTTCTCTGCATCATGCAAAACTTTTTCAAGTACATTGCGCGCGAGATTTATTAAAAGCGCATTTACTCATTATTTTGATTGATTTTCAATTAATTTCGAAAAAGTCTTAATGGAAGCCAAGTGGTTTTTTGCGGTATGTAGGTATACATAAATCATCAAATCTCATTATCAGGGACAAGTTTAGAAATTGAAGCGTTCATAAATCTTAATTTATGCACTTATCGGCATGACATTAATAGGCATAGCCAGAAAAGTAAAAAAAAATTCATCCACTTTAAGTTTACATAAACCTAGTGGTACCTATTTAATTGGTATAGGTGCTTATAGCTAGCAGGATAAAGGTAATTAAGAAAATTTTTGTGAGCCAAAAATTTTCTTCAAATGGCTGCAGTTGGACTTGTGGTTTTATTGGTTTTCTAATTTTCTATGGCATTTCATTTTTATAGGTTTTTCTATACCACTGACATGGTGTGCGCTATTTTTCACATGAAAGGTCATGGGGAAAAAGGATAATGACAAAAACTTTAATTCAATATTAATAAAATTCATAAAACCCAAGCTAACTGAGATTTTTTTTTTAATAGAAAAACCACGAAAACCAATTTAAATAAATAAAACTTTTTTTTTAGATTTAGTTGTAAGACATGAGAAGGCAGGAAGGAAAAGCCAGATACAAAATTTGCGACTTCTGTACACCCAAATTACGAAATCTGTTCGCTTTTTTAAATTTATTCCAATAATTTATTACTGTATCATATGAAAGATAATTTGGTTTTGAATGCTGCAATGTTTTAATTTTTAATATTTTTTCTTAGAAGAGGAAGTCGAGAATACGTAACCCCCACTTATTTTAGTTTTTCCTTTCGCCATTTATAGTATAAGAAATTGAAAATTTCAAATCTATACAATCAAAGTAGAAAGTTCGAAGATTTTCGAAATTAAAAAATTAATTTCACACTAAAACTTCAGGACTGTCGAAAATTATAATTTTTTCTTCTTTCACGTTTTCCTATCCCAAAATTAGTTAAGTGTTGATGAAATTTGTTTGTATTCTGCATTCAAGGAATTTCGAATTTCGAAAATTCTTTTTTCAAAATAATAGACAATATTTTAACGGTCGACCATGCGAATACTTACAACTAGATACGAGTATTTTGAGAAATGAGAAATCAAGAAAAAACTCCACCATTAAAATAAAAAAAAACATATTCGATTTCAATTTTAGCTTTGACAAAGGCACAAAATTAAGGCTTGAAATAATTTTGTTTGTATAGAAATGTACAAAAACAGCCTTTTTATTTTATCACAAATTTTCCTTCCACCTGTCCATACTTATTAGCTAAACTATATTTTTGCTTTATTTGATTCGAACATCTTTTTGAAATTTATTTCTCATCATTTTGAAGGAACACGGATGAAATTCTGACTTCGACGGCCATGCACATATATACAGTACATTTACATTAATACTTGAAGTAGGTACTTATACTTCAAGTAGAGATCAAGTAATTAAAATACCAACGCGTATACTTGGATCATCAAGTAAATCAGACAATTATTGTTCAATTTAGTTGACAAAATTTCATATAAACGCAACTGGAGTAGGTACTTGGTCTACGAGTTTTAAAAATGATAAAAATGAACAAAAAGAAAATTATTGTTGACAATTTAGGTTGTGATTTCAAAAAAATTTCAAATCAAGTAATTGGAATTAACTCAACCAAAAACCCTCCTTGACTTTCAAATGGAAATGTACTGATAGTTGCAGGTTTTAGGTGATGGCCGAAGTAAATAGACGTAATGCGTAGGCATTTTCGCAAATCGTGTTTTTTTTATATCGCCAGAAAAATTCCTTTTTTACAAATTCGCTCGGAGTATTTTTCCAGAATTTCTAAACACTATTGGAATTATTATTATTATTAATTACGGGGGATGCAGACAGGATTTCTGCCTTTCATCTTGTCACTGTTACCTATAAGATCTATTGTGACATTACCCCTGGATGCCCTAGGGCGCCTATTCGAACTTAAGGTCTTTGATGAAGCTTATAATATTCTTTAGGGCCATTTTTTCGACATCCTCTGGCAGTGGAAATGCTTTTTCTAGATGTCTTAGCCTTATGCGGCACAGACCTTCACAGTCACATAGGACATGTTCAGCGAATTCATCGTCTACCATACAGAATCGACAGGTCTCATCATTGACCTTACCCATCTTCTTAAGATGGTATCTAAGTGGGCAATGCCCAGTAAGTAGGTCCGTTATGAGCCTTAGTTCCTTCCTGCTGAGTGTGAGGAATTCTTTTGTCCTCTGTTGCGAGTACTTTATAAACTTCTTCGCTTGTCTCAGCCCCGGGGTATTTTCCCAGTATGTCTTCTTAGTTCTGTCCTCCCAAAGCCTGATCTGAGCTGAGAGGTGACTTTTTGGGTGTCCAAAGACAGGCTCAGGGCCAATAAACGGAGATTGGCTGCTTCCTTTGCAAGGCGGTCTGCAATCTCGTTTCCCATAATGCCTTCATGTCCTGGTACCCAGATCAGTGTCACCCTATTTGTCTCGGCCAGTTGCTTCAAGACAGTAAGACAGTCCCAAACCAGTTTTGACTCAAAGGTAAACGAGTTTAATGCTTTATGTGGTGCTGGGCTGTCTGATATTATGTATATTTTTGCTCCACACATATTTTTGTGGATTATTTCGCGAGCGCAGAGTTCTATGGCATATATTACTGCCTGAAAAATGGTTGGTGAGGCCCCCAGTGCCTTTGCGAGATGGCACCTTGGCCCATATATGCCCACGCCTGCTTTACCTTCCATTTTAGATCCATCCGTGTACCATTTAAGAGATCCCTTTTCAAATGGTAAGTCCTCAGTGTGCCACTGTTGACGGTTCCCCACGATCACCTTAAATGGTGTTTCAAAGTGATGGTGTTTCGGCATTACGTCTGAAATTGGGTTAACCATCGGGTCCTCTATGAAATCCTGGAGGACTTTCAGGTGGCCAACCAGATTATTTGTACTTAGGAGGTTTGCCATTTGTAGAATAATTGCACTAAGTATGGCCCTAACATTCAAATGTAAGGGTAGCAGGTCCAACATAGCCTCTAGGGCCGCAGTTGGGCAGGTACGCATGGCACCGGTTACTCCTAGACATGCAAGCCGTTGTAGTTTTTGCAAACTAGCTTGAGCTGTCTTTTGTTTTGTTTTTGGCCACCAAACGAGTGAGGCGTATGAGACCATGGGTCTTTTATTATAGATGTGTATGACCACAGTGTCATTTTAGGTTTAAGACCCCCAAGTTTTGCCAAAAAGCCTGCGGCATGTCCATGTTGCCACTGTAGCTTTATCCAGTACTCTTTTTAAGTGGGAGTTCCAGGTTAGTCTGTTATCCAGGGTAATACCTAGATATTTGACTTCCTTTGAGAATTCCACTACTGTTCCCTCAAGAGATGGTGCTTGTAGGTTAAGCTTTCTTTTTCTCGTGAAGGGAACAACTGTTGTCTTACCAGGATTGGCTCGAAGTCCCATTATTTGGCACCAGTTGCAAACTATGTTTAGGGCATTTTGCAATAATCAGATGTTATCTGATCATGTTTGCCCTTAATTGTAATGACCAGGTCATCCGCATATCCTTGATTGTCATAGCCGGAGTTGGTTAGCTTCTGTAGGAGATCATCTACAACCAGGGACAATAGTAGAGAGGACAGGACCCTAGGACACTATTGGAATAGACAAACCATTAACTTATACAGACTATGTTCATATAGAAAAACGACGACATTGTGAAAAATCTGGAGAATTGGCACTTTTAATTTCAAATAAAACCCAAGAAAATTATAACCATGGAAAATAAAACGGCAAAACTGAGTCTAATATTGTTGGCATTTTTTTAGGTTGCAGACCTTGTGTAAGGTTGCAAACTTAAAAGATTATGACCAACAATGATTTGAAAGATTGCAACACTATTGTAATTTTTTTTTTCAAAGATGGCAGCCAAAAAAGCAATTGTTGCTCCATCGAGTTAAAAAAAACACATATGTTGCGGGCAACATAAAAGGTTGCAAATTGGTACACAAAAAATGTCAGATCTCTGTCATTTATTTGCTTAAATTGTAACTTGGATGAAGACTAATCTATGACTATCATATTAAATAAGAATACGTATTTGTGTTGAATATTTACGATTATTTTTGTGAGTTTTGAATAAATATCAATAAAAACGTAATAGATTCCGCTTTTTTATATTTTTTTACTCATGAAGTCTTGAGATATTGAAATTGGCACATAGTACCCCAACAGGTGGAACTTACTACCCCGCAAGGGGGGTAAAAAGTACCAAACGACTTCCACATTTAAAATCAATTAATATCGTTAAATAAATTAAATATTTATTTAATTTTTTTTTTTTTGTATTGGTACATGAAATCCTAAAGATTGTTTATTTAAATTATGATGTAATTTAACCCAAAAGTTTATGATATATTGATGACAATTCAAAAAATGGCACTTCAAGCCCCGCCCTACTCTACAATTACTGACAGAAATCACTAGAAGAAAGTATAAAATATTCTCCATTCCATGACAATAAACTTTTAAGAATTTCCCAATAAAATGGAAGCTTAAGGCTAAAATATTTCCAGTTAAATATAAAAAGTATCGTAAATAATTTATAGTGTAGCGGAAAATAACGCAAACATAACATAGGTAACCTGCAATTTTGTATCTACTTCTCATACTTAATTAACCCTCTCAATTTTCTACTATAAAATGTTTTTCTAATCACTCATAAACAATAAATAGCATTTGATCACAGTAAAGTAATTAAAGCTATTAAATAAATTGCCACAATTACTAAGCAAATTACAATAATAACTGTTAGCCAACTCAATTTGTTATAATAAATTGCAAATTGACTGTTCAATTTCAGGAGTTGCCAACCCAATGATAAGTGAATGAAATGATTTTTGAAAATGAAAAATGCAAATCATCTAAGGAACGGTAAAAAATTCCATAGGACTTTCATTCAACTTGACACAGTTTTTTTATACATACATATATATGTATATTTACTCACAACAACTACACTCACACATAGTATAAAGGTTATCAACAAAACCCCCAAACATTTTATTTCAAAATGTCTTCAACCCCTCCCTCTACCAAACGAAAATGAAGGACACGAAGTTCAAGAAAGTTTACTTACGTATCGCGTGTTAACTTTTAATTTATTCGCGGCATAAACCGGTCGTCGCGTCACAGTATCGCAATAGTCGTTTAGATCTAATTTTCTCTTCTTTTAATTAATACACGCGGTGAGTTATAGTAAGTAAACTGGGCCCCGCATATCGAACTTATGAATTGAATTGAGACTATACTTTTATGACACTTTCAAAAATTTAAGGAAGCCGCCTAATTACCACAGTGCGGTGAATTGAGAAAATCTGCATATATAATACAATTTGCAAGCAAAGGATCAAAGCAACGTAAGTTGATTTCTTTATTCAATTTATTTTTGGTCGCGTGAGGTAAACAATTTTACTTAAGTAAATGAAAATGGTAGGCTAAGGAAGCAAGAAATCATTCCTTATCAGACCTTTAATAAATTACCAAATTCGTTAGTTTACTGTATATTTGGGGCTAATTTCACTTTTCCAACTCCACTTTTATTATCTGTGGTTTTATTGGGTTAATTGTAACGGACATGGACCTGTTTTACAAAAAGATGCAAATTGAAGTGAATACTACTATAATTTCCAAAATATATTTTGTCCAGTATATTGTATAGGGTCGATCAGAATATAGCAACGCAAGTTCGCCTTGATAATCGAAATTGTGTTTGTAATTAATAAAAGCATGCAAGGACAAAGTGAAATATATTTTAGTTATAAATTGGGATTTCGTTTTTGGAATTTACTTTTATATAGAATTTTGTGAAATATGTAACTGCTTTGGATGATAAAAACTTGTAGTCGTTCATATTATATCGAGTTTTTTTGAAGGCATTCATTTGTCATGTAAAACTGCTGTGTTCAAATTTTCCTTAATATACTATGGTATTTCTCAAGGATCCCCCATTGGACCAATTTTACTCTACAAATTTTTATTCTATTAATTTTTTCACAGGATTTTGTAGGGTATAAATTTTAACTATAATTAGCTATAGACAAATATGTCTTCTAGATTGAACAGTTTATAGACTACATTAATTTTTCAATTCAATTCAATTCAATTAATTTATTAATGGCATCTACACAATTAAGGTTCTTATTATAAACTTATATCTATGCGCAGGAGATAATTAAAAAACGAATAACTCAACAGCTACACTTATGATATACATATACTATAATAATAAGAAACAAAATAATAATAGTAAAATGGAAAAACAAAAATAAAATAAAATAAAGATCAATTTAGAATGGAAAAAGAAATTTTAAAACAAAAGCGGAAAGGAAATAAATATCTATCTATCTTGCAGAAAGCCCAACAATCCCACACAAAAACTATGACCACTGCTATATATTACTCTTGAGTTCAAGGAGAAGAGTGTTCCATAGTCTGATGGCTTGGCAAGGAATTGAGGCTCAGAAACCCGATTACTGTAGCTTGGCATAGTTAGATTCATTGTCCTCTGAGACCGTAAAAAACTGAGCTTTTGATACAAATAAGTTGGTCTGCGATATTGAATTAAGTTACGTAAAAAAAGTATCATGCGAAAGTCCAGATATGTACGAAGTGTGCAACCAAAGATTGAATTGACATAAGCAGAAACATGGTCATATCGCCGAAGCCCAAAACAATAACGAACCGCAGAGTTGAAAGCTACATTAAGTTTTCTCTGGGAAATTGAGTCAACTGCACAAAACAGCTCACAGCTGTAAGTAAGTAGTGGTACTACAAGGGCTTTAGTTAAAAATACTCGAGTCTGATGAACGGGCGTATACGATGCAGATAAATATAGTTTGCGAAGACTTGCATATATCCTTGACACAACAGATTTAACAATGATCCGACCAAGTTAAAGTTCGATTCAATTTTACACCAAAATCTTTTATCACGTTATTATAGGGAATCACCTCGTTGTTCATACTGAGTACAGGGCAGCTGGATATGTCAATTACGGTTTTATGTATAACTACGGCACTGGACTTAGAAGTGTTCAGAACCAGCTTGTTTTCAACAGCCCAGTTATAGACATTTCTTAAATCAGAATTCATGCACTCGACTGAATCACAAAATTAATTCTTATGCCTAGAAATGTATAACTGAACATCATCAGCATACAAGTGGTATCTACAATGCACAATAACACCAGTAAGATCGTTGATGAAGATGGTAAACAGCAAAGGTCCTAGAATAGATCCTTGGGGCACACCACTAAATACAGACAGAAAATCAGAAACTCTGCCGTCACAACAAACCTGTTGCTGCCGGCCTGTGATGTAACTGTTAATAAGCTTACATGCTGGAGTAGAAAAATCAAAATGTGTAATGAGTTTATTAATTAAGACGGCATGACCAACTCTATCAAATGCTTTGGAGAAATCTAATAGGCTTAGAATAGTTAAATTATTTGCAGCCATTGCTTCGCGAATGTCATCGCTTATTTTAATTAAGGCTGTGATGCAGCTATGTTTTGACCTAAACCCAGATTGATAGCGTGATAATAGACCACTACAATACTCAATATAATGACACAGCTGATTGTGCATTAATTTTTCGAGCACTTTTGAAAAGAAAGGAAGTATTGAAATAGGACGATATTCCTGGGTACCTAATTTTTTAAGAACTGGAACGATTTTAGCCAATTTCCATTTGATGGGAAATGTGGAAGATGAAATAATATTATTAAAGATATAAGTTAAGTGTGCAATTAGGAAAGAAATTATTAGTTTTATAAGCTTCGG
Source organism: Dioctria linearis (assembly GCA_963930735.1). Classification (NCBI taxonomy): domain Eukaryota; kingdom Metazoa; phylum Arthropoda; class Insecta; order Diptera; family Asilidae; genus Dioctria; species Dioctria linearis. The sequence continues at coordinate 30,269,733 of OZ005740.1, read as the reverse complement.
GTGAATACCGTCAATTCCCATGGCATTGGATCTAATCGCCATTATTGCTGTATACACTTCAATCTCCGTTACATTTATGAATGAGTACCCGTTATTTGAATCATCCTGATGAAAAGTTGTTAAAACTTCTCCCATTTCTGCCGCCATAGATTCATTGGAGGTGGAGTGAGTAAACTCAAGATTTAGTTCATTCAAATCCTTAGAAACAATACAGGATTTTGATTTACCCACCTCGATGTCTCTTAAATTCATCCACAGCTTTTTATTAGGGAGCTTCACATTGAACTTCGATCTGTAAAAAATTGTTTTTGATTGACGGATTTCGCTTGTTCTGAATTACGTAGATTACGAAAAATTTTCCAACATTCAGGAGTTCTAAAGCGTTTCCACCTTCTATAGGCCAAATTACGTTGATAGATTAGATTTTTAATTCTCGGTGTAAACCACGGACAGATTGGATCAGTGGTAAGCCTTCTTTTAAGCGGTACAAATCTGTTAAAAAGATAGTTGAGTAAAGATCCAATATAATCAACTTGATTATTGACTGATAATTGATTCCAGTACAATGCAGATGCCTCTGCATATAGGCTGTCATGGTCAATACTAGAAAAATCGTGGTAATAGAATGATTTGAAACAAGGGTTTCTAAAGACAGAAGCATATCCAAACAAGCCTCAGGTCTCTGAGGCTTCCTCACAGCTCATTTCAAGGCTTGCCTCACAGAGAATTTGAAAATAAAATGACATCACCGAGCTTGGTGCTGTTATTGTAATTTTGACAGTATTTACGACAATTCCTATAATTTCTGGGCAGAAATAATTTATTATCGGTTTTCAAAAATATTGATTAAAAATTTGAAGTGATTTTTATTTGACAGAACAAAATTACAAAAAAAAAAAATAAATCTGGTTACAGAATTAAGCCTGAGAGAGAAAATCTTTCAACATTGAGCAAAGCGCGCCTTGCTGCTAGGCTTGCACACTTATTATGGTTGTCGACTCACCAAAGTGACAAGCTACGCCGTCACTTTCACTTCACCTCACTTTTCGTATTGTCGTTGTCGAACGGTGTGACATTTTTCTTCGACGTCTTATTATCGTTGTCACTTAAAATGACAGATAGCGTCAGGGTACGGTACAGAGAATGTATTCTCTGTACCGTGGTGTCAGGATATGAATTACAATTGTATACAAAAGTGAGATTTGATTTATTTCGTGGAATTGTTCTTTTTTTTAAAGTGTTCTGAAAGTACTTCAGCCCTTTAGCTATAAAAGGATGCTTCACACTGAAATCTATCATGACTATTGAACTATTGAGTTATATTTTTTAACGAACAACTTTAAAAGCCACCTCTAAATTTATCTTTTTTGCGCTTGTATTTTTCTTTTCCTTACACACATCTAACATCTGTCACTTATAAAAACCAAACGAGTGAAATTGTCACTAAACTGTCACTTACACTGACATATGTCTAAGTAATACAACAACAATAATATGTTCAAAGTCCCATGTTTTCGACAAATGTCACTGTGAACGACAAGCATAATATCATTTTTTGTGTTGCCTCATTTAAAAACCCGTGCTGGAAATATTGACAACACCTCGAGGAAGCCTCGAGGCCTGGATTTTTCGTTAAGCACCGCTTTGTGAAAAAAGGTCAAAGTCAATAAAAAGCTAAGAAAAGCCGAAATTTTTTGTTTAGACCACCATAACTCCTGAGGGGAGAGGATTACGGAGGTGGGCGAGCAGTCGTTGGAAAGGACATTAATTTATGCATATTATGAGCTCTGTAAGTGACTATGTACTTTTTAAAATACAGGATAATTCGTGAAAGACTCCCAAATTTTCTTAATCACCCTGTAACTCCAAAACAGTTGAGATGCCGGCCACCCTTGCCATACAATTTTTTTTGACGAGGTGACTACTGTCCTATGGACCACCACGGGCGAAACACACTGTATAAATGATGTTATATGTATACAACTTTTTTGGAAGAATGTTCACGTTTGCACCAGTGTGTCTCGTTACACATCGGATCTACAAAGAAAGCGTTTATACAAAAAATTTAAGGAATTTAGTCTTCTTCAAATTTATATTTTTACATTTTTTTCGTATGATCAACCGTTGAGGAATTATTTTGAAAAAACCGACTTTTGGTACCTTTAATCCAAGATGGCGAACCGCGCGGACGCCCCCCAAGGGTGAAAACTTGAATTTTTCATCGGGGCCCGAAACTAAATAACATATATAAAAACCTTTTGTAGGACAAAAACCCGTACTGACTGATCTATTAAACGTAAGACAGATTTAGAAAACCCAAAGTAATAGGAGAGTTTGTGAATTAATATCTCGAAATTTACGGATTCAAACGCCTTAGAGAAATATAAAAACACAAGCACAGTGGCTTCACATTTCTCAAGACATTAATGGAGACGTGTGGATGTAGTAGGTACTGTGTCTAAAACGAAACCCCGACTGGAATGGAGAAAGCAGATTAGCATTGGACACAGCATATGATGACCTTAGGAAAATTCCCGTACGGATATGGTATTACAATAGTGTACCTCTTCGTGCAAGGTCTACATGAAGCTTAACACCACTTTAAATCTGTCAAGGTCATATTATATGGAACTTTCCGTGTTTCCCGAAACTTTTGGGACTTCCTTCGAAGACCATTTTGGGAATCCAGCATAATACGTTTCGTATACCCTTCGTTAGGACTCCACGCCTTTGATATGTCAACTTGCAACACGTTTTGTACGCCTGTGTTGAGTTTTTCGACTGGTTGGTACATGTGTTTGAAGATTTTTCAAGTTCCAATGAATTGTTTAAGTGTGCTAACTACCCTTTAGTTTTTATACATCCCCCCCCCCTCTTACTTTTGGCCATTTTAAACTACAAGCATAAATAAGTAAATATACAGATGAAGAACGCATATGAGAAAAATGAAAACCTTATTTCTGGTAGGTAACCAAGTTAGAATTGTAGTAACAGAAAATGTTTCTAATGTTCAGGCACACACCCAAGTTTTTACCTTTAACCAAAGCAATGCAATGCCTCGTTACAATAGCAAATCAACGATGCCTCCAAGGTATATAGAATACATTAAAATTTTGCCATATGTTGTGTGACGTAATTTCGTGACTAATGTATATATGTTACAGTCAAAACACGAAATCCGTCAAAACCCGATTTTACTAGGAAATTCTAGTTCTAACAAAGCACTCTCGGTAATTCTAGTTTTAACTAATATAACACAGTTAAAACTAGAATCAACGAGAGCGCTTTGTTAGAACTAGTATTAACTAAAGAATATTTAGTCAATTCTGGTTGTGGCTGAATTCTCGCGTAGCTCTTAGTTAAATCTAGAACTGACTGGTTGCTATTAGTAAATTTGCGTAACAATTGAATTCTCTCGCACATTAAACCTTGATGTGTCACTGATCTGTACCCCCCCCCCCCCCTTCACCCTCACCTATTGCGTATACATACTGTATGTATAAATAGCCACATCTTTAATAAACATCAAGGTTTAACCCTTTCGACCCGGATTTTACACATATGTACCAGTAGAGTTTAAAAATCCCTAAAAACGTTCAATGGCACCCTCTTTGATTGAAAAGTGTACCATTTCGTCCGGGAATAATTTATTTTGATATTTAAATGTCATTGTTGAAGTAATGTGCTCTCTTTTGAGAGAAATTTTGACATTTGCAATCTGACCTGATCGAAGACGCACGTATTTTGCAACAATTCTTAAGTTTATCTAAAGGTTTTAGTGGTGAATACACAAAAAAATATTTTTATATTATACAGTTTTTGCTAAAAAATAGTTTCCAATAGTTTCGGTAAGATAATTTCTGTAATAAGTAGTTTTTTTTACATTTTATTTGAAATGGTACATCTTTGTACCAGTCGTCTTTTATGTAACCTCATCTTGGTGCTAAGTTGTACCATTAGGTCCGCTACAAAAATTTATGCTGTAAATATTTTTTAAGATAAAAATATGAAGATATTCGAAAATTTTTGGGAGATGAATTTAGTGACAGTGAAGAAGAGTTTACTTCTGGTAGCGAAGAAGAATATTCTGACTCTGATTCCAAGTCGTCTGAAGAAAATGCTGAGGAAGAGGTAGATGTTGAAATGGGAAAGTTGAATGAAATTCAGTCAGATTTTGATTGGCATACACCTGATTATAATTTTTGTCCTTAAAAGTTGGTAAGAGAATTGCAATCCTGTTCAATATCGCCGGACATACAAATCACTGATTCAATTTAAGATATTTTTCATAAATTATTTCTTAAATCGCTATATATTTATATAGCTCAATCAACGAATGAAAGAATTAATATTTACAACACTAAAAATAAAAATTAAAAAAAAAATCGTCGATACAAATGCTGGTGAAATAGAGTTAGTCATTGGCTGCATGTTTGTAATGTGCTACAACCGATTGCCTTAAATCAAGAATTATTGGTCTTGTCATAAATCACTTGGTAACGAATCAACACAAACGGCAATAGCTCCAGATCGTTCCGCAGAAATAAGCTCCAAATTATATTTCACATGTCCACAGAAACCAACTCAGGCTGTTAGGAAGACATATTATGTTGATGATTTGGTAGAATGCCTAAAAATGACATTTCAAAAATATAGGCAAGATAACTCATTTCAAAGTATTGACGAATCAATGACTAAGTTCAAAGGACGCTGCACACTCAAGCAGTACATGCCGCTCAAGCCTACAAAAAGGGGTATAAAAATGTGGCTACGGTGTGATTCAATAAGTGGTTACACTTATGACTTCAACATCTATTCCGGTAAATTAGTTCAAAGTATGTCTGGAACTCTTTGAGAAAGAGTTGTCAACACATTAATTAGTACAATTCAATCACACGATATAGTTGTCTGTTTCGATCGTTTTTTTACATCAGTAAATTTATTAGAAAGTATGCGATTTCCAACTCTTGGCACTGTCATGGCAAACAGAAAAAATTTGCTTAAATTTACTGCGAAAAAAATTAAACGGGGAGATGCTGAAACTTATGTAACTTCTTCAGGACTACTCTGTGTCAAATGGCAGGACACGAAAGAAGTAATAGTATTAAGTAATTGCCAAAATCCTGGAAGTTCTATTGTCAAAAAAACATTAAAAACTGGCGAAAAGGTAGAAATACCCTGCCCCAATGCCATAAAATTTTATAGGGAGATAATGGTAGGTGTCGACCTGGCTGGCCAAATGTGTGGCCTTTGTTAGAACTAGAATTTCCTAGTAAAATCGGGTTTTGACGGATTTCGTGTTTTGACTGTAACATATACATTTCTATAGGAAAGACAGAGAGAGCGCAGAGAGTATTGTGTTCTCTGCGCCATGCTTTTCTATACATTTTCACGATATTTTGTCACTAATGGCGGAATGTGGTTCGTAATGGGAATACCTTGTGTATTCTACATACCTTGGATACCTCGACCACAATTTTTTCTTAGAAATTTAACGCATTCTTGGAGGCCGACAATAATTTTTATGAGCGTAGACGAGTAAATACGCCATAAGTTTTTTTTTTTTAAGAAATTTACAGAGATTTTATTCACACTTATTAGGTGGCCTTTGTCGGCTTCCAATTGCCAATAAGCATTCATTTCTTCTGCCGTTGTTAGCCTCCAATAATGCATAAAACTTCTAAGGAATAAATTTCCAATAAATTTCTAAGAAAGAACTAAGGCCTTCCTTCCTACATCAGGTCGAGGCATGGTCGATTTTATATTGGAGCGAGACGTTGCAAATTTTTTTAATTGACTGGCAACATGTATCTGATCCTATGTATTCGATTCGTTATCTGTATATTTACTTATTTGTGTTACAAGTAAATCGCTGTAGTAAGTTTTCTTATGATTTGAAGAACATTTTCGCTTTCATTAATTTTCTCGATCCTCTACAACTTTTTTCACTTTTCGTATCAGCAGAGCTGCGAGTAGTTTTCGTAAGAGCAGCTATATGGAACGCTAATTTGTTGTTTTTGAGGCTCCGACGTCACGTAGGAACTTGAAATTCATTCAACAAAGCGTTAGGTCTTCAGGAAGCACATATATTTCGACAGCCAAAGATTAAGGTTATACCCGAATTTTCCGGAAAATTTTCTGTTAAAAAAGTTTTCTAAATTATGCAGGATCAAGTTCCCTATCAACTGGCATCATTAATTTCTCTCCGATAATGGTGGAAACTTGCAGAAAAATTCGAGGAAAATTCATGTAAAACACTTTTCCGGAATTTTTCAGACCAAGGAAGCGTTTGAGCGTTTTGCAACCTAAGACAAAGTTGTAGAGCGAAATGACTTGCATAAAGTTGCTTTTGTGGAAAATTCCATGGAAAAGTGCAGAATTTTCCAACGTTTCTGGAATTTCCGGAATTTTCCGACTTTTCCGGAAAATTTTCCGACAAAAAAGTTTTATAAGCTATGCGGAATCATTTTTTTTCCGTCCTACTGGCATCAATACTTTCTCTTCAACAATCATGAAAACTTGCATGAAAAATCGAGGAAAATTCATGTAAATTTTTAAAAAGAATTCATAGTAATAGGAAAAGTCTGTGGAAAACATGGAAAATCGGGAAAATTCATGTTATATGGGATCAAGTTGGAATAGAGCTAAAAAGCGCTGTTTAAAACATAATTTGAATTTCAGAAAACCGTTGCAGTACTTCAACGATTTGATACGAAAAATTTTTGTTTTCGGATCGGCACCAAACATGACTTAAAAATTGTTTTAAAATATCTCCATGCAGCACGTAATAACAATTTAGTTAACGTGAAAAAGGCAGAAAATAAATTAAGTAAGAAACGAGTTTTCAAACAAAACTGAGGCCAAGCCGCATGAAAAAGTAGAAAATAAAGTTTCCTTCACACACAGAGGTGGACTCAGATTTTATTCGCTAACAATCACCGATATATTTCAGTAGTCAGAGTAATCAGAGGTAATAAGTGATTTGATTCATGAAGAGAAAGAATATTCAAGAGAAATGTCCCAATCAAAAAATCTGTGTGTGTGAAGAAAAGTTTATTTTCTACTTCTTCATGCGGCTTGGCCTCAGTTTTGTTTGAAAACTCGTTTTTTACTTACTTCTGTCTCATAGTTGCTAAAAAAAAGTTTTTTGTGTTAATTTCTAAGGCAACTCTTACTAATAAGACAAACTCTTATAATATCACTCTTGTGTCTGCCTGTTTGAATATTTTTCAAATTGCCAATATAGTAGTGTTTAAAACAAAGGAAAAATGTGGCACAATTGATGCATTTTTCAGTTATCACAGGCAAATTTGGATTACATTTAAATACGACTTAAATTCAGTCGATCGACTGATAGTTCATAAAGTTCTGGTACGGCAGCCTGATTGCGCGAGCTCACTCGCTCTTGATCGAATTATTTGGGAATCATTCCATCTGGCTTCATTTGCAATTCGACCATTGCACACCAAGCCAAGTAGTGTTTATTTGTTCAATCACTCAATTGTCAAAAAATTGTTTCACAAACAAAAACATAATGAACCAACAACAGAGAGTCAGTTGTCGACTATATATTTCGCTGGTAAAATATTAATTCCTGCTCGTGATTGTTTCGAAGGATTTGGTTGTATCCTTTGTACGAATGTAGAGAGAAGATGACATAGAAAAAATCATGATTTTAAAATCTAGATATTCCAAAAAAAACCAGTGCCGAATTCATGCTACACCAATAGTTTGATCACTTACAAATTTCGAGTATGCACTGCGCTATATTACATACAGCACTGCAAGATAATCTACGCCTTAGTGTTCATTTCAACTCTATACAAACTTAGCTAATTCTGGGCTCCAAAATAGAAATCAGAAAAGTTTTGTCATTTAATCTGGCGGATACACTGTCGAACTAGTATCTTCAAAGAAGTTTCGTGATAATGATTATTATTAACATTTAGAGATAGCTGGTTGTCAGTCATCGGATGACGAAATCGATTTATTACTCTAGGTGGGGGACTGTCCCATATTTATTAAACAAGATCCTAAATCCTACGCAGGCTAGCAGTATTTATCCTCTTAATTTTTGTGGCAATGAATTTTTAATATTAGTAATGCTCTTTCTGTCCTGGTTGTCCTACCTTAAACAGTAGACACGTCTTCTTTGACATTTTATGAGTATTATCATAAATCCTCTTATTGCGATCATCCATCACCGCTTCTTTTATATGATTCTCTAAAATCACCCAAAACCTATTACTGGAACTTCTTCAAAAAATATCAATCTTTATACAGGATTTTTTTTTTATATTTTTAACATGAATTATAAGAAGCTTTAATATGCTGAACAAAGCCACTTACTACACAGTTCTCCCTTTACATTATACCAGCTTAGGAAAATCCAATAAATATCAAGCAAGAAATCTATGTATGTGTATAGAAAAGTAGAAGAGAAATTGAATAAAGTCAACGAATAAGATCTTAAGACTTAATAGCATGACTAAAGGAGAATAATTAATTTACATAGGCGCAGATGATATAAATCAAATTTAAGGGTTCATGTAGAGAAGTTAAGGGAAATAATTTTTTTCTCCTCTAAAATCCTTACCATAAGCCTCAGCTTAATTTAAATTACTCCACATAACTTTGGGGTTTAAGATTAATTTTAAGCTCTTTTATATATAGCTTTACGAAATTGAATTTCTAGTTCATTTGGGTAATAGAAGTATTGCAATCGCAGGATTTACATACTCATCATATACCAGGAAATTTTTAATTCATTATTAAAAACTAGCTAAAGTTGCCGTTCTATATTACTGTTCAAAATTTTCATATGGAAAACCACATTTCTTGTAAAGATTGTTTACTTTCACTTAATCGTGATAAGGCCACGCAACATTTTGCATGTGAGAAAACGGCAGTATTTAAATCTATGCCTACATTCTCGAATATTTGTCCTTGTGATTTGTTGATTTGTCATCGTTTGTCACTGGAAATTGTCGTCGTCGTAGGATGAATGGGGCAAGGTAGATATCTGATGGAGCCAAATCGATTCGTGGGATAAGAACTATTTCACTTGGATTACATTTGAAAATAATTTCTGTCCTGATTGAATTTCGGTGAAGTCCTCTAACAATCATAAGTGTGCTTACCGAGGTATGTTTGGCTGAATTACTGGAAGAAGCGAGACCTATCTAAAATCTCTGCCGATCTGTGGGTCACGGAATCCGGCTGTTTTAGCTGTCCCTATGAGTACCAGTTTGGCCAGTGGTAGAACCGAGACCTATCTAGAATCTCTGCTGATCTGTGCAACTCTGCAGCTCCATGCCGAGAGCCAAATATCTGAGCATGCAATACTCAAGCGACCATAACTCTAAATCTTATGCAATCTAGACTCTGACACTCTCCCTCTCTACGCATATAGGCTATGACAACCACCACGATGCTCCCATGAAGGATCAAGGGACCTTCTCTGTGTTGAGGTGAACAATAAAACAATAATAAAACTATCCAGGGCCCCCAACCCCGTGGTAACAAGTTGGTAAGGTTACGTTAGGTTAGGTTAGGTTAGGTTAGGTAAGAGGGGTGCCGCTGGACAACCAGCCAGCCTCACTTAGAACTCCAACGGGTCCATTGTGCCCCTAGACCTCATGAGATAACCCTTCAAGCCGTGGATTTATCCTGCTTTCCTTGGGAAACTCAGGATATATCCAAGACCTTTAGCCTAGATCCATCCTGCCTCACTCAGAAAACTCAGGATGTCTCTGAACTTTATACTTTGAAGCTCCCCCAGACTTGAAAAGAAGTAGCTACCTAGTAACCTACCTCTTTTATTCATCAGAGCGGGGCATTCGCAAAGCACATGCTTGACGGATTCAATTTCCTCCGAGTCCCTACAACTCCTGCAGAAATCGTTCGCCGTCATTCCCAGTCTTCTAGCAGGGTCCCCTATAGCCCAATGACCCGTCATGACCCCTACTAGATTCCTGGTATTTGCTCTGCTGCTGTTAAGCAGTTCCCTTGTCCTTTTCCTGTCATATGCAGGCCACAATTGCCTCGCAATACGACAGGTATCCCTGCTGGTCCATCGGAGGCCTGCCTTTAAATAGACTTCCCTGATGATTTCCTCTTTTAAAACTCCGATTGGAATCCTCACGTAAGCTACAGCTGCGGAGCTATCCAATTCGGAGCCCTTTTTGGCCAACTCATCAGCCATCTCGTTGCCTGAGATAGACTTATGGCCAGGTACCCAGCTTAGGGTCACCTTGTGCCTTACAGTTAATTCCTCAAGCGTGGTTTTGCATAACTGCACCAATTTTGATTTTACCAGCCCAGCATCCAGAGCCTTGATTGCTGCCTGGCTATCAGTATATATGCAGATGTGCCGTGCGGACTCTCTGCACATGGATACCAATGTTGCCGCCTGATAAATCGCTGTGAGCTCTGCCTGAAAAACACTGCATTTGTCAGGCAGTCTATAAGACTCGTGCCACTGGAGATCTCTAGAGTACACTCCAGCCCCTGTGCCCGCACTCGTCTTGGAGCCATCCGTAAATATAGAAATATCGGATGTAACGACCACCTTCTTCCCCTCCCAGTCACTCCTGGTGGGTATCGTTGGGTTGATACCCCCACCAAAAGTCAGGATGGGTACTTGATAGTCTGTTTCTACCCTGCAGTCCCTACAGTCTACCTTCTGGAGTATATTGGAGTGCCCAAAACCCCTCTCCTTCCACCAGCCCCCCGCTCTCAGCCTGACAGCACTAGTTGCCACCACACCCTTACAATAAAGGTCCAGCGGCAATAGGTCAAGCATGACCTCCAGTGCCGCCGTGGGCGTGGTGCACAGACACCCAGTTATACCCATACAGGCGGCTCTCTGGATTTTTGACAGCACATCAAGGTTAAAGTTCCTCGTCAGTGCCGTCCACCAGACCGTAGAGCCGTAGCAGAGGATGGGCCGAACTATGGCTGTGTACATCCAGTGTACCACCCTGGGTTTTAATCCCCAGTTTCCGCCAAATATTCTCTTGCACGTGTAGAAGGCCACACTGGCCTTCTTCACGCGTTCTTGTAGATTAGCCTTCCAGTTCAATTTGGAATCGAGGACGACACCCAAATACTTCGCTTCACTGGAGAGAGTAAGCTCCTCTCCTCCCAGCATTGGAAGTCTGAAATCTTGAACAAGTTGGTAATGTCGGCTACCCAATTGGTAGGGCTAGATAGTCCAAGACCATAAAGCCATTGTTACTCCCAGTGGTATCTTAATGCAGATATCCTTTTATGAAACGGGAGTGGTTACTCCATTCTGGCTTAAGATCTTATTGGTAACAAGCTGTCATCAGCGGGGACCACGTGAAGGTTAAGATAAGCGATGCAAGTCTGAAGTGGCTAGAGATTACAGTCAGTAATCTTATAGCTGTTATTCATACTCGACATATCAGACCTACTATCATGCATACTTAACTTCTCAATCCATCAAATATACCAACATCTTCGCCCCTTGCCTAGAACTTTTGTTTGAGATCTTATTTATATTCGATTCTCGTGAGTACATAAATTCTTTGTACGTGACCTATCATCAGGTCATCACCATACCCTTCTACAGTGCTTTGGGAGATCCAAGAACTCCTCTGTTACAACAATATTCCTACAGTTTAACAAATTTTTAGGTTATGCATGCATGAATTTCTCTCATAAATCTTTCCCCTTGATAGCCCTGCGCATCACAGCCTCCTTTTCAACCGCCGCTATAGTAGATAGTCGAATCTCCTGGTATTATAGCAATGATTATCTTATTCAGTTCCATCGTATGAGGATTTTTTGTAGCCAAACTGGCTAGATTTATATTTTTTAGCAGTTATACTGAAGTTTTTAAGCTGAATTTAATAATAATAAAAATCTAACAAAATTTTTCCATCGAAATAGTCTTGTGTAATTTTACAATGTGAATTAATAGGGGAAAGTGTAATTTTTGACTGTTAGGTACCTGGTCAATTATAAAAAAATATATTTGCGAGAAAAATAATTATGTAAATATCAATTTCTAAATTTATAACTGTCACGATTAATTGTTCAAACTGCAACTATATAAAAGGTTTTTTACTGTTGTTTTCAGATGTCTACAAAACGTGATGTAAATAATGGAGAAGAATCACCAAAACCGCTGCTACAAGACAAGGATTTCATTTTGGATTGCTTATGTTGGCATAATGAATATCGAGCCAGACATGGAGCTCCTGCACTGACTGTTTTTCCTGAGGTATGTATGTGTATGCAAATAATTCATATCGGCATATATATCATTGTATAAATATAAATTTTACATATATAAATAAATTGCTCAACAATAGAATTTCGATTTATGCAAATTGTGTGTGATGCGTGTAAATTTATACTTCCCATCCTTATATAATGTATATGAAAACTTTCATTTCATAGCAGGAGTCTACGCATCTATTTTAAAATCATTAACGTGCCTTAGAGAGGGGCTTTGTTTCCTGTAAATAGTTGATTTCCATATACATATGTATATGTATGTAAAGTTACAGTTCGTAATTATGTTAGTTATGCAAACACGTGTTTTCACTTTTCGAACTTGGAATGGTTTATTTAATTTTGCTCTCAGATTTTATCAGAATAGGATTATGGTTGTTTTTATCACATGCATAATTATAAATGCTGACCATAATCGTAAATAAAAGGAGCAAACATGAGTGTCTTGTTTTCTTCTTTTTGTTTTAGGTATGTAAGAAAAATGTTCACCTACTTCACACCTACTATATCTGATCAACTTGAAAATTTGCATGCGTAACTTTAAACTGTCATATGCAAAAAAAAAAATCAAGATGGTGGACGAAAGAGGAATGGCCACTTTTCATACAAGTTTAGGCCGTACATGAACATTCGCAAACAGACATGAGAGATGTCCTAAATGGTGGTGCATTATGATGATACTCTGAACATATTTTATTGATAACATTTTTCTACTAATTTTTCTACTATATTTTGAGCAGTGTTTTTGGGTGAAAAACTGGACTTTTCTACTGCTCATGATTGGTATATCGTGGAAATGACTTCCTATGAAAGAAATGTTCATAACAGAGCACTAACGGCCATGAAAGAAATAACTGCAAAAATATATGCGAAATGAAGCAACTGGGGTATATGAGACCCAAGTGCATGAAAATAGATTTTCCGGCAGCAAAAATGTCTACAGAAAGTTTCGAGACCTTTAATTTGATATGCAACATGCCGTACTGCAATCCTCATCACCGGTTTTTACCCCCCCCCCCCTCCTAGAAGTACCCAGAGAGAAAATTGTCTTCCACGAATTGTAGCTGGTAATTCGCTGAGGCGAACAGTAAAACCCGTTTCTGATCGGACATAAGTCTACTGAGTTACAGCCGATCTAAGGTGCGAAAATCTAGTACCTACCGCAGTTCGAATAGAAAAAAAGGAAATACTAAAAAAGTGAGTATGGGAATCGCAATTTGTGCCTCCACAAGTATAGGGGTGGAGGTACTCAAACTTCTTCGCAGAACGTAAGTAATTCGATTCTGTACTACATTTTCCAAAATGTTCTAGATCAAACTTTGATCACGCCGCTCCCCAAATCTTTCCTCCGCTTAATCTCTTCTTCAGGAATGTTCATGTAGTGCCTAAAATGGACATTCTCCTTTGTCATTTATAATTCTACACAAAATCAATATCTGGGTCTTTCGGGGTCTCGATTTATGACAGTTTTGTCAGCTTCCATATTGCGAAGGAATTTTACCATTTATAGCTAATACGACTCAAAGCCGAAATCTGGGGTGTTTCGTAGTTACAGTTACTAAATTTTTGGTCAAAATCTAAAAATGCAATTGCTAGCTCTAATATTCCGGACGCATTTTATCAGTTAGGGCCCAATTAGACTCAAAATCGATATCTGGAGGTTTTTACGATTGTGGATTATAATGCTTGGTCGAAATTCAGAAATTTAACATGGCAATTTTGAGATGACACACAAACGCTGTCATTTCTGACTCAATTCGACTCCAAATTGGAATTTTCGTGGTCACAGATTCTAAAGTTTTGGTCAAAATCTAAAAACTCTAATATTACAACGAATTTTATCAGTTATAACCCAATTTCGCTCAAAATCGATATCTAAAGATTTTTAGAGTAGCGAATTGCAAATTGTTTGTCAAAATTTAGAAAGTCAAGAGCTTTGAGATATCGGCCAAGTTTTGTCATATAGATATGCTTCTACTTAAAATCGTTATCTGGAAATTTTTGAGGTACTCGTAGCTATTACGAATTTTCAGCCAAAATTTAGAAATTCGAAATGCTCCAATTTGGTGGATGAATTTTGTAATTTTTTCCGATTTAACTCAAAATCTATATCTTTGTATCTAAAGGTAAAAGCGTAGAGCGTTCAATGCTTTGCATTGTCAGATATATGATTAAACTCTATAAATTCATTATCATCTCATCACACATTTTACTTTACTTAACGAAAATGACTAATCTTTTTGAAAATATTCCATTTCCTTGAATCTGAGGTATGCAGTCGTTGAATTTAGGAATCAGAAAATGTACATTCTGACACTACCATTACAAGATGGACCCACCCTTAGAAATATAAGTTACAAAAGCCGTAGGATTTGTAATGTTAATTATGAACAAATTTAATAAAGATAATGAAACGTGTCATCATATGTATGTACATATACTATACTTCAAAGATAAAGATCTTAAAATGTATATATATTCAGTGGCGTATAGCGTGCGGGGTGCAAAGGGGGCCATGGCTCCAGGTGGCACAGATGTGGGGGGGCGGCAGGGAGCGGCGGAGCTTGCTCATGCTGTCTAAAGCAACAGGCCAAGGTCATAGACAAACTAATAACATACAAAGACTGCGCAAGTAGAACAAAAATCAGTAACATCTCGCTTAAATATAAAACCGGCTATGCCTCTTCGATCCCTCGACTTGATTACGTAACCAAAGGGTAAGCCAGCAATGGCTTGCTTCAATATAAAATCAACGATTTAAAACGAAAAATGTTTGCTTCATTACATAGAGTAAATGCTAACGAGAAAGGTTTCAGCAGCTCCAAAATGTAGCCGAAAAATAGGCCTTCTTAAGGCCTTCAATAATATTGGTCGTCGATGATGAGGAATGGAACTTCAACCAAGCTTCTGAGGATATTGACAGAGAAGAGTTTAAACAGGTGCCATAAGTAATGATAGCTGTAAGAGAAGCTTCTCTAAATTGAAATTGATTAAAAATTATTTAAAATCTACAATTTCGACGTTGAGATTGATTGATTGAACCAGATGTTTGGGACCCCGATTGAGCCCCCGAACGTAGGCCAAGTCAAGGCCCATTGTTCACCCTCCAGACCCACGAGCGATCGCTCATAGGTCCCAATCCGACGCTCCGATAAATTTCAGTATTGGCCCCCAGCCCTCCTTGCTGCCGTCGTGTAACTCGTCCAGGAGGTCTCAGCCAAGGAATCTGTAATGTATTCATGAGAGTCCCGGACTGTGACAAAGAAAGTGGGTCACTATTTCGAACTCCTTTCCGCAACCCTTGCATGTAAGATCATCAACAAGTTTCATCCTGTGAAGGTGACCCCTGAGAGAGGAGACCCCTGAGAGAGGAGTGCCCAGTGAGAATGAACAGCAGAGTTCTCAGGGTTGGCTTGTTAACTCCTAGGAGCTTATTTGTGTGATTTGGGTTTGGTTTACCCCACAGTTCCCTTGTTGCTCTACCCGACGGATCTTCGAACCAAAGGCGACTTCGTTGGCGGTCAGCCTAGCTTGAAATGATTTAGACAAGGTGTTTTGGTGCAATCTCGACTGTAGAGGTAGGTTCCTCCGAGGCTGCACCAAAACGAGCAAGCTCGTCCGCCCTTTCATTCCCGCTAATGTTGCTGTGCCCCGGCACCGACTGGACTATCACCCTATTATACCGAGAAAGGGAGTTCAGGGTGGTTTTGCTCTCCATAGTTTGGAGGCTACAGAAAACTCTTCCTCCGATGCCTTCGTCGGACTCAGTATAAATTGTAATTAGGTTTGTCAATGGTTGAAGCACGGAATGTGATTCCCATTCTGCTCTGTATGGAATTCTAGATTCAAAATTGCTTTTCAGCATGGCCTCGAGGAGGCGGTCGCTGTCCCAGTCGATGCCAGGTGCAATATAGACTGCACAAACTCGTAAAACGTTGGTTGAGATTAAAAAATCTAACTATTTTGGCAGTCAAACGAAAGTTACAAATTAACATTGACGAATGTATTAAAGAGTTTGCGTTACAAAAAACACGCAGGATGGAATTGTAATTTAAGAAAGACGTTTTTTTTTAATCGATTTGAAGAGTATTACAGATTTTTTTGTTTAATTGCAAACGCGAACCGGGTAGCAGAAATTCATGCTACGCCACTGTATAAAGTTACATTCCCATTATATTGAGCCATCCCACACTAGTAATCTTGATGCAGTATGCAAACCGGATTTTCAGGGAAGAGGTGAAAAGACGCAAAGAGATATGTCTTCCCTAAAAAACCGGTTTGCATACTGCATCAAAAATACTCGTGTGGAATGTCCCATTGAGAGTTATTGGCAAAGAGAAGAGAAAAATCACACACTTACTTGATTTTGCTCCCAAATATTCGACGTAGATTGGAAAAAAAGTCAATAAATGTTGCCAAATTTCATATGAGTTCAATAAACATTCAATTCCCTAAATATACGAGTACGTTTATGGGTGCAGTTAAATGATAATCGTAGGTAAAAACTCAGAAGGCGCATCCAAAATTATTGATTAAGGTGTAGCGGTGGACTATGAATTTATAGTTTTCAAAACTTGGCAACAGTGTCTTACGCGACGATTACACGAGTTAATAGAGCTGACGGACATTCCTGATTTTGTTTGTCAATTTTACTGACAAAAAACGATTTGCTTTCGTTCATAATGAAATGTTGCGGTGCAGACTTTTCTATGTGCATATCTAACGATTTCTTCCTTAATCCGACATTATTCTCTACAAAATTAAGATTAAAATGTATATTAAATTCTTTTCAGTCATTTCCCACTCAAAAGAGAGAAGATTAGAAATATAAACATAAATTTCCACTAGCATTTACCTTTTATTTTCAATTTCCGCAATCTTAATTTTATATTTGACAGTTTATTTACTAGTCTGTAAAGACTGGTGAGAAATCTTGTCAGTACAGACTAGTCAGTAATAAAATAAGTAAAAAACGAGTTTTCAAACAAAACTGAGGCCAAGCCGCATGAAAAAGTAGAAAATAAACTTTTCTTCACACACAGAGGTGGGACTCAGATTTTTTGATATTGAATATTCTTTCTCTTCATGAATCAAATCACTTATTACCTCTGATTGATCATACTGAAATATATCGGTGATTGTCAGCGAATAAATTCTGAGTCGTTTTTTACTTATTTTATTTTCTGCCTTTTTCACGTTAACTAAATTCTTATTACGCGCTGCATGGAGATATTTTAAAACAATTTTTAAGTCATGTTCGAGTATCAAATCGTTGAAGTACTGCAACGGTTTTCTGAAATTCAAATTATGTTTTAAACAGCGCTTTTTAGCTGTATTCCAACTTGATCCCATATAACATGAATTTTCCCGATTTTCCATGTTTTCCACAGACTTGTCCTATTACTATGAATTTTTTTTAAAAATTTACATGAATTTTCCTCGATTTTTCATGCAAGTTTTCATGATTGTTGAAGAGAAAGTGTTGATGCCAGTAGGACGGAAAAAAAATGATTCCGCATAGCTTATAAAACTTTTTTGTCGGAAAATTTTCCGGAAAAGTCGGAAAATTCCGGAAATTTTCGGAAAATTATCGAGAAAAATTGGAAAATTCTGCATTTTTCCTGAAACAGATTTATCACTAATCATATCGATGAAAATTTGTCCGATGATTTTCCCGCTTTTCCGGGTTTTTCACGGAGTTTTCCACAAAAGCAACTTTATGCAACTCATTTCGCTCTACAACTTTGTCTTAGGTTGCAAAACGCTGAAGCGCTTCCTTCGAACTGCATAATTTAGAAAACTTTTTTACCGGAAAATTTTCCCGACTTTTCCGGAAAATTCCGGAAATTTTTTTCGGAAAAATCGGAAAACTCTGCATTTTTCCTGAAACGGATTTATCACTAATCAAATTTGTAAAAAAGAAATACATATATAAATAAATAGACAGACAAATTCGTGTACGAGTTAAAGGGAATGGCCTCAAAAAAAGAGTAGTGAACAGGGCCTTTCACGAGCCTGTATAAGTGCCAAACGCTGTCGTTGTCTGTTCTACTGACTCGTGTAATCCTTTGGTTACACTGGACCCATTTACTATTAGTATTCACCGCCAACAAGTCTTTTCATGATCCTATTTTGTACCTACTATACAATATTGCCTCTTCCTACTAAATACTATGAAATATTCTGCTTCAAAGTTCAAATTGTTCAATTTTTCAATCAAAATGTTTTCATTGTGAATTTTAATCACTTCTTTCCTATTTGTCAAAAGTTCCTATTTATCTGAAACTTCCGCTATAAATCTACTTCTTTCCTGTTACAACGATACATGAACATTATGGAATATATCCGCTTACAAAAGACTTTTGTTAAAAGTCATTTTTCTAAAGTTTCAGTCAAATACTCCTAGACCGAAACTTGAGAAAATAATAAATCTTCTTCATTCACAAAGCTTTGCTACATTGCTGTATTTACTATATAACATCGTCGTCAACATTTGTTTTATCACAACAAAGTGAATCTTATGGTCACTTGCTTCACTCTTGATTCGGATCCAACAAAGAAAAGAAAAAAAATCAACCGAGATGTAAACTTTGAAATAGTTAAAAGCTCTTCTCCTGTTTACTTGTTCTCATTTATATAAGATTTTACGTTAGAAACATTATATAGCACTGCAATCGAATCATTTTTACTTGTCCCAAAGTGGATATAAAATAGATTTCCCTTGAAGTTATCCCCATAATGGCAATATTGATTTAATACGAAATTGCAAGAGAGACAAATTATTTCGAATTTTCACTGCGATATTGGCGTTCATAGCATAAAGAGAAGGAAGCAGAAGGATTTATTGGGAGGAAGATTTTGCTATGTAGTACATATATAGTCACAAAACTACAAACTATGGGTAAATTTATATTGAAAACTTTTATGCAGTTATAAGCATTTGCAAGTCTTCTTGTAGTAAATTAAATTGAGAATCTTTTCGCATTAGCTCAGTTTTAATATTTCAATTATACGGAGAAAATGCAGAAAATGGTTTTTCTCTACTTTTTATTTGACTTCTGATCAGACTTTTTTAATTTTGTTGGCGTATCTTTTATTTCCTTTTTTTCTATTTGATTACTTAGCAAAATGAATTCTGAAATTGTTACATCTTCTTTCGTGGACTTGTAGTGAATGAGAGTATAATTTCCGGGCACTAGATAGCGCTAATTACTTACTATATACAGTGGCGGCCAAAAGTATGGAAACCAAACGTCTTAAGTAAATCCTTTCCGCAAAAATGGAACAAGATTTTAATTTAGAAACCACTAAAAATTATTAACAGAATATTTTGCATATGATTGTAATAATGATCAATTAAAAGTTTTGTTATTGCCGGTTTTACAGTGAAGGCTTAATCCACAGCGAGATTTTTTTTTTTATTTACGTCAAAACATTTCCAGTATTGAATGACAAGTAACTAAGTTAGAGTTCATCCAAGTATCGCGAGTGTTTAATAGTGATTAGAAAGTGTTAGTAATTTTGTTGGCGGAAGAAGTATTTGTTTCTAATTATTACTCCAAAAATGCCGGGAGACGAAGGAAACAATGTACAGCAGAATTTCGTTTCGGCAGCTTCTGTTAAGCTTTCAACATTTTGGCCACCGTGTCCACAAGCTTGGCTTGTTCAAGCAGATGCTGAATTCCGTGCTAAAGGTTTTTGAGTAGACGAAACGAAATTTGGTCACGTGTTACAAGCTCTTCCACTGGAAGTAATTATGAATGTTCTATATTTTCTGTAAACTCCTCCTACGGAAGAGAAATATGAAAATCTAAAAAGGATTCTCATACAAAGATTCAGCGAGTCAGAAGAAAAAAGATTGGAACAACTTCTTTGCACCTCGGAGATGTGAGATAAAAGACCTTCTTAGTTCTATAGATCAATGAAGACTCTAGCTGGTACATCCACAACATTTGGAATAGAATTGATTAAAAAATTATGGATGAGAAAACTTCCGAAAAATATCAACATTGCATTGGTTGCATCAAGTAAAGAAAACATAGAGGATTTAATAGAATTAGCCGATAAAATATTTGATGTTACAAAATTTCAATATGTTTATCTTCAATAAATAATAGTTTTTCTTTACCTCTCCCCCAACAGACCATTTTTATTGTTGAATGATTCGATAATATTATAGCAAACAAAGTAACCATTTTAGAAAATAAAATAGATAACTTGGAAAATTTGCTAAGAAATTTTACAATGCGTAAAGTGTTGGGCAAAATGCAATCTGATTGAAGATTAATGATTACGATTACAATCTGTAATCATGATTACAGATTGATAATATTAATCAGAAAAGTAATCATTTTTGGCGATTAATGATTGACCAATCGTAACCGTAATCATAATTACATGGTTACATTTTTTGATTACAAATTTGTAAGAGTTTTAAAATTGTAATTAAAAGAAAACAAATATTGTTGTATTTCTATTCCGAAATCGGTTGGCATATAAACTAATGTTTGTAAGCACATATCTGTAGTGGGATGGTAATGGAATATCTGATATCTGTGGATTGCGTTTACCAATTATTAGTAATTAAGAAAACGGAGGTAGAATTAGAATCTTTGATATCAAAAACAATACTGTATCGTTTTGTTAGGTAGTAGTTAGTAAATCTAATCTGTCATCCACACTCTTTCTGTCATGTCAGTAATATTTACCCATTGCAGCGCTTCGAGCGTGCCTCTAACTGGTGTATATATGCTGCATTTCAGAATAACTCACTTTGTCTTATTCTACAAAAGTTGCAATCTGCCCTTGGATTCATTCGAACTAGCATATAACAATTTGGAGCAATATGAAAAGTGTGGCAAAATCAAAGCGTTAAAAGGCATTATTGCATTTTTCGTGCTCAACGACTCTCTAATACGACCCAGAAATCTAATCTTTTTCGCTTCCTTTTTTCTCACATAATCAAGATTCTTGAATTTAAGTTAATGATCAGATATGTGCGTGTCTCTATCAATCGAACCACTTACATTCTTTATACTGACTCCAATTAATACATAATTCAACAGTGCCTTGGAGTTTTCTACAATAAAAATTCTTACTTACGATCACAGATTGTTTGTTTTCTTAGAAATCTCTTGATAAGTTTCATTTGTAATCAAAATAAATGTAATCATGTAATCATGATTACGGTTACATTTTCCTAAAATTACTCGATGTAATCATGATTAATGATTGATGGGTAATCATGATTGATATGTAATCATGATTGATGTAATCATGATTGATGTAATCATGATTGATGTAATCATGATTATTAATCTGATTACAAATGTAGTTGATTACGTCCAACACTGTGCGTAACAATGAATACAACAATTCAATTGATCATTCTAAGAACAATTTCAGATATCGATCAAGAAGTCGTTCACAAAGTCATTCAAGACTTGAGAACAATAAACACCTTTGTTGGTATCATTTCAAATTCGGAGATAAAGCTAATAAATGCATTTCTCCTTGCGCTTTTGTTACTAACGGTAATTCAAAAAACTAAATATCCCCTCATCGTCCTGTTCGTCTTATACTAATATTTGAAAAAACACTTTTTCTTTTAGATAGAGAAAATAAATTTAAATTTTTAATTGACACTGGGGCGGATCTTTGAGTACTACCTAACGCATATTATGGTAAATTTAAAAGTAACCCAAATTTGATATTAACCGCCGCTAACGGATCAACAATTAATACGTATGGCACGAAATTATTAAAGGTAGATTTCGGATTAAGACAAAATCTAACTTATCCGTTCATAATAGCTGGAGTAAACAAACCAATTATTGGAGCAGATTTCCTAGAAAGATTTAATTTATTGGTTGACATTAAAAATAAAAAATTGATTGACCAGAACACGTCGTTATGTGTAAATGGAATCACGATAAACGCAAATACTCCATCACCATGACATTATGCAATTTATAATAAGTATGGTAAAATTTTGCAAACAAACACAAACACCTTATTACGAAACTCCCATATAACATAATGTTGTACATCACATATCTACAAAACACAATTACCGTTTTCAAGACCACATAGACTGGATATCCAAAAATTAAAAAAAAAAAAAATTGGAATTCGAGCATATGGTCAAATTAGGGCTATGTCAACTTTCTTCGTCACCAGTTTCTTCTCCATTACATATGGTACCATAGAAAAACTCGTCAGATTGGCGATCTTGCGGAGATTACAGGCGTTTAAATGGTATTACTACACCCGATAGATATCCGATTCCGCATATTCAAAATTTCTCGTTGAATTTAAATGGATTTTCAATATTTTCAAAAATCGATTTAGTAAGAGCATATCACCACATACCAGTAGCCGATGGTGACATTCAGAAGACAGCCATAACTACACCTTTCGGTTTATTCGAATTCACTAGAATGCCTTTTGGATTAAGAAACGCTGCACAGACCTTTCAACGCTTTATGGACCTACTTTTAAAGGGATTAGATTTTGTTTTCACATACATAGACGATATTTTAGTGGCTAGTAAAAATAATAAGGAACATTTAATACATATTGAAAAAGTATTTCGACGCTTGCAAGAATACGGTGTAAACATTAATCCAACGAAATGTATTTTTGGAGTCAACACCTTAGATTTTTTAAATCACAAAATCACAAAAGATGGAATTCTGCCATCTGAAGATAGAGTGAATGTAATTAAAAATTTTCCTTCTCCAAAGACAATAAGACAAATCCAGCAATTCATCGAAATGGTTAATTATTATTACAGATTTGTTCCGCATATAGCAGAATTGTTAAATCCAATTTATGACAATTTAACCCAAAAATCCTAAAAATTTTATCTGGCCTCAAATATGTTTTCAGAAAAATTACAGAAGCCCTTTCCTCCGCAACACTTTTGGTCCATCCACTCGAAAATGCTAAGTTTATTTTAACGGTCGACGCGTCGTCCATAGCAGCTGGAGCAGTATTAGAACAGTACAACAAACCTTTGGCTTTCTTTTAAAAAAAAACTGACTCCAGGCGAAACAAGATATTCGAGATTTGACAGAGAACTTTTGGCAATATACTTAGCCATTAAATATTTCAAACATTTTCTAGAAGGTCGAGATTTTACCGTTTTCACAGACCATAAACCATTAACGTCTGCAATCTGGACTAAGACAGAACGAAGTCCCAGACAAGCCAGACATTTGGATTTTGTTACACAGTTCACTTCAGATATTAGACATATTAAAGGAGAGTCTAACGTGGTTACTGACTCCTTATCCCGCATAAGTGAGTGCGACAAAAGTCTCTGTGAGCTAAATAAAGATAACATAGATTTACAAATCATCGCAGAAAACCAAAAAGACGACCAAGAATTAAAGCATCTAATTTCCACGCAAGGAACTTCACAGAATTCTAAGTTTAGATTAATCGAAACAAAGCTATTCTTATCCGAAAATAAAATTTTGTGTGATATATCAACAGAAAATTCGCGACCATATATTCCGAAACTATTAACCTTCATCAGGATAGAATGGTTTTATAACACAAACGGATAGAAGAGCCTCAGAGGCTCATAGAACAAAATAGCTCAAATTAATAATACTAGAGTGCTATTACTTCTTTTAATTCAGTTTATTTATTGAGTAAAATAGTAAAGACACTTTCACATCGAACACCGAAAACCGAAAAATTCTACACCGAAAATTTGGTTTTACTTTCACATCTAAAACAGAAAACTTTTTTTCGGATAGAAGTGACAGAAGTCATAATCGGTAGAAGTGACATTTAATTTTCATAAAAGAGTTATGATGAGGGATCATACGAAGAAACGCGTTCTAATGTTATCCCTTAAGTGGTGGATTTTGAAAAAACATAAAATGAGACAATATTGAGTTCACCCCTTAAATAAAATTAGGAGGAGCCATGGAGAGTTTTTACTGTAGTAAAAAGCCTAGAAAAGTTTCCCTTCAGGTATTTTCTGTACTTCCGGATGTCAAAAGAAAAGTTTAAAGCCATCCTGATGTTAATAAAACGGGAAATATCACCTAAAAAGAACAACTTTAGGAGTGATATAATATCAGCGAAAGAGAGACTTGCGCTTACATTACGGTATAGAGTACCCACTTTTTAAAACTTTTTCAGGACTAAAGTAATTTATCTTTTAGATTTCTTGAAACTGGAGTCAGCTATACTGATTTGGCCATCCGATTTTGCAAGGGCATATCTACAGTTCATAAATGCGTTGTCCAGACCATAGATGCTATAATTTTAAAAATGCAGGATATATGTATGCCAAAGCCAACTAGCGCCGGATGGAAATCTATTGCTAAGCGTTTCTTTGATAGATGGAACTTCCCGAATTGCCTGGGAGCAGTGGATGGGAAGCATGTGTTAACATTTGCTCCCAATAATACTGGAAGCTTATATTTCAATTATAAAAAAAGCTTCTCAACAGTATTAATGGCAGTAGTAGATGCTGATTACAAATTTATAATGGTGGATATAGGTGCATATGGTTCCAATTCGGATTCTGCCATATTCAGCCACTCAAAGTTTGGGAATGATTGGTTAAACAATCCGAGCAACCTACACATACCAGCTGATTGCCCACTTCCCGGCACTTTGAGTCCGCCAATGCCATATGTAATAATTGGAGATGAGGCATTTGCCCTTAAGCCGACGTTATTGACTCCATATCCTGGAGATAAATTAGCTATGGAGAAAAGGATTTTCAACTACCGGTGAGACAGCTAATTATTTAATCGTACAATATTGTTATTCCACAACATTATATTTCAGACTATCAAGAGCTCGCCGTATTGTCGAAAATGCCTTCGGAATACTTGCCCATACCTGGCGGATTCTATTAAAAAGAATAGAAGTTCAAAGTACAACAATAAATAAAATTATTTTAGCCTGCTGTATTTTGCATAATTACATAAGGATGATTAATATCGATACCACTGACAACGAAGAAATGAACTTGTCTAATTCGAACCAAAATGACAAACCAGCATCTGAGGCAGTGGGTGTTAGAAATGCTTTCTCGAAATGGGTGCATCACAGAGGCTGATTTAGACACTTTCAGCATAAAATGATTTAGGATAGTTTACATTTTAAAAGTACTTTATTTAATTATAAATGTAACGTATAAATGAAATAGCATTCCTGCCAACAAAAACAAAATCAGTGCTATTTTCCTCATATAAAAACCTTTCTCAATAAAATAACATTTAAAAACAAAAAACAAATTCAGATCTATATTCCTCTCCTAACTCTGTTCACTGATCATATTCTGCCAGTCGAAGCTCTACATCCTCCAATGCTTGCAGACACTCCATTTGTTGAAGCTCTACATCCTCCAGTGCTTGCAGACAGTTCATTTGCAGCTTAAGCTGTTGTCTCCTATCAAGACTCTCTGCCTGCTGCCCTAAAGAAATAAAAAATTTCCTGATAGCCGAAGTTTCCTTTTCGGGCGGAGCATTTTCTATTGCACTTAATATCTCTAATATAGTTCCATCGGACTTCTGTGATTTTCCCAACCTCTTTTTAGTGTGTACTTCATCCATTCCTGATGTAGATGGAAGATCCAAATTATTAGTGGCTTCTGTACTTACGTCAATATTTTCAATGTTAGGTTTATATTCATAATAATTTCCAACAGTGCTGAAATTTTGATTGGATGATATTTGTGTTCTAAGGCAATAACAATTTGTAAATAACTTACCTTGGTACTTTTACAAAAGGAATTAAAAATTTAAGGGCTTCAAAATGCACCCACTTAGTACACTTTGTCATTCCCGAACCACTACGAACATTGTTTTCAGCCTTAAAATATGCCCGAAATGAGTTCCTTAGATTTTCCCATTTTTTTATGTATTCTGTTGCTAAAGAATAAAGTAATGTAATTGCTGGCATGACATTTTACTAAAATAACTTACTAGTTCTTCCAAGTATGTTTGCAATTTCCTCCCAGCTCCTAGTTTTTTTATACCTGTCCTTGTACTCGGGGCTTGTCTTGTCGTATAAGCACTTGTGTGCTTCGACTTCTAAAATTAATTTGATTTCGAAATCTCTCTCCATTTCCTAAAAGTAAATATTGTATAAATATATATTTTAATTGTACATAGTTAAGTGCAAAACTTACAAAATTTTCTTCTGCACAAAAAAAACTGACATAAACAAAGCGGATAATGAGGTTAAATGTCACCGAAAAATTTGTTCGGTCCGATTAGATCCACAGTGTGGAATTCTAGTAGAGTTTGACAGTTTTATCCGATATTTCGTTTTACGGACAGCAAAACACGAAAATGTGTATTATTTTTTATATTTGATGCGTATTAAATTTTTTCCAAGATAAACTTTCAGCTTAAAGCCTTTATGTTTATTTTTAAGTCTTGCAAGGTGTAAAGTTTAATTATTAATGCAAAATTTTCATTTTTTCGGTGTAAGTCTTTCGGATCCGATTTTCGATATGAAAGTGCCTTAACTTTAAATATTTAATTATTTTTTTATATATATATATCATTGTTTGTATATACTATTACTTATTAATACATTCATTACATTTTTTTTTTGTTGAATGCTCTGCTCTGTACAAACATTTTTAGTACAATTATCGCAGTGCTGTTTGGTCATGCGACTGATTTTATTTGGACACAAATAGCAGCGTTTTCATTTTACTGGTGGTTCTGATGAACTTGAGGCTCTGTTTTCTTCACTGTTATCATAAAGAATTTCATTCATTAAAAAGATATGAGCTGCACTGATTCTTTTGTATGTGAGGCATAACTAAAGCTGTTACGACTTCCCGGATAAACAATTTTCTGTTAGTTACTGGTCTTTTAGAATTCCAATCAGGATACATATATTTTCAAATAACTAATGCAGCAATTCCACTTACATCAATAAGATTTTGAAAATATGCCATTGGCAAGCAAGCGGTTAGTTTTGCGTCTTGTAGTATATGCGTGGCATAATTTATAGAGGGTATTTACACCACCTTTAGTGTGGTTATAAAACAAATTCACCTCAGACTTATTTTTATTATTAACATCTGTACTTGTTGTATGAGATTTCGTGGATAATAATAAAACGCAGCGATGTTTTTTTGGTACATACGAAATTAGCGATACAGTGTTTTGAAATCCAAACAAATTACTTTGGATGGCTCTCAATGGATGCGGTAGAAAAGACGATGGTAAACATCTTTTATTTTTTCTTAGTGTGCCTACGCTTGTTAGCCCTTTCGATAATAAAAAATTGACTAGTTCGTAACTAGTGAAAAAATTATCAAAAGTAATATTTCGATTGGTGCGTACAAATGGCTCACACAATGCTTCCACGACGTTTCGGGCTAAATTTTTGGCTCTTGTATTGCCTTCTTTGCCTAAATATGGTAATCCTTGCAATGGATAAGCAGTCTAATTTTCTATAATCAAATTTTCATTCCGTATTTGTCCGGTTTACTAGGAATATATTGTTTGAAGGGTACTCGGCCACGAAACGGTACTAACTGCTCATCTACTGTCAAATTTTGTCCAGGGATGTAATATTTTAGAAAATGTTTGTTTAGAATATTCTAAACATCTCTTATCGGAGCTATTTTATTTATTTTATTTCAATAATACTTACATCAGATCACTACAATCGGCACGTGGGGAATGAAATAAATTTATTTTGGTATGTCTGTATCACATTTATTATACGCCAATACGGCTGTAGCGGCTGAGTTCCGTTGAATTCTGAATTCTTTTGAAATTATATCACTGTGTTACGTATAAAACATAGAAATGGTAACATAATAGCAGCATTCTGCTTTAAGAGTTTAAGAGGCTCTTCTATCCGTTTGTGTTATATTTTTGATTTTTGTTTTGATTTTTTATTTATAAAATTTAAAATCTAAGATAAACGTTTTTTTTAGAAATATTATACTGGTATTTTAAAATGTGTAAAAAAAAATTGCAGAAAATAATTTTTTTAACGATTTTTTTCATTTTGAAATAATAAAAGAACCTCAGAAGCTCTGTTATCCGGATGAAGGTTAAGACGAAAGATATTTGATATTATACATACTCTATCACATCCCCGTATAAGAGCAACCAGGAAATTGATTTCGTCGAGATAGTTTTGGCCTAACATGAATGGAAACATAAATTTGTGGGCAAAGTCCTGTTTATCAAAAATCTAAAATTCATAAGCATACGAAGTCGAAAATTGGTCAGTTTAAAATTCCAAAAGGCAGGTTCGAACACATGGATTTAGTCGGCCCATTGCCACCTTCAGATGGATTTACTCATCTATTAACTGTCATTGACAGATTCACTAGGTGACCTGAAGTTTATCCTATAAAGGATATTACGGCAACGACAGTGGTAAATACGTTGTACTCACAATATATTTCACGTTTCGGAATACCTCTTGAAATAACAACAGACCAAGGTGCTCAATTCGAGTCAAAATTATTTGATGAGTTTTCAAAATTGCTTGGATCACACAGAATTCGTTCTTCACCTTATAATCCACAATCGAATGGGCGCTTCCATAGACAGTTAGAAACAGCTCACACTAATTGGGTAACGCAAACACCAGCGATCCTTTTACGTTTCAGAACCAAAATAAAAGAAGATATTAACTGCTGTCCAGCGGATTTAGTTTATGGGCTACGGCTACGTACCCCAGGTGAATTCTTTGTAGATACACCAAAAACCGTATTAGATCCATCAAATTTAGTTAATAAACTCAGGAATCATATACAAAATTTTATACCGGCAAGTACTAGAATACAAGATACAAAAATATTTGTTCCAAAACATTTAAAAGATTGCGAATTCGTTTTTGTAAGAATTGATAGACCTAAACCATCATTAAATTGTTCGTACGAAGGACCTTTCAAAGTTATTAAAAGAAACAGCAAGAACTTCATGATTGACTTCGGCGGAAGAGAGACCACTATCTCGATTGATCGTTTAAAACCGGCATTTGTGGACGTGATTTTAGATGGAGAGGCACCCACAACAAGAAATGCCATTAGTAAAAAAAAAGGTTTCGTTCACTTTGTAACGATAAAATTTGTTTGTTTGTTGTTTGTCTCTTTGTTTTATTAAATTAACATCAAACGTTACTTTGATGGACGTTATCACTGAAGAGGGAGTTGATGTAGCGGAAGTTACATATTAATTATTGTTAATAATTGTGTTACAATTTTCCTTTACTGAAAATAATAATAATTTAAATTATCGGTCTAATAGTCGAGCCGACTGTAAACAAATCAATTTATGTTGACATTTCAAAACACTTTGAAAACTTTCAAAAGCTTTAAATCACAGATATACGCCACTTTACGCAAATTTTAAAAAATTCACATCAAGACTTTTTAGTTTGTAAATAATAAAATAAGTAAAAAACGAGTTTTCAAACAAAACTGAGGCCAAGCCGCATGATTTTTTGATTGGGACATTTCTCTTGAATATTCTTTCTCTTCATGAATCAAATCAGTTATTACCTCTGATTGATCATACTGAAATATATCGGTGATTGTCAGCGAATAAAATCTGAGTCCACCTCTGTGTGTGAAGAAAAGTTTATTTTCTACTTTTTCATGCGGCTTTGCCTCAGTTTTGTTTGAAAACGCGTTTTTTACTTATTTTATTTTTTGCCTTTTTCACGTTAACTAAATTGTTATTACGTGCTGCATGGAGATATTTTAAAACAATTTTACGACGGCTGAATAGACACTGATTTACCAGTTTTTCAAAAAATTTATTCGAGTAAAAATTATTATGCATCATCATTTCGCTCTACAACTTTGTCTTAGGTTGCAAAACGCTCAAACGCTTCCTTGGTTGGAAAAACTCCGGAAAAGCGTTTTGCATGAATTTTCCTCGATTTTTTCTGCAAGTTTTCACCATTGTCGGTGAGAAAGTAATGATGCCAGTTGATAGGGAACTTGATCCTGCATAATTTAGAAAACTTTTTTACCGAAAAATTTTCCGGAAAAATCGGAAAATTCCGGAAAATTTTCCGGAAAAGTCGGAAAATTCCGGAAAAATTTCGGAAAACTCTGCATTTTTCCTGAAACGGATTTATCATTAATCAAATTTGTACCAAATTTTCAAATGATTTTTCCCGATTTTCCGGGTTTTCCATGGAAATTTCCGGTTCAAATTTTAATAGATTCAATTGTCACGCGACATGAACCAGTGTGCCGAATTTCAGCTCGCTGTGATGACGAAAAGTGGGTCTACGAGAGTGTCGAAAATAGTAAAGAAATAGACAAATTCGTGTACGAGTTAAAGGGAATGGCTGGCCTCTAAAATAAGTTTAGTTCATGTCAGGATTTTAATTCATTATCAAAAGTATACGCCAGAGGGCAACAGCTTGTACTAGAAATAAAAATAAAAAAAAATCTTTTTATTTTAATAAAAATAAATATAAATTCATTATCTTCAATTAATATTATTAATTTTAAAAGTTTCTCTAGGTTTAAAGAAATATTTGTAAAATAGAGTGAACTTATAAATATAAAAACAATATTCTAAAATAAAAAGATTTAAAAAGAAATATAAAAAAAAATTAAAATTATTTTATAAAAAAAATACATATCTATTCATCTTGAATTTTGCTCCCAATTTAAGGTGGAACAAAAAACTGCAAAATATACATAATTTTTGACCAGTTCACTAGCACCTTGGCCTTCGGTCATGGTTGTTGAAGCCTATAGAGAAAACCGGAAGCGCGGATACCTGTACATGAGCTTCGCTTTCCTCGGGGTGTTTGAAGCGCAAGAGAGAGCCTATTCATGTTAACGCGATGGAAGATTTGTTTTAATTGAACACAGCTGTCAAAACGTCTATGATAATCCTTCCATGTAAAGACGGCTTCTTAGAAATATTATCGGCGCGGCCGGCTTGGCAAAATAAACATTTAAAGAATAAATTATAACTCGTAATTGAAGATATTCAGCGAAACTACATTGAGCATTGTTGTAGTGTTATAGTTTAAAGCAAGAGATTTTTTTATTATTTCGTCAAATGTTATAGTTTTTATAGAATACTTAGCCCAAATGTTAAATAAAAACAAATTAAATCTGCAGATTGAGAAAGTCTCAATCAGTGTGCTAAAAAATTTGATTGGTCGGTCTGTTTTGCTTTAACGGATGTTGATGAATGCACATTTGAATTTAGTACAATTCTAAGTCTTGGGCATGCGTGAATACATTCGGTATTTACACAGCAGATCTTAACAACAGCAAAATCGCTTGTTGGTTTAACGATAAGTGCAACCAAGCAATAGTCTGCTTTTCGCACCTATCAATTGCATCCATGTCCAGAACTGAAACACTATCCAAAGAGAAAAATTTGTTTTTGACCAGAGCGTTAGAATATTGGCAAGAAGCAAAGGTAGAAAAAGTTCCTGGTCCCATGTCAAAACTATCAGGAGCTACTTAAGCAGTTCTTCTATTCCTTCACTACTTTAAAATGAAGTGAGTGCTGATTCCCTGAATAAAATTAATATTTTGACTGTTAGATTCACTTCAAAATCTCCTTTTCCACCCACTTTACATCTCCCTTGTGGATGCGTACAAGAGCCAATACACAACCGTACGCCAGAGATATGCTCAAGATCCTTAAGGAGATCAACGTCTCCATAGCTGCAGGTCCTGATAGTTTCAAGTCCAAGTTAAATAAGAGCTGTGTCTCATTCTTGGCTAAAGCTATGCAAAAACTATTCTACTTGTCTTATTCGACAGGAAAATTTCCAATTGCTTGGAAACTACTTTACGTTCAGCCAATTCCCAAGAAAAGAAAGGGTAGTGATCTTTCAAATTATCAACCAATTCTTCGATTCTTTAAAAGATTTTTGAATCTATCATTAACTCCAAATTAATGAAATATCTAGAAACTAATCGAACCCATAACGATGGCCAATATGGCTTTTCTTTTTCTGACTTTTCTTATGGAACGTTGAAGCCTTAGTCTTCTCACTTATTTTTTGTGAGTCCAAAATCGTTGCCCTAGATATTTCAAAAGCCTATCATAGTGTCTGGAGTTCAGTCCTTTTAGCCAAACTTAAAGCACTTGGCCTCTCTCGTCCTCTTCTATTATGAATGTAAAGTGTTTTATCTGGTCGCTTAATACGAATTATATTAGATGGCGTTACATCTAAATCTCAGCCAATAAATGCCCGGGTGCCTCACGGCTCTGCTTTCTCTCCATCTCTCTTTTCAATTCTCATTTATGATCTGCTTTCCCTCACTTTCAATCCCATCCTTTGTTTTTCCGATGACAGTAACCTTGGTTGCGCTTACTCCCTTGACACCCTTGGGGACTACAGAAAAAATGTCACATCTGTCAAACTAGATTGCATGATTAGATTCTTGAACCACCTTGATAATATCCTCGCTTGGAGCAAGCAAGTTCCAAAGCTGTCCCATCTCTTTAAAACAAGATCATAATTTTTCCACTCCCGTTTCTATTAATGGAGGACTTCTTGACGATACACCGGCTTTATGCTTTCTTGACAATAATATTTGCAGTATGTTAAGCTGAACAGATCACAACTTCTCTGTTGCCAAATAAGAAACGAAATATCTTGGATTTCTGAAAAGGTGTAAGAAATATTTCAGCCTATCGATTCTAGCGCTTCTCTACAAGCCCTACATCAGACCTAGAATGGAATGCAGAGCCTTGGCTTAATTGGATATTATCCAAAAGAGTGCATTCAGTTCATTGGCAATGTGGAAACAATTTGTCATTATGGACTCACTCGAGCACCGCCGCAATGTTTGTTGCCTTTCACTCCTATATTGCTACATGCATGATTAATGTTCTGATCTGATGAAAAGTCTAGTTTGATCTTGGATTTCTCCATGTAATACTCGCACACTGTAAGCCACCCACATCCTTTTACCCTTAAAATTACTTTCGGTCGTGTGCGAACGTGGAACAGTCCCCAATCTTCTGTCTTTTCTCCTGCATGCAATCTGCGAAAGTTTAAGTTTGACATACATCAGCACCTTCGCCACCCTCCTCACGTTACCTAATTACATTCTTTATCAGCTTCTTGCCATGCTGTGCTTTTAATCATAGTTAATAGGATATCTCCTGAGCTTGGCTTAATAATATAAAAAACAAAAGAAGTCACACTTTCTTAGCTTGCCGACGAAGTTATATACGTACATGGTATGTATTGCATCTATTCTGTGACTGCTATTTTAAATAAATATAAATTTTTAATTCCTGGATTTTACAAAGAAAAAATTTATGATGATACGTGAATTTGAATAAAATACATTTTACTAACTGAAATGGATGATTGGGAAGTTTTACACTTCCACCATTTACAAACCAAAGCAAAATGAAAGTCTCCTTTGACTTTCGAGAGTGACAAAGAACGTTGAGCAACTTTCTTCATTGTGAGTGGTAGCCACTTGCTAATCTGTTCGACTCCTATCTTTTAAATCATAAATTTTGTGCCTTTGACATTTGCGAGTGGTTTCAAACTTTTGTTCAGTTTTCAGTACATACCATTTTTAAACCACCACCAGAATCCTGTATCCACCACTGAGCCAAGCTTAACTTAAGCCCGTCATCTCGAAGGCATAAACCTCAGATTTAGCTGTGGAACACATATGGATATTATTGGTAAATATACACTTTGCCCAAATATTATAATTTCTGTTATTAAATATATTTTAAAACTTAATTAAAATTTTCCAAGCGAAAAATAGTTATCTAAGTTTTCAGTGATGTCAGATAGCTAGTGTCAGAATTCCATTCCAATTTGGGCATCCATAAATCACAATTGTCTAACTGCAACTGATGCCCAAACTTTTAAGATTTAATCTGAGCTGTAGCATTTCTTATTTTGCAATTAAACTTTTCTTGTACTTTTTAGTGCAGTTTATTTACAAAAGTTATTTATTTTAAAACGTTTTTAATATATTTTATTTTCTACTTTTTTTCTATACACTCTCTCGACTCTCGAATCTTGACTCTCGAATCTCGACTCTCGTATATCCACTTTCGATTATCGACTCTCGAACCTCAACTCTCGATATTGACTCTCGAACCTCGACTCTGGAACCTCGACTCTGGAACCTCGACTCTGGAACCTCGACTCTCGAACCTCGACTCTCGAAACTCGCCTTTCGAATCCTGCGTCTCCACTCATATCACACACGGCCCAAGACTTTTAACCCATCGGAAAGCTCCCCATTCACTCATTCTAAATCAAAAAACCCCATCATTTCTTTCGTCACGAACGGCACTCCCAGGCGCTCAGACACAGTATTTCTGAGTCAGGGGTCTGTAAGTTGATAGAAAGTTATTGAAAATTGACTAAATCGGGCAACCCATTCTTGGTGTTGCCATATAAAAATTTATGATTTTTACGTATACGTATGAATACGATTAAATGATCAGTCCTAGACATTTTTATTGTACTAAAAACTTCTTCAGAATAAGAAATCCTATAAAATTGATTATAATGATTTTTTCTGGTCGACTAACCGTTCTAGAAATATATGCGAAAAACCACTTTAAAAATCAAACTTGCACAGATGGGTGACCAAACGAAATTTCATATGGGCATTCATCTAATGGGTATCATAAAAATTGGTCTTAGATCAATTCTAGCTTTTATAATTGTTTTTTTTTTTGCCTTAGTGAGTATTATCACCTCCTACCCTATGGACCTTCATGATGGAAATACCTTGTATAACTATGGTAAAAACAAAAATAATTTCTATTGCGGCTTATGGAAATTCATAATTCGAAATTTTCATTGTCTCGAAATTAATAATCCTTGATAGATTATCCATCCATGCCTAAAGTAAGACTCTCCAATTGCTATTATTCCCTACAAAATTTAAATTTATACAAAATTATCATCTCCAATAAAAATCATAAGAATTCCCTTCCAGTAAAAATAACAAGACCTTCATAAGTGGATGGGAAATTTCTGAACGGAAAAATATTTCCATTTTAGAAGAACGAAAAAAAAATGTACGTCATTGCCACAGGAAAAGTCTTTTGTAATACAGAGATTTTCTCTGCATTGTTCTTGATCTTGAAAATGAGATGTTGGCTGCATGCATAAATTAATGATGAAAAAAAAATCCTCTTAATTATTTCTGTACAGAGGACAACTTCTTCTATACACATGCTGGGAATTGTCGTCACAAAATAATGAATTTTCGACTTAAACAATAAAATTTCACAATTTCACTCAAAAGAAATGCAATTTATAATGTTTCCTTAAAATTTGTCATATTCAGATTTCTTCCTCCACCATCCCCACTATTTGGCGGAGTGAAGATGGAAAATAGTTGCGTAGTCAGTATTTCTGGACTCCACCTCCCCTTCCATTTTCAAAGAATAATTTGCCTATTCAATGAGTTGAAGAAATATTTCTCAACTTTCTGTGGCAAAGAAATTTGCATAATTTGTAAAGAAATGTCTCTCTAAGATTTACGTTTAATGGCAGAAACTCCTGGAAATGGCGACACTAAGGTTAGACTATTCCGGAAAGAAATCATTGCTTGCATACTCTGCAGTATACCATCATATAGCTAGCCTATATACATACATAGTAACAGTTATAAAATATAGAGGAGAAATTCCTTGAAAACTTTTCAACTCTAATACAACCAGCAGGAAGAAAGAAAAACATTTTTACAGCAGAGTAGGATGACTTTTGGCATGAATCCACAATAATAATGTCCTTCTAAGGAGGTTTCAATATTTTTATGTAAATTTGTGTATATTTGTGTAGAAAAATTTTATGCATAGAATTTACTCTCAGAAATGTATGTGTATTTCTGTGTTTGTTTATAATTTCGAAAACTATATCCGAGATTTGATTTAATTTCAGCTCTGTGAATATGCACAACAGTGGGCGAATCATCTTGCCGCCACTAATGAATTTTACTATCGATCAGAGAAGAGTCTTGGACAAAATTTATTTTGTTGTCCTGTAAGTGCACTTGTTACGGATCTAACAGGTAAGCTATAGAGATATGTTATTGTTTTTTTTTTATATATATACATATATGTATAGGTTTAGTAGGAGCACATACATATGATGTTCAAAATGTTTTGGGTCAATCTATCCTGCTTTTATTTGATGGATAAAAAATTTTGTTTTTTATTGAAGGAGTGAAAACACTTTCAATTTATTCATAACCGTTGTTGGTTAGATTTGTTGCACCGGGGAAAGGGCGATAGTAATCGCTATTATGTATGTATAAGTAGGTACATAATAATTCTTATTTACAAGACGCTTTTTATTTGTTAGGCATCAGGTGGTGTTCCACGATGCTGTACATACATAGATACAAATCTACTGAGATTTGTGACACCTCAGGTGTTCCTCAAGGCAGATATTTTAGGCCGTTGCTATTTCTTATTTAAATCAACCCGCAATGGATGTATTCAATATTTTTTCTCAATCTAAAATTCTATGTTACATTGATTATGCTATAATCTCTTGTATCATTTCAAATTGAGAAGATGACTGTATAGTCTTTTTAATTCCGCCTAATGTTCTGGAACAATTAAAAGGCGGCAATGGGATAAAAGCGAGTCATTTGAAAGGCGAATTTCGGAGACACAATGGATTTTTACATGGGAAATAACTAAGCAAATTCCACCGAATATCACTATATAATAATTGACGTTAGTTTAGAATTGAGCGGTGGCCTAAAATAAATTCACGACCACAAGCCACAGGTTACTGCCCACTGGATGCACGCCTCTGAGCGTAAATGTATTGCGAAAGATACATACGCTGTGGCCGTGGACAAGTTTGATCCAATCTCAAATTTTGTGGCTCCTGGCACCAGTACTACCAACATTGAAGTATAAAAATGATATGCTGTTCAATATGGCGGGAGGTTTCTAGTTAATCGGAATTTTGTTTAAAATTGAAGAAAAAATTATTAATTACATGAAAATTCATATATTCGTGTATGTATATATGAAAAGACTGGCTTATTGTGACCAGTGGCCGTGAACTTAGTTGGCTTCAGTAGTCGGCCACAAGCCTCAACTGGCTTGTGGCCGTGAATGTAGTATTTTTGGACTGAGGCTTCCTCGCAGCTCGCTTCAGGGGCCTCAGAGAATTGAAAAGAAAATAACACCAGCGGACGCGGTGCTGTCATTGTAATTTTGATAGTATTTGCGACAATTCCTTTACATTTTGGGCAGAAATAATTTATTATCGGTTTTCAAAAATGTTAATTATAAATTTCAAGTGATTCTTATTCGCCAAATATCTCATTTGACAGAACAAAATTTTAAAAAAAAAACCCCCCGGATGACAGAAGTAGGCCTGAGATTGAAAAATTTCCAACATCAAGTAAAGCAGGATTTACATTAAGATGACATCCAATTTTTACAGAAATTGTGAGGGAGATAGTTTATTGAAATTTAAATGCTGCGGAAGCAATCATCGCAATACCTCACACGTACAGTCCCCTCTACTTTTTATGGCAAAACTCTGCGAGTGTAATTGGAAATTGTCAAGTTTCTAATCGTTTTTTCGTAGATATTCAAAGACGGATCATGAAAAGAAGCATAATTTTACAAATTCTAAAATATTGCATGAAAGCACGAAGAAGGATGAGATTATATCGAAAAAATTTGTCGCAAAATATCAGATGACGCTGTAATATTCAGTTCTACAATCAATATTTTGTACTATAACGAAATTTTTATTTATTATTTATTTCATATAGTAAACAAAAAGTTCAGTAACTAATTTGCTAATATGTAAACGTCAATCCACTTCATCCACTCAAGTGCTCACATGAAAATAATTCCACTCCACTACCGAACTAACGCTGGTGAAGATAATTCCAGTCCGGTTCGTGTTCACATGACGGATTATCTCAAAGGCGGAATAATTCTAGCAAATTATAAAGGAAAAGGACCACTGCAGTCAATCTCTGAACACACTACTCTCTGCTTGTGGACAGAACACTACCTCAGAAATAACTTCAATATTTTCTATAAAGCAATATTTAATAAATTTGTATTTCGCAATATTTAATTACAAACTCAAAACAGATATGTATATGCCATAAAATTATAGTAACAAAACAGCAATATGGCAGCTCCAGTAGTCGAAATTGACAAATTAGAGTTGCCAATAACAATGTTTTAGTTTCAGTAACTATAAAAACTCCCTATGCTTGAGGTCTTTTTATGGTTCCGGACACGCACACAGTGACAAATCGACGTCCGGAAAAAATTCAGGACGCGTTTGCTTCTCTCGTCACTCGTAAATAAATTTCCGTATACGATGTGCTATCTCCCTCACAATATCTGTAAAAATTGGATGTCATCATAATGTAAATCCTGCTTAAAGCTCACCTTGCGGCTAGGCATTGAGGCTACCTACTAGGATTGGTTTTGTATTGCCTCATTTAAAAACCCGTGTTTCAAATTTTACCAACGCCTCGAGGCCTGGATGTTTTTCTGCCTTAACTTCCATACTAACTATATTTTTTAATAAATAAAAAAAACATATTTGGTAGTATGGCACATAAGAAATTAGTTATTTAGCTTATTGCCTATGTTTTTTAAAGGTATAGGTAGTACCTGCACCAGTAACTACAGTTTATAAAAACTATTACCAATTCCCAATGTTCCCATATGTTGTAACCTTCCGGCCAGTCATATATACCTCTCAGCGTGGCCGCTTCTCGACCACTCAACTCAGCGAGGCAGATGACTGGTCATGGCTACTTTATGTCCCTTTTAAGGTTGTTGAGGGACAATGGAGGTTGATCTTTAGGCGAGCACGGTACAGGCTTTTTGCCGGCTCAAGCTCAGGGCTGGGTTAGGTTCTTGCTCGCTGTTCAACCACCTATTACTGTACCGCTGGAAGATAGAAAGAGGTGGACACAAATAAAAACACAAAAATAAAAAAAATAAAGAGAGAAAAGGCTTAAGATAGGAAAGGGAACACCACCCAGAATGGTGGGACACCCTGGCTACTTGCATCACCCGCCACTGCCCTCCTCACACTCCTCGGTGTGCCTGCCAGTTACTTTATCCTCCCGGCATCTCGAGCTTCCCCAAAACCCTAACCAAACCCGACACCAAACGAAAACATGAAACTTAGCACATGGCCATTATTATTTATTTATTTCCCCGAACACGCACAAAAGTATAAATGGTCACACATTTAGTCAAACAGGTAATATATGGGTATTTGTAAATCAATTCATGAACCATCAGCGGGTATATACATAGGTATAGATATATTAAGAAAAAAAAACATTCAGTTACTGCACTAGCCTATATATTAATAATCATGACGCGTATATATATGTAGATATAAAGAAAAAGAAACTACGTTACTATACTAGCGTATATATATTAATATTCAAGCTAATACGTGAGTATGTATATATGTATAAGAATATGTCAAAGAAACATTAAAAAAAGCAGAAAAAAAAATCGCTATGAGAGAATTCGCTAATCCAAATTAACCCTTACATTAGTGGACTATTCTAGGAATCTAAAATTAAAAAAAAAACAAAAAAAAAATAAAGATCGCTAAGTGGAAGTATGATGGTAGCTTACATGTATACAAATATATGTATATATAAGTACTAACTATCCGGAAATACTTCGCAAAACAAAAAAAAACTACTTCATTATAATATAATATTCCGCAAGACAAAAAAAACTACTTCATTATAATATAATATTCCGCAAGACAAAAAAACTACTTCATTATAATATAATATTCCGCAAGACAAAAAAAAACTACGTTAATATACTAATGTACTAATTTAGATTTCTATGGGGAAAAGAAAAACAAAAAAAATAAAATCGCCAAGTTCCGAATTCATTGCTAATATATATATATATATATAAAAAAAAAAGTTGAAATAAACGAACAGAGGAAGAAATATAGAATTAGCCTATAACCCCGAGAAGACAAGGAGAAGAAAAAAAAAATAAAACAATCTACTCACATTACAATTAATTTGTCGCAAATTTACTTACTTGTCAATCTCCCGGCGATGAAGCGCTTCAGCGGCCTGGTGACTAACGCTGTGAAAACAAATCAGCAACAAAAAAAAATACGGACAAAAAGATAAGAAATTTCTCCTGCTTGCTCTTGGGTTTTTTTTTTTTTCTTTTCTCTCCTATCAGTAGATTTTGCTGGTTTCTCCTCCGTTCCGCTGTCAAGCTCCGACGATGATTTTGGATGATGTTTAACCCCAAGAAAATTTTTTTTTGGGCGCTCTAGGAGGCGCCAGGTTCAGCCCTATCGATGCTGCGCAAACTTCACTGGCCGATTTCTGTACTTTTGTTTCTTTGTTACTTTGTCCTTTCCCTCCGGCACTGATCCACGCCGTGCAGGCCAAAGACTGTCACCTGATATCTGTACTCAGACCAACAGAAAGAAGAAACCTCACTAAATAAATTTTTCCCGGCAATGAACAAGTAATCACACCTCACCTTAGATTTATCCAAAATTCCCTTCTTTGATGGCAGAAAAAAAAAAGCTTATGCCGTCACTCAGTAACTATCGAGTCACATCCACAATCAAATTTAAAGATAAAAGAAAAAAAATTGTAAACTTCTCGTATAAACGTTTCAATATTACCGGCATGCACGCACAATTGCTCGATGCCCAGTCTTTATTTAAGGAAATATTATAGTCACTTCTGATTTGATTTTTTTTTTTTTTCAAATTCTGTAAGAGCGCACAAGACTCGAAAAACAAAACACAAAACTGGACGAGCTCCCGCGGAAGATCTTTCTTCCATCGAATTGCTTTACAAAGTGGAGTTTCGATCGCCACATACCGAAAAAACGATATGAGGGAAAATTACCCAAGTCCATTGCACCTTATCGGTCAGCACCTTTATTGGGGTGATCGGAAATGCTCGAATTACATTTCTAGTTTTTTGTTTAAAAAAAACGTTAAGCGTGCGGTTTATTTTTATTGAGTGTCTCGAGCTTAATTTCCGCTTGGACTCAATTTATTGCCTTTTCCTTGCGAAGAAGAAATAAAATTTCTCTTTCCCATATGCATCTGCAGCAAAAAGAAGAAATAAGAGAATTAGATTTTCTTTACTTGCAACAAGAAAAA
Organism: Dioctria linearis; assembly: GCA_963930735.1. NCBI lineage: Eukaryota > Metazoa > Arthropoda > Insecta > Diptera > Asilidae > Dioctria > Dioctria linearis. Next base: position 30,228,333 of record OZ005740.1, on the reverse strand, counting down.
TTATAGCCGTTACAATGTGAAGTAAAAACCTCATTTCGCCAGATATTATACCTGTGAAGTTGTCAGCATTAACTTTGAAGTTTTTGTCTTTGAATACTTGTATTTTGCTGAAAAATACTACAGATCATATCCCGTATGCGCATACGTACAACAAAAACTTTAAAAAGAACTAATATCTAATAGCTCCAGATATCCCATTTTAATACAATTGTAGTAGATCAATCAAGTACACATTTTAGCATTTTGCAACCCTACTCCGTAATCCACATTAACTAACTTCTACTACAGTTTAGGAATTTTAGCAAAAATTACGACAAAAAACTACTCCAAACAATAGAAAAACTTTGTTAACTTTCCAATAGCAGTAAAATGGCAACAGAATTTTTAAAAGTCGAATAATTTCATAAAAAACCTCACCAAATAGTTAAACCTACTTTTACTTAGTGTATAGTATTGGTAGAAGTTGACAAGATGTCTAATGCTAAGCAAAAAAATTAAATGTGGAAACCAACAAAAGCAATTAATAAAATGCTATGCATGAAGCTCAAATTTGTATTAGATGGTAAATAAAAACTCAAAGATTAAACTAATAAAAAGGCCAAGACGCATGAAAAAGTAGAAAATAAACTTTTCTTCACACACAGAGGTGGACTCAGATTTTTTGATTGGGACATTTCTCTTGAATATTCTTTCTCTTCATGAATCAAATTACTTATTACCTCTGATGGATCATACTGAAATATATCGGTGATTGTCAGCGAATAAAATCTGAGTCCACCTCTGTGTGTGAAGAAAAGTTTATCTCAGTTTTGTTTGAAAACTCGTTTTTACTTATTTTATTTTCTGCCTTTTTCACGTTAACTAAATTGTTATTACGTGCTGCATGGAGATATTTTAAAACAATTTTTAAGTCATGGTTGGTGCCGATCCGAAAACAAAAATTTTTCGAGTATCAAATCGTTGAAGTACTGCAACGGTTTTCTGAAATTCAAATTATGTTTTAAACAGCGCTTTTTAGCTCTATTCCAACTTGATCCCATATAACATGAATTTTCCCGATTTTCCATGTTTTCCACGGACTTTTCCAATTACTATGAATTTTTTTAAAAATTTACATGAATTTTCCTCGATTTTTCATACAAGTTTTCATGATTGTTGAAGAGAAAGTATTGATGCCAGTAGGACGGAAAAAAATGATTCCGCATAGCTTATAAAACTTTTTTGTCGGAAAATTTTCCGGAAAAGTCGGAACATTCCGGAAATTTTCGGAAAATTTTCCAGAAAAATTGGAAAGTTCTGCATTTTTCCTGAAACAGATTTATCACTAATCATATCGATAAAAATTTGTCCGAAGATTTTCCCGCTTTTCCGGGTTTTCCACGGAGTTTTCCACAAAAGCAACTTTATGCAACTCATTTCATTCTACAACTTTGTCTTAGGTTTCAAAACGCTCAAACGCTACCTTTGTCTGAAAAACTCCGGAAAAGCGTTTTACATGAATTTTCCTCGATTTTTTCTGCAAGTTTTCACCATTGTCGGAGAGAGAGTAATGATGCCAGTTGATAGGGAACTTGATCCTGCATAATTTAGAAAACTTTTTTAACGGAAAATTTTCCGGAAAAATCGGAAAATTCCGGAAATCTTTTTCGAAAAAATCGGAAACTCTGCATTTTTCCTGAAGCGGATTTATCACTAATCAAATTTGTACCAAATTTTCAAATGATTTTCCCGATTTTCAGGTTTTCCATGGAAATTTTCGATTCAAATTTTGATAGATTCAATTGTCACGCGACATGAACCTGTGTGCCAAATTTGAGCTCGCTGTGATGACGAAAAGTGGTTTTACGAGAAATAGTTCGAAAATAGTACAAAAGAAATATATGTATATATAGACAGACAAATTCATGTACGAGTTAAAGGGAATGGCCTCAAAAGTAGAAAAAGTGTACCTGAGAGGGCGGCTATTAGTTATGGCTATGTGTAATGATTTTTAGTTGTTAAACTAAATGAAATTTTTTAAAGTGTTAAAAAATTTTAGCTCATAGTCGTTTGACAAGGCTGCCTATTTCCTACATTAAAAAAAATCCCTACAATTAGGGAAAAAAACCTACCTGCATTTTAGGGATAAAATCGACTCTACGTTTTCCAAGGTGGAGCTTTACCTAATTTTATCGAAAAATACCTAAGCTTTGTGGCACAAATTGTTGCCACTTACTTTAGAGAGAAAAACATTTGCAGTGTAGGTGCGTTTTGCGACATTGAAAAATACTCCTCCTTCCACCTGCTGAACTATATTTCTTTTTATTCCACAGGAGCCTATTATCCTGGCTATTAATCGCTTTAACTTTTCTTTGAATATTTTTGCAAGACTGTGAAGATTTTGTTTTGAGTACCTACCTATATGGAATTTTACTGTTGACATTTTTGTTGACATCTTTTATCACACCGAACAATAAGTTTTCTCTAAAAAATTGAAAATATTCGTTGGGAAATTCTTCATATGTTGTGGGTGGAATTATTAGAAAAGATCCTTGTAGAGATTTTTTTGTCACATTTAAAAGCAAATCTATTCATAATGATGATTTTTTCATTCTACCCCTGTGATGTATATAGGCAGGCATCTCTACTACATATGTAAATACGAGGCCTTTGTTACAATCAGCTGCAAGTCATGTAGACGAAAAACCTTTTCAAATTTAAAATGTTATGCTACACAGTCTAGCAACTTTTAGATAATTATGCTAGTCACAACTTGATGGTGGTGCGACTTACTTTTCTGAAAATTCTATACTTTTGAAAAAAAAACCATTCATTCTATGAGTTAGAAGATGGATGAATACATTTTAAGTTAAGTTCTCTACAACTTAGGGCACTATGTACAAGACCCATCGTTCATGCTTGATTAAAATAGCAATAACCATTTAATTTGACTGACTAATAAAAATGTGTTTTTCTTACGTAATTTAAATGTTTCCCTTTCCCCTTTTCTACTTAAGTTAATTCAATAAATTTATCATAAATTTGACAAATTAATTGCATTAATTTTTTCCACTTAATATTTTTCTAGGTCAAGAGGTAGCTTCATATTGGTACAGCACAGTTCGAAGGTATAACTACTTCAAAGAGCCAAGTCTCCTTCATACAAATGTAAATGCAGGTAAGTCTATGCCATGAAAATCAATTGTAGAACTGTTAATGAGGAGCACACAAATATAATCATCTGAACGTAATAGCATAACTTCAAGAGGCCTCTTCATTTTTATATTACACATAGAGCAAATTCATAGTACCTATGCAGGTACTTTACCTGACATTAATTTAATTCCGCTATTTTAGGTAGGTGTACTTGTTAATTACATTCTCTTGTCTGATGCTGTTCCATATTACATACATAAATAGGTACATAACTCAAGAATATGTAAATTCGGCTGCTGTCAGAGGCCATCAAGTTTGTCTGTTGTATAGAATAGAATTTAAGCAGAGCTTTTCCTTTCAACCTAAATATTGATGGAAATCGTGGAGAGCTTACAGAGGCATGGATGTTTGTAGAATGTCAGCAGAACACAGACAGAATAATTATATTTTGTTTGCAGACTCTCTTATTAACTTAGGAGGAATTTTTGTGTTGTCTGTTAGCCTTAAAAAATAAGTCTGAGTTTGTTTATTATCACTGTAGAAGGCATTTGTTGCCCTCACTCTTCGGTACCTTATCATGAATTAAATTTATTAACATGTTCAGACAGAAAAAATTTCAAACGTGGAAAGGATGCCATTAGGATCGCTTCTGGAGTAAATATTAGCTAAATTTGAAATATACTTAAAAAGGCAAACGCAGTTGTCAAGAAATTTCTAAAGAGATTGACAATTATATTAGACAGGATCAATCTATTGCTGAATATCAGTATCCATCATAGTTATGCTTAGAGTTTACAAAATTCCCGAATTACTTAGGCTTATTTCGCATAGCCAATTTAATTCTTAGTAAATAATCGTTAGACGAACCAATCAAAACCGAGTTGTACTGAATATGCTATGCGAAATAAAATATTTAAATCACGAAGGATTGCTACTGAAATTATGTGATAGGGACTTTTCCTGAAATTTTTATTTTCTGATTCTTTCAGGTTTTCGTTTTTTTTTTTTTATTTTGATAACTTTGACAGGTCATTTCGTGAAAGACAAATTTAATTAACACACGAAATTGTTCAAGCCATAATTTTTCATGATTTTATTTCGACAGATTAACTCGACACTAGTGTGTTCGCAAAAACTAAAAGGGTTATTTGAAAGGTTGGATGGAAGCACCATTCTTGGTCCTAGTTCACTTAGGGATGAACTACGTGAGGGACGTCCTACCACCAGAAACCATCAGAAACCATCGAAAATTGAGGACAATTTATATACATTACAGAAATATCGAGTCATTCTTGAATATATCCATGACCATAAATAAAAATAATTTTGCATGAATATCTAGCCGGAAGATCTGTGCTCGGTGGAGCCCATAAAATTTCACTGATGTTGAAAAAATGAGTTGATTGGATTAAAAACATGCTAAAAAAAATTAAATCAAAGTCGAGCAATGGTGGTATTCAGCATTGTAAGAGGTGACGAAATTGGATTTATTGCTATAAATCAGATATCAAATGACAATAATAGCAGTTAATCTTGGCAGCTGACGATAATCCAAACCACAAGTGAATCGCACATTTTTTTTTGTGTTGGATCCAAGAACATAAAACCAAATTGTCGAATTCAACAAAGTCAATTGAAATGCATTAATGGTTCTGCCGACGAACATCGCAAAGTCCCCCCCCTCATAGTTAGCCAATCAATAGGAGTCACGGGAAAACGGTAAAAATTCGGAACTAAAAAACTCGGCTTCGTTAATCTTTCTACACAGCTAAATTTCGGTCAGACGGTAGACCATGACGAAATAGAAATTCGGCAAATTTGTAAAAAATCTACTTGTCGTACGAAAACGAAAACTTGTTAGTTTGGAATAGTAGAAAAAGATTTCACTAACAATCTTATTACCCACAAACGAAGATTCAGAACGATACGATGGAATTGCTGGAAAAGATATCAAGAAAGAAGAACATCTGATCCGGATTCAGATTCTTAAAGAACGCCAACCATAAAGGACAGATTCTGGTTTGATTATTACTTTCTACGGCGGCGTTTTTCTTCGGTCCCAACGAGGACATACATAGTTTTGCCTCAGAAGAAAAATGAGTACCTACATTAAAATCCTGCTGAACTAGAAAAGGATATTTTAGGAGTTCAGAACTGTTAAACTTTTCCAGAAACTAAATTACGAATATCTTAATCCATATAGAATTTTAAAGTTGGGTGTAGTTGATAGCCAAGAACTAATATTATCCTTTATCTGTCTAATAGTTAGTTCATCGGATAACCAGACAACAGAATTAAAAAGTGATAGAAATGGAAGTTCATCCAAAGTGCCAGACACAAGAGAGATTTTTGATTAGATGCCATAAGATAATTTGACGAGTAACTTAGATTTAAATGTAGTTGTTTAGCTTCGGGCAATTGATCTTGCACTGCAACTATTTATTGGCTTATTTTACTCGTAAATTAAGTATTTATTGGCTTATTGTAAACCACTTTTACTTATGGTGTAACCTATTTCTTCCGTGGAAGAGTAATAATTATTTAAAAAAAAATTTCTCGAAAACAGTGAACTTTAGAAAATGTAATTCAAAGACTGGAAAGCTTATCCGATGTATGTATGTATGTACACAGATGTTTGTTGAGATTACAATTTCCAATTATAGAATTCTTAAATAGCATCAATAGATTCAAGGCTTTCCTTTATGAATACGCTTGTGTGCGTATTTGGAGCCTACCTCTGACATCCATAGCTGGCCCGTTTGTTGATTCAGTTTTGTAGGGATATTTTCGTGATATTATTGGAGATTCCGCAAAATATGCCTCTCATGCCTGTCTTAGAAAATGTCAGGTCTTAATTTCAGAATAGTTTCTACATATTATTCCCATAGAAGACAAAAATGAAGTATTTCGCTTAAACCATGTTACATGACATATACAGGGTGTTTCCCCTTAGGAGTTCAATAGAGCAGGAGGTGATAGTACTCACCGAAACAAAGAAAACATTGTATGGTAGGAGGGGGGAGGGGGGGGGCGGCAATATCAACCGTTTAGGAGTTACAGTTACAGGGTGATTAAGAAAAAAAGCTAGATTTTCACAAAACACCCCTTGTAATTTAAAAAGTACTGGGCGAATGGTCACAGTTAAGCGCTCATTGTATGCAGAACTTCACGACTTTTCCAACGACTTCTCAACCAGCCTCATACCTCTCTCCTCTTAGGAGTTACGTTGAGGTCTTAAAACTGTGACCGTTCGCCCAGTACTTTTTAAAATACAGGGTGTTTTGTGAAAAACTAGCTTTTTTTCTTAACCACCCTGTAACTTCTAAAAGGTTGACATTCCCCTCCCCCCCACCCCCCCACCCCTTCCACCCTACAATTTTTTGTTTGCCGGTGAGTATTTTGAGTATTATCACCTCCTGCTATCTATTAACCTCCTAAGGGGAAACACCCTCTCATATACATAGGTACAACTTCTTCGCTAATCTTATAAGAATACTATGACTTACCATACCGGGTATAATTTTATTCTTGTTCAAGAAGGTTATTTTTTGGATTTTTTGAATTCTCTAGCACAACAGCAAATACGAAGAAATATTTGTTTCTTATTTCATCACAAAACTCATTTAATTTTCAATTTTGGTTGGAACGCTTCAAATCTTGGGGTTTGACTTATCAACAGCAGGTCCCAAATTGCGAAATTGAGTGATCCGGTAATAAGTCATAGTAATCTTGTTTATTCCCCATTGATGAGATATATGGGAGTGTTGCCTCATAAAATTCACATCGAATATTTATTCTGGGTTTATGTGAGATGGGAACAGTTTTATCTTTTTCGAGCATCTACGGCAGGCAGAAACTAAGCCGTACTGAAGAGTATAAGGTCTCCTGATTCGAAACGCTTATTTTCTTCATCTTTTTTTTTCACCACGCACTGCGGGCTTACACAGGTTCAATTCGTTCGAATTAATCTGATTTTTCAATTTTTTAAATAACATTTTTTTCTATTTTTTCTAAATTTTTTTCATTTTTCATTTCTTTCCATTCTTCTATTTTTCATTTGTTTTTTCGAGTCACCCATTTTTGCTATTTGGGACCTGCTGACTCATCAGCCAGCCAACCAAGACTTGAAGCTTTGCACTTAAAATTAAAAATTAATCGAGTTGTAGATATGATGGAACAAATAAGAATTTTTTCGTTTTCGCTTTTGTGCCGGAGAATAAAAAAAAAATAACCTTTTTGAACACTAATCTTATAGTGGAGTAGTTCCTGTCTCGTTTTTATAGGAGCTTATAAAATTGATTTTTCCCTTTGTTACCTTTATAAAAAATATATAACCGTATACTACAACACTCTTTAGTACTAAAAAATAAATAAAATCCAAAATTTTTAAAAAATTCAAATATTTACAAATTTAATTTTCAGGACATTTTACGCAAATGGTTTGGGTAAGCACAAAATATTTCGGTGTTGGAAAATCAACATCAAAAACTGGAAAAATATTTGTCGTCGCATATTACTATCCTCCAGGTATAAAAATGAATAGAAATTTTTCTAAAAATTCATAATCTATCAAAATTCAAACAGTTAAGCCTGATTCACACCGCCGCGATAGCGAAAACCTAGCGATAACACGATAACGAAACAACAGCGACAGATCACCACACATAGTTTTCAATGTAAATGCTCACACTAATGCGATAGATCACAGCCATACAAAGAATTGTGCAGCATACCCAGGAAACAATCTTTATCTTCCGGAATATAGAATTCGTCTCGCTTTTGAATATATCTCCACCTTCTATGATATCATACTCGTACTCCCATTGAGGAAATTACTCCTTTCAGTAGATAAGCAATACCCCCACAGGAGAGATTTGGAGTAGATATGGACTGAATTTCCAAGCGACGCTATGTTATTGCACATTTATTTTCTTGAGGTAAATAAGAAGATATATTTATTACGGCTTTATAGGAAGGAAGATATAACAGGTATACTTGTTTTCTTTCTGATATACTGACAACAAAATTATATCGACTCTTTATTGGCAGGCCGCTCCTAGAAGCTCCAACAGATCCTATGGCCAAGAGACTTTGTTTTGAAAGAAACGGGTCCAAAGGAGGCTCAGGTTTGGTTGGCCCAGAAGTGGAACTATCCATTCCATTTTTCAGGCGGAAGTCTATGCTATAGAGGTTGGAGCTCAGGATAGCCTAAATAAGGGCCAACATCTACATATGTTCAGACAGAAAAGCTGCGCTCCTAGCTCTTTCCTTTCACGCCTTTGAGTCGAAACTAGTTTGGAGCTGTAACTCAAAACTCCAACTACTGTCTAGGGACAACCAAGTAACCTTGGTTTGGGTCCCTGGACAAGAAGTAGTGGACGGTAATGATAAAGCAGAAGAACTGGCTAGAACCGGAGTTGAATGTCCGTATACTGGTCCCTATCCAACATTTGGCCTACCAAAAAGCCACTTTAGGAGGGAACTGCTTAAGTGGGAAAACAGGCAACTGTATCTCCTTTGGCATAGCGCACCCGGTATGAGGTAGTTGAAGAAATTCTTCAACCCCTCTCATCCCCTGACGCGTCAACTTATCGGACTTTTAGCAGACAGTCGCTCAGACTATTTTCTAACGCAGTTATTAATCATGGCCCCTTCAGTCACTTCCTGAAGAAGATAGGCAAATCCGGCAGCGAACTGTGTCGACTGTGCGAAAAGGAAGATGAAACCTCGACGCACGTTATATGAGTGCCCAGCACTTGCACCTCTAAGGCTACAAATCACTGGAAGAACAGTTATCTCTCCAGATAATGTCTGCAATCTAACTCCAAAAGCAATAATCGACCTCGTTAAAAGACTCGATTTTGCCTAACAACTTTGGGAGAAGGCACAATAGATCAACTATGGTCACGGTGTCCGAAAGATCATGGAGGTTTACTCGCCCCTACTATTAACATTAACATTTGGAAGGAAGAAAAAATTTAGATAACGTATCTTCCTTCTCTTCTTATTATCCCCACAACGAATTTAATCCTTATCTAATTTTTATCATCATCCTTGTAATAAGTATTTCTTGCAGTGGCGTAGATAAGGCATCCGCATATCCCGCCAGGTAGGCGGGTAGCCGAAATTTAGGGTCCCCAAACTGGTAACTACAATTTTTAAATCCAGCATTTTACATATAATAAAATTCATGAAAATTTCCGTGAAATAACTTTTTTCTTCTAATTTTTTTTCAATTTTATTATTTTTATTGTTCAATTGTTTTTAAAGATTATATACCATTCCCATTTCCAGAATTCAAGATAACAAACTCATTTTTCCATATTTGGCTATCAATTAGGCTTTTTCTCTTAATTATGGAAATACGTTACAAAATATATAAAAACAAGTAAAAAAGCTAGAATTGGTAAACCACTTCTTATAAATCTAGGACCTAGATGAATGCCCGTATGTGATTTTATATGGTCGCGCACCCATCTGTGCGCAATTTGGCTTTTGAGGTGGTTTTTCGCGTATATTTCCAGAACGGCTCGTCGCACAGTAAAAACTTTATAGGATTTCATATTCCAAAGAACTTTTCATAATATATGTAAAAAATCTAAATTTTTATGTGGCAATACAAGGAAGAGATTGCCCGATTTAGCTCATTTTTGAAATTATATTTACTATTCTTATCAAAGCATTGTGTACAAAATTTTTACTGTTTACGGTGACGCTTTCTCAGGCAGTGTCCAAATATATAGTTAAAAACAAAAACTTTGTATGGCAGCCCTACGAAGGAGTTGTTGTCTCATTTTCGAACTTACATTTTTTTAAAGGTCGTTTGCTTAATTTCAGCTTTCAAAATCCAAAAATCAAAATACCTTTTTATTATGCTTGGATGTCCAATCCATTTTGTTCCACCATCATTATTTCTATACGTTACCTACAAACGGAATGACAAACTTTTTTTCTTTATTATTTTAAAGGCAGGGGGACAGGAGACCCTATCCCATGCACGGAGGCCATAGCGGCCCATTGTGCTGTCCTGCTAGAAGGCCATTGACCAAAACCTTCCTGTCCTCTTAATGAAGCGTATCAGGTCTTGGTGAGGCAGGGTTTTCAGCTTACCCCTAAAGTATCAAGCGTGCACCGTGTTTACAGGGTGACCTAGGAAAACATAACCAAATATTTTTAAGTCCAGTTTTCTTGGAAACCGTTAGGATTCCCCCCCCCCCCCGTATAAGTATGACTTGTCCATAGCCTTCGGGTTTGGGTTCACAGCACTTAAGAGACACCCTGTATAAGCATATCATTATCGCTGTGATCTATTGCGCCTGGTATGAAAAAAATTATGTCTCTATGATTATCGCTATCGCGGCGGTATGAATCAGGCTTTATACCCTCAAAATACATATACATAACTAATATATTATAATTTCTCCCCCACATAGGTAATATAGTTGGACAATTTCAAGATAACGTTCTACCACCAATTATGGACACAGACCATGTAGCAACACAACCACCTGCAATTGATCTTGAGAACAATCCTATTGCATCCCTTCTAAAATCAAATAGTAGCGGCAGTGGATCAACAAATTAATGATTACAGTTAAATTTTCATAATCATAATACTGACAAGAACAACAGGGTGGTGATGAATAATAATAATTTCACAAAAAAGCTAAAACAGAATCTTTTCAAATTTTTCAAATGTTTACAATTCTGCAAGAAATTCGAAACTGAGCTACAAAATATAAATACAACTAATAAAAATCAATTACAAAATAAATTCTAGAGTATAAATAAAAACAAAATTGCGCAAAAAAAAATAAAGAAAAAAAATATAGAAAACTTCCATAGCATAGAAATTTAGATAAATAAATAAAAACTAAATTGGGAGACAAATCAAAGCCTTTAAGAAGAAGCTTGTTACAAAAAAAAAAATAAAAGGAAAAAGAAAATTTATATTTGTAGTGCGATGTAATACAATCCTATAAAACCATATATAATTGTAACTATACGTTAGAATAGTACTTGTCAAGTGAATAGAACAACAACAACAAATCTTTACATTTCCCTAAATGACACCCTATGGGTCATATTGGGTTATACATATAACATATATTATTGTATGTCGCCAATATTTTAGCATAAAATTTGCTGTATAAATTGATTTATCGAGATTATTTCTAGTATTTTCGATATTTTATATATAAATGCGATGCCTTTTATGCCTTATTACGTTTAATGGAATTTTTATATCTATGAAGAATTATTCTGTTTATAGTAATTTTTAATTTTTTTTTTTATTTCAATCACTTTTAGAATTAAGAATTGCAAAAAGAAAAATTGCGTTTTTTGTTTTTTTTTATTAAGTATTTTGTATGCATGTATAGTTGCGAGCAATGTTAAAATAGACATTTTCATATATAAATAATTGAGATTGTTTTTTTTATTTTTAGCTATTTAATTTTAATTAATCTAAGCAAAAACAAAAAAAACGTGGTAACAGAATACGTACGAAAACTTATTGTCTTCCGTATTTTACAACAAGTAAAGTTTCTTCCAAAATTAAAATATAAAAAATGCACTCGAACTTAACGGCTTCCATTTATTTGTAATGAAATTGTTTTAAGGTGAATAAATACTATTGCAACTTAAATTTTGTTATAATAAATATTTTTCTAAGTAAATTCAAATTCCGTACCTATATGTAATGTTAATTTAAAGTCTGAGTAAAATTGAAGCTGCAAAAGTAAATATAAAATTAAATTAAATGTAAGGTGTACACAGAATTGAATATATTTTTTAGTATGCATGTAATAAATGGAAAAAATTTGACTCTAATGAAAAAAAAATGGATTTTGGTAGTAAATTAAGAAAAACAAAATCCTGAAAAATCAAAATCGCGTAAACGATTCAGAAAATAGTAATCCTAATCATGAAATACCATTGGAAAACATATATCAAATTATCTGAAGAAATTAGATTTTCAAAAAATAAAACTTCGTGGAAAATTAAATTTAACAAAAAATTGTTTTTTAAATTTATGAAGTTTTTTTTTGAAAATTTTTTAAAATAATTAAATGAAATATGAGCACTCATTGTATTCTGGCCTTCATAAAATTTAGGCTTAACGAATCAAGGCGAACGATCAAGAAAGATAAAACAGCGCCATCTAGAGTCCAAAAATCAAATTTAGCATCATATTTTTCTGTATGATTTTTGTAAAAGTCTTATATAAAAGGAAGAAAAGAATTCAGAAAAATGTAAATAAGACAAACAGTTTTGAGAATCTAATCGACCGCGCCAAAATCCCTTATATAAACTTTTTTTTCATACGCCTGTAATGCGAATTTTTTATAATGTCCGTAAAATTGGCACGAAAATTGTTGATTATGGGCTTCTCCTTTAGTTACTTACTCGTAAATATGACCCGAAATGTTTCAGGAAAAATTCATTATATTTATAGTTAGAGCAAAAAATTGTCTTTATTTAAACACATTTATAAAGAAAAAATATATTTAGAAGATTTTCCAAAAAAAAAAAATCAAATTCGATTTTTTTCCAGAATTAAATATATATTTATTACTATCGGAATCGCTTAAAGTAAGTTTTTTTGAAATTATAAACAATGAATTATTTGAAGAAAAAAATCTAAAAATTGTCTTTTCGAAATCCAACATTGCATTACAATAAAATTTCGAAATTTTATGTTTCATTATAAAATGTTGGAGATAGAAATTTCAAAATATTGTCGTGGTCTCTGGGAAAAGGAAGATATGGAAGCAACTTGAAATTTTTTTTTGCTTTTTTTTTAGATTTTCATTCTTACTTTCTGTCCGAATCTCAGTTTTGACAATGGGAAAATTCTGAAAAAAGTTCGAAGACGATCACGTCAAAATTCCTAAAGTAAAATCTTAAATAATGAAAAATAAAATTTTAAAATTTAATATTATGATGCAAACTAGAATTTCGAAATATAGCATGTAGTTTTTAAAAAATATAAATGCCGAAATAGAAGTCATTGCTTTCAAGTAAACATTAACTGGAATTCCGGAAAGGAATAATGACATTTTTTGTACGAAGTATAACAATACTTTAAGAAGTAACGATAAAGAATGTAGAGCATTTTCGAAATTGAAAATTGTATTCGAAAATGTGTTTTTTTACATATTTCCCCTTATGGTCGGTTTTACAATCCAGGCTCAAGCTGTAATTATGGCTTAAATCAAGGCTTAATTTCTTTTAATGTTTCACAATCAAGACTTAGGTTACATGACTAGCCTAAGCCAACGTAAGCCCTGCACCCTGGAGGCTTAAGCTTCAGTTATCTAGTTATTATTTGTTGAGATTACACAATTGTCAATTGTTGCCATATGCCAAGTGCAAAAAGTTTGTTCTTGATTCCGAGATTTTAGGTAGAAAGTGACATAAAATAGAATAGTATTTATCTGATGCAGAAGACATAAGTGACGAGGAAATACACTATTTCATATCTCAAAATGTCAGACGAAAAATAACTATAAAAAGGCGCCCACAACATTTCGATTTTTATACTCGATTTAGGTTGTCGAAACATTTTACAACAATTATTTTGGATTTGATATTTTCCCAGATAAAAACCATGATAAAATGGTAAATAAAAAGAGTTCTTCTTCTTTCCTCAATTTTCCTTTAAAAATTTCACAATTACCGCAGTGCTGACAACTTAAAATTTTTCATTTATCTTAGCCCCTCAGCTTACAGAGTACTGTGAAACGAAGTAGGCTTAAGCCACATTCGTGGCTTTACTGAGCTATGTTTTAAGCGTGGACAGTGAATTCGGTAATTAATAAAGGAGAATAATTCTATGCTGTTTCTTTTATAATATGTCTACTAAGGATAAATGGCAATGTAATGGGGGCTATATATGTTTTCCTGCGTGGATTATTTAATATCTTCCAGACATAAGATAAGAATTTGAAATTTGGGAAGTAGATGACGAGGACTACCATAAAATACTTAAGTGAATTATGAAAATTGGAAAATTCACAATCGCGGGGCCAATTTTGAAAATGTTCTACATTTATTTTATGGAACTACCGAAATCATAGTAGAAGTTTTCTATTATTTATTAATTTTTTTTTTCTTGTTATTGTCCTAGTATTCTTGGGTAATGCTCTATTGATTTTGGGGTTTTTTTTTTTTTAGTTTTATAATACTTCTGGTAAAACAATTCTACTACATTTTCCGAAATTCTTCTTTTTCTTTTTATTATACTTATAGTCCATAATTCTAAATTTCTAAATTTTTTTCCTTTCTAATTATGTTTATCCGGAGTTTGTTTTTTTTCTTGATTTCAATTTCAAGATTTTATTTTCCGGTATTCTGTCTGACTACTATCTATCAACTTCCGGAAAGAAATACAAAATTTAATCATGAAAACATTCCGAAAAAAGCTATAAATTTTGAATATTTTTTCATTTGGATTATATTTATTAGTGATTTTCTAATCAATTTTTATCGTAATCTTTTTTTAATTTTAGCTGGCATTTAAAGAGTATTTCATTGAAAATAAAAAAAATTAAATAAACCAGAAAAATTTTCCGAAATATAATGCCGAAAAAAGTCGAAAATTATGCAAGAAAAATGTAAAACTTTTGCCTTTTCGTTTTTGAATTTTGTAGAAATTTTATTTAGGAGTACATACATTTATTCATTATTTGTTTCAGTATTTTAAGCTCTGCTGATATTTAAAAGGTGTGTGATATAAAATCAAAAAAGAAACACCAAATTCCGAATATCAAAATTTCAAAAAGTTGAAATCTTGAAGAAAAAATCCGAAAAGCAGACGGAAGTAGTTTGTAAGATTTTTGGTGTTACAAAATTTTTTGATTTATTAGATTTGCTTTCGGAGTTCTTAATATTCAGTAGTTTTTTCAGTTTTTTTTTTGATATTTTTGGTTTCTAACCGGCTCGCAATTTTCGATGACAACTCAATCGAGGTAACAATTAAGTTCTTTACAATCTCCACACTGTTAATATCTTAGTTTGGATGATACTATTCAAATTAATTTGCATTTCATTTGTTTGGTGTACAGGATTACATAAGTCTCCAACCGTAAAAGATTTCTCCCGGTATTGATATTGTTAGGTCATAAAATTTAGTGTTCTTATACATATTTTATGCATATACCAATGTAGTTGCAGCCCTTTAATGGCATGATTGGTCTACCAAAATTAGGTTTTGAATGAACGCTTCGATCTTTATATGAACAAATCGATTCTTTATTGAAATACACCTAAGGAATATATTTTGAATGTAGTTCTATAAATAATCGCACATATCCTTCTCATATTTAGAAAAAACTAGGATGTGGCAATGAAAAAATTGTTAAGAAGAAATTAAAATAGAAAAGAACGCAACACCAAAATTGAAGGTGGGTTTCGAACCTACGACTCTTGAAATGATAATAGTCAACTCGCTTATGACAATTAATTTTTATACTTATATTTAGCTTTTAAGTTTAAAAGAGCCAAAATACTTTTCCAAACATCTTGAAAAATTCTCTCGCATCTACAAAATCACCAAGAAATTGGTGCAAATTAACTGCAGATTCTCCTTAATGCAGTAACAATGCGCACATTTGCAATAATAAAATAAATTTAAAGATTTCATTCCCTTTTTTTATTCTTTATATATATGCAATTAAGTATGCATATAAATTCAATAATAATTTTATGGCTTTCTATACGTAAATAGTATATAAGTCCAACATAATTAAGGATAAGTTTGCATAAACTTTGTGCCTTTTTTTCATACAAAAGCAACGTTTTTAATTATTAAATATTATTGTACATAATATGTAGGTTATGTATCTATACGCTTTAAAGTAAATATATATAGAAATTTTGCCTGCTTCACAAATGCATATCCTGTGAATAAAAAGTTCGAGATATTTTTAAGCAACGTGCATTGTAGTTAGGCATAAATGTTACAACAAAATACTTGTGGTATATATGTAGATATCTGTTACTCATGTCCTTATGTAAAAATTTAAGTGCAATATGTGTAAAATCAGGGCAAACTTATATAAAAAATGTGTAAAATATTTTAGACACAATTATATAGAAACTAAATTAAAAATTGACAAAAAGTTTCCCGAATGCTTGATGTCTGTATTGTACATAGACGACATCCTTGTTGTAAATCCGTTATTTAGCAAGTTAATAATTTATGAAATATCGATAAGTTAGAGGCTGTGATTAAATGAATACAAAAAAAAATAATACGCAAATGGCACGACTTGGTAAAATTTTGAAACAGGTCTGGAAGAAGATTTTATAAATTAAAACTGTTTGAAATTGACAACCCTAAAACATAAATATATTTATATAGTTACGATAGATATTTGAATATTTCTTGTTGCAAGTTGTATGTATAAAATAAATAAATTGATTGATAAAAAAAAATCGCCGTTTTCAGTTGATTTTTTTAATTATTAAATAAATAAATCATAATTGCGATAAAATGGATCAACTTCATGGTTAAGAAGCAGACAAATAATTACTAAACTATAGGAAATAAGATGATGACATGATGGGTATATGGTTATGAAAGGCTGCTTGCATGTATGTATGTGTGGTACAATTCTGGATTTAATGTATGCAAATGACAACGATAATGGCATATATCTGATCTCATTCAAGATGGATACCTTAAATGTAGTCCAAAATTGATGCTTAAAATCTTAAACTAAACGTCAAACCAAAAAGAACCACTCATTACAATAAGAATACAACCTATAAGAAATGTTGGGCTTACAACTCTGAATTCTTAAGTAAAGCAAATTATTTGAGAATGATGTTCGGCTTGAGGTATGAAACATGTGGTCACTTGTAGGTATGCTTCGCTGGAATTGTGAAGAAAGATAAATAAAAGAGATAAAAACCTAAGCTACAACTTGTAAAATTGCCTCCTTTACAACTGCAAATAAAAAATGAGGCGTTTTCTAGTGCGTTTCATTTACAAAATAATTTAAACGAATTTGGTCATCAACGAATTTCCTATATGAAAGCTATGACCAAAATAAGATAAATACTGCCAATTAGATAAAACTTTGAATGTCAATGCTGTAAATCAGATGGGCCTCAACTAGCGGAGGGGCACAAATTTTGTTTTCATACGACAAATGTACACTATATATTCAGAACTGGCATATTTAGACCAAAAGACACTTTACAAAATCGTTACGTTTCACCCTACCATCTTTCAGGCAGAAACACGTTATAGAACTACTTAAAATAAAAACAAGTAAAATAGCTAGAATTGGTCTAACAATATAAGACCAATAATTCTTATGATAGATGAGTACGCGTATGTAATTTCGTATGGTCACCCATCAATGCAAGTTTGATTGTTGAAGTGGATTTTCGCATCTATTTGTTGAACTGTTTATCGGACAATAAAAATAATTATAACCAATTTCATAGGACTTTATATTCTAAAGAACTTTTCGGTACAATAAAAATGTCTAGGACTGATCATTTTCACAGTAGTACCTATACGTAAAAAATCTAAAATCTTATATGGCAATACCAAGAAAGGGTGGCCCGATTTAGATCATTTATGCAATTTTACTACTATTTTTAAGAAAACGACGTGCACAAAATTTCAGCTCCCTGCGTCGACGCGTTCTCAAACAGTGTCCAAATATAAAATGAAAAATGAAATGTTTGTATGGCGACACCACGAAGCAGTTATCCGATTTGTCCCATTTCTTTTTTAAAGCCGTGTGCAAAATTTCAGCTCTCTTAGTACATGCGTTCTCGAATTATCGTGAGGACGAACGGACGGACGGACGAAGATGCAAAAGTCAAAATAACTTTTAATATTATGCGTGGGTGTCCAATCCATTTCGCTCTACCATCATTATTTCTAGAAGTTACAAGCGGAATGACAAACTTAGTATGTATATACGCTGATTTCATCATCTAGGCTAGGATATAATGGAATAGCACTCAATTTGACGAGAATGTATATCCGTCGGTTCTCTCACGAGATCCAGCAGCCTTCAAAGCTCAAATATGAGGGAGACAAAGCTACCCATAAAATTGCAAGGGAATCCACAAAATTTTCGATGGTACCTGAGCTTTGTTTTGGGCGTCGCTTCTCCGTGAGTTTTCTTGAAAGCGAATCATGGGCTGAGAGAGGTACCTTATCGAGCCTTCCTCGGTCGGTCCACTATAAATAATTTCGCCGACGGCTCTCTCACTAATAAGGGAGACGGTGCAGGGGCTGTCTTTCTTGAACCTGGGCACACCACTGACTTCCAGACTGAAGTTTTTGCTATCTAAATGGGAGCGAAGATGGCCCTTGATATGGAGATCAAGGGAAAGGACATTGCTATCGTTTCGGATAGCCAGGCAGCCTTGATGGCTCTGAATGGCTCTTGGATAATATCCAAATTGCTGGATAAGCTGTGTCCACAAGGTGTCCGTTCAGTGGGTTCCTGATCACATTGGGATCACAGGGAATAAAAGGGCTTACCCTCTAGCCAGGTCTGCCTCTGGTTATCCGTTCCTGGGGCCGGAGCCCACCGTAGCCGTTGCCACCTTGGTTATAAGGTCTCTGATCAATGCGAATGTTCCTATGAAGCATCAGAAGAGATGGGCGAACCTAAGCAGTAGATGCACAAAACTTTTTCTTGATGAACTCAATAGGAATATTTCTGATTTTCTTTAGGGACTCGGAAGGAAATAATGTAGAACCGTTGTTTGCATAATCTCCGGCTACATCTCACTTCACCCTCATCTAACAAGGATGGGATGAGAGTGTCCTGCCTGCGACAACCAAACACTATCAGTATGCCTGTCCGGTTTTTGCCCAGAGCAGGCTGGACACGCTTGAGTCTGCTCACCTATCTGTGAATGAGCTGAAAAACTTACCTATTGCGCTTCATTAAGAGGACAGGAAAGTTTTGGTGAAAGGGTTTCCAGCAGGTTAGTGCAATGGGCCGGTCTGGCCTCCGTGCTTGGGATCTCTCGTGTCCCTGCCTTTGAAAGAAAAAACAAAACAAAAAAAATATTTGTAGAATGTATAAATCAAGAAACTGGAAGAACGAGCAGAAAACTCTGTCCCATACATCTTTTTTCCAGAAATATCTAGGTACATATTGAGTAAAAAACATACACGGGCTACATTACGATAGAAAGTGTGAGTGATGTATACAAACGTGTTTTTGTTTTTTAAAGATTTTAAGGTTCCCAGTTTATTAAGACTACTTAGAAAGATGAGAACAAAGATCCTTACCATATTTAACTTTAAATCTAGGAATAATAAATTCTGAAAGAACAAAGTAAAATAACTTACGATTCCTGCTAATATGAGTTTCCAAAACACGTCTTTGTCGCAGTAAGAAATTAATGCGCATCTTGCTATTTAAAAAAATAATAAATCGCGCACACAGAGAATGTCTTTTAAAAATCATTTTGATCACCATTAATAAAAACAAAAAACAAACTAACAACTAGCAAAATATGCCATCATAATAATGTCGGATCACATTTAAAGTAAATTTGACTGTTATTCAGTTAAATGAAATAATCTCTACACTGACATCCGTAGTTCAAGTAGTTTAAAATAACTGCGCAGAGATAAAATTTACAAATTTAGATCAAAATTAATTAGGCAAATTTTATTTCAAAAGTAATTTTTTGTGTTGTTACGTCATTAGGTGACAATGTCATTTCCAGCGAATTTTTTTTGAGTTTTTCGTATTTTATTGACTGAAATACGTTTTGAATATATTAAAATATTTAACAAAACATTAGTTTCATCGTTTAAATCCCTTCGGGAAAAGCACTGACATATATAACATGAACCGCTGACACCACTGAAATCGCTTACATTATCATGGGATCACTTTTCTATAGTTGTCTTTTTTTGGTTTATCGACTGGATTCCACTGAACTTGAAACAATAACTTCTATACGAAATCCACCATTGTTCAGAGTCAGTTCAGTGGATTTCCCAAATGAATACACAATAATACAAACAATAAATTCTATAATAGAAATAGATGGGAATTTTAACATTTTTAATCCTTTCTCTGTCCCCGCAACTTTTAGGGATAGACAGACAAAAATTGCTTAATTTTATTATTTTTTTAATTTTATTTCCTTAAAAATCAAATTTAAGGAATTCTTGATGTTATAGGAGATAAGCTTTCAATAAAATTATATTATTGGATATTGAATATATTTGTATTAAGAAATTAAGATAATTATCACACCCCTGCCAGCAAAACTTTTTCCATTTATGAAAAGTAGAAAATATGTCAGTGGATGTTCATATCTAACCTAATGCCTCTCTGGAATAAATCTTACAGATCTGTCAAAAATCTTGTTTATAAAGCAGTAGACTAATTCTGGGAATGAATTTAAGTAATTATTTTTCTTTCCACAATAAGCTGATGAAGTGATAAAAAGTACAATTTTTATTTTATTAAAATATCCATCAATCTGCCACAAAATAAAAATGTTGGGTGTGATCGTATCTGGTCGTTTGGTAAGATTTTGCTTTTGAGGTTAAGACTAAGTGGTGGTGGAATAGAATTTCACTGAAGGACGACGAATTCAATTTCTATTTTCAGGTTCAAACAGATTTTCAACAAGTCGGTGAAAATAAATTTTTAATAAATATTCAAGATGCAGATAATATAAATCATGTAGTAGTATTTCTAACAAATACTGTTCTGCCTTTAGGAACTGCAGGAGCTGGTAAAATTACATTGAATATTAATTGCGACTCTAGAAGAAATTGATTTTTTAGTTTAATTTATTTATTACCAATTTATAGTATATTTCAGTTGGCCAGATCCAACTGCACCACCAATGTGGCAATATCTTGGATATATTTCAAATAATAAGCCTTCGGCAATATTTAAAATATCTCAGCTGAAAAAATTACATGAAATGGATACTACAAGACCAGCGAATGTTTTTGGGGCTCAACCAATATCTCATATTGCCCAAATAGGTGTTTCATTAGAGGCAGAAAATAGTGTGGTGCAGTTAACTCCTACGGTATGATAATTTTTCTTAATGAAATATTAAAACAACTTTTTTCCTATTTCTGTTATTTTCCAGTCGAGTCCATCAACATACTTACAATTTGGGCAGAAAATGTTAGAAAATTTCTTTAATTTTGCATCAAGTTTTGCTGTTACTCAATCGCAAATGGTTCCAAATCCAAGTGAAACATTTGTTCCGCTCTCAACGCTACAAACATGGTTTACAAACTTTCAGAGGAGACTTGAACAAAATCCTAATTTTTGGAAGTGTTAAAAGGGACGTTTACTTGATGCTTTCTTCCACATCCTACAATTTCTCATCACTCTAAGAAAGCCTTGTTTTGCAGATTTATGTCGTCGAACGCAATTATGCTTAAGTTTAAAACTAGTTTAATATTCATTTGTGTTTTTGTATAGCAATAAAAATTTTCCTTTTCATTTTTTTTTAATTGGCCAACTGTACTGATTACATATGCAGAAACTGGTGAGAAGTATTAAGTAATTTAAGGTCCTTTTGTAGATAAACTATAAATAAAGCTTCCGCATGGTATTTTAATTAGATCACTTAATTCTGTGAGCCTCTATAAAATATATAAGAATATCATTTTATTTGGGGGGTCGAGATCGTATATTGCATCTAGTTTGCAAGAAATTAATGCAAAAAACAAAATTCTTAGTGCAGTTTACAAAAGAAGACAGAACCTCAAAAAATTAAGGGAATGGCTATCTATTTTGACGTTTCTAAAGGTAAACATTTCAGAGGTCCGAAAGAGCAGTGACTTTAAAGTACGTTACAAATTTGAAATAGTGTTTCGAAAGCTAGAAGTTATATGTTATTATATTTGAGTGTTTTGGGAAATTATTTCGCACTCACTAATATATCTCGTAAGTGGCTTAAGCTTTCAGTAAATATGCCGCTTCCAGTTTTATTTATTCAATGAATGCTTTCACTGACACATGTCATGGACGCTATTGATGGAGGAAACTTTATTGTGAAAACTCGCATGCTTAAATCGATATTTATTGCAAGAAGAAGAAGTAAAAATCGTAAACAAATACCTGTCAAGTAATTTAATTGGTGTAAGAAGTTTCTTTTTATTAATTATTACAGGAAAATGACCTCGACATCATATTCTCAAAGTACTGAAAATTGGTCAAAATATGCCAAAGAATATGATCCCATTAAATGTGGCTCAATTGACGGTAAGCTCTGCATTTAACATAACAAAAAAATCATGAGAATTGAATTTTAGTAAAAAAATATATATTTTATTGAGATGCAGGTTGCTCTTGACCCTAGAGAGTTTGCTGACTTCATCTACCATTCCACCTCTACAGCTTGATTAATTCATTCCTTAATAGTGACTATCCTACAGCAACAACCATTACCAATTTTTCTTTCATGCATACGATTTAGCAACTAAAATGTAAGCTACTTGTAATGAGCGTTTTAATCCTTGGTATGGTAGTTTATTTACTCGGGCATATGTGAACGAAGATCTCATAATCTATTTGAGCAATATTTACTTATCAAACCCTAAGGGTAAAGCAAAATAACGCTACTGTAGGATTTCAACCATGAAAAATAAAATCTGGACCATGGAAGGATGTTTTTTATAGAATAAGAAGCATACTAAACTTTCAACTTTCTATTTTCTGTAGCTTCTTCGTTCACCGTAAATATTCCCTTATTCGCCATGGGGCGACATCAGCTACAGTCCTATACTTTTTCTAATCTTCTCCCTTAACGTCTCTAAGGTCAGTATTCTGTTGGTTTCTTGAAAGCTACTTCTACAACTATTTTTGGTATATGTCAACCGCTCAGAAACCATCAATTTTATCACAATTTATCTATCATGATTTACACATATTGGGACAAATTGGTTGAGGATCTAGAAACGGCCGCCTGCAGATTTCTATGCAATATACGCTCCATAAAACGATCCTAGAAGAAATTGTGCTCATGACTGCAATAGCCGTCTGCCGTCGCAACTGTGCTGAAGCTTAGCGTGGTCAACTTAAAAATATTGAATACCTGCAATAGAAAAGACAAATATCGCCAGATACTCTACTGGAGAGACTAGCTTAAATGCAGGAAAACTGAATATCTTATCAGAGCTAAAAATAAAAAAATAAATATTCTAGGCAACCTTCAGGTTGGAGTCAACTAAAACAAGATTAGAAGCACGTCGAAATCATTAACACATTCAACTCATGAAAGGTTTCTTTTACTCTAAACTACTAAAACTCTCCAGAAATATCAAATCAAATCATCTCCTCTAACCCAATTCCTTTTGCAGGTACTGACACAGAACCACATGATCGAGCCATAATTCGAGCACTTAATTCAAATTACAAACCAAATGCAAAAGTTGTGGGTGATCCTCATTGTACAATTTTCATAGGCAGATTGCACATCAAAAGTAATGAGGTAGATATCTCAAAGGAGTGAACCAATATTGAAATTACTAACATCAAACAATTTTCTTATCTTATCTCACAGGATGCCTTAAAGAGCAAATTTGAAAAATTTGGTAAAATTCTACGATGCAGAGTTGTACGTGACATAGTAACTGGAATGTCCAAATGCTATGGATTTATTGAATTCGATAGGTCATCATCTGCAAGGGATGCGGTTAGAGAAAGTCGAAGGGAATTCATTGATGATTGCGAAATTATAGTTGAACATGAGCATGAAAGGTTAGGTTAGAACTTTCGTATTACTTTTAAATTCTCATAGCAGATTTAATCGAAAAGACTTCCCGTTTCTTTTATAGGACCATGAAAGGTTGGAAACCAAGAAGATTAGGAGGAGGATTCGGTGGACAAAAAGAATCTGGTCAATTGAGATTCGGTGGTAGAGCTCGACCATTTCAACGACCTTTGGATGTACAATTTTCTTCAGATCTTAAAGAAGCCTTTAGACAAAAGAAATATAAAAGGGATTTATAGACAAACGCTTGCTATTTTTTTTTCTATAGAATTTTCCAAAGGGAATACTCCGGCGGGGAATAATTTGAAGGTAGAAAGCTGTGTGTACACAGCATTTCAATTCTAAAGATTTTTGACCGAATTTATCATGGAGCAATAATTAACAGAATGTCGCTTTCCCCTTAAAATATCTTTTGGAGACTACATGCTTCTGATGTCAAGTCACTTCTGGAGCTGACAGATGCTATTACTTTAGTGCTTTATTTTTTAACACAAATTTCAAATGGCTTCCTTGCTTGGAAAATACACTTCTTCCAGATTAAATAATTCGAGAGTGGCTACTCAAATTTTAGTGGTCCTTAAATAACCAATAGGTTTTATTTTTAGGCTAGAGATTGCCCCAGGCCTTCTATCCTGTAGTTGGAACTCCGATCAAAGGGAATGTTCGCTGAGTTCAATCAAAAGCGTCAAAGATTAGGTTCATGGAATTTCTTTTACATCTCAGGGAGGAAGGGCAAGTCCAGAGCTGTAGTCAACGCTAAGACTATACAAAGCAAACATCACCACCATTCTTCAAAATGGGTGTTAAATCAAAATATGTGTTATGCCTAGAAATACTGCCACTTACGGAACTGTATGCCCCTTATAATGATGGTCACCTCACTTCACGCTGTGTAGAAAAGAACCAAAGAAGAATAGACATACTTTATACTGAAAAAGTATGAGACTTGTGGATAGAAAAGAGTCGAGTGCTCATATACTGTTTTCGCTGCTGCCGATTTTTGTTTTTCTTGTGCTCATGTGATTTTTACAGTCTTGTCACTTAGTAAACGGAGCTATCATAATACCCTTTGTCTGTCCCACTTGAGAATTAGTTGAAAAACTAGTGCTCTAAAGCGCTTGATCAAGAGAATAAGAATATGTTAATGAGTGCTCGAAGTAGAACTGACCTGGGAATCTACTCCCACTGCTTTTTGAAAAAAAAACAAAAAAAATATCGATTTGAGAATCTAAGGGCTTCTTAAAAGCAGCTACATCAGATTTGAACACATCAGCCAAGTAGAGAATTAAAGTTAGAAAACAGGAAAGCATGGAATTAGAAGAAAGAATATTAGATTACATTACCCAATTGCTAAAGACAAAGCAGGAAATCCTTCACCAAGCCCAGTAAGCCAAGCAACACAGTTATGAAATACCCAAAATTCAATCGCTTAAGGAATGATCGCATCATACATAAAATATGCCTATTGAGACAGAGCTACTGCTTCCATCCAATGTCCAGAGAAAAGACAATTATATTTTACAACTAGTTCTTAGGCTACTTAAAAAGAAAACAACAATCATAAGGAGTGCCGAAAGTTTCATAATTGTATATTTTTCCTTTAAAAAAATCTCTGAACAATTCTTTACAACAACAATAAATTACATGGCGCGGGAAGGAGGGAAAACGAACAATTTTACCATAATTACTGCAAAACAGCAGCATTTGCAACAATGCTTGGATTATTAACAACTTCGCCGAGGCTGTCCAAAACTTCTTTACGATAATCATCAAAGTCTCCTTCAATCTGAAAATGAATCAATTGCAAATCTCTTGAATTGAAAATGAAGTTAAAAATTAATTTCACCTCATTTATGGTTTGATCTTCAATAACATAAAGAGTGCAACTAGTTTCACGAATAAGGCGTTCATCGTGAGATACTATTACAACACCTCCTTCATATTCATTAATGGCTTCAGCTAAAGCATCAATTGATTCTATGTCAAGATTATTTGTAGGTTCATCCTATAAAAAAGAAACAGAAAAAAAAAACATTACAGCGGATATCTTTGTATTTTTTTCAATATTCAATGAAATCAAAACTTACCAAAATAAGAACATCTGGAGCGCTTAAACACAATTCAGCTAGAGCAACACGAGCCTTTTGTCCTCCAGACAAATCTTTCATTTTTATCGTATGTGCATGACTTACTAAACCGAATGACCCTAAAGCTTTTCGAGCTTTTTCATGAGCTAAATTGAATAATCTTTGTAGATACTCTGCTGCTGATTCTTCAGCTGTTAAATGCTCCCCAGAATGTTGATCAAATCTTCCGATCCTCTGGAATATTGTTAGATATTACACATACACTCATTACATACTTACATTAGTCATGCAACACGACAATGTGCCTCTCTTCATTCTATGCACACATGTCATAAAAAATAAAGAGAAGTATGCTCTGAGCAACACAACATTCACAACAAGGAATCTATGCCTTCATTAATCCATTCTTAAGTGAGTCGAGGACATATCTTGGAAGCTCTTGCGCAAGTATAGCTTGGTAAAGAGAGCGTCACAATTGACACAATGGAAAGAAAAATGTTTAGTCGATCACATTTAAACAAAGGAAGGAGGTATAACTGTTGATTTAAAAATGCTTAAATATTAGCACATTCCGAGACAATAAGGCCACAAAATAGATACATATAACATCCACGTTCGGTCAGTGACATGATCCTCTAGGACATATGAAAAGCTGTACTCTTGGTATTCCCAAATTAGTGAACATCAACATTGAAATTGCATGTACTGGAAAGAGGATTGTGTAAAATCAAGCGATTAGTCTGAAGAGGCTAACCAAAATTTTTACAAAGGTTACTTGATAATAAATCATCAAATCACTTTAAAGTGGGTGGGCACTTGCTAAGCGGGAAGGAAGCCAAACTTTGACAAGTAGGGTCTTGGTTCTTTTATGTGTTATACCATGTTGTTACCCATCAAGCAAGAGATCCCCAGTTCAACAATAGAGAAAGAATAACAGTTGACAAATATATGACAGCAATATTCCTTCGATTTTAAAAGCTCTCTTTACAAGAGCTTTTGAATTTACTGCTGATATTACCACTTTACTCTGCTCGGCTCGTATGCAAAAAGCAATCAATCGATTCATTTACATATCAAAACAAAAAGGTAGAATTTTCCGATATAAGGTACAACGATCTTATTAACAAATGTCTTCGGCCGGGAAAAGCAAATATACACACCCAAACATACAGAGATAAAAAAAAATGGAAAAATTAACTTACCAAACGATGATTACGTTTCACATCACCTTTAATTGGCTCCAATTCTCCTACAAGCAATTTCAAAAATGTAGATTTTCCAACACCATTCGGGCCTACAATTGCTATTCGACTGGTAAGATCAATTCCAAAGTCTGTGCCAACAAATAATGGTTTCTGACCAGGGAAATTAAATGTGACATCTGTTGGTGCAGAAAATAGAAAAATATTTTTCGTATACTGCTAATAGATAAATATAATAAAAAAACAATTACTATGAAGTCCCAAAATAGGAGGTTGCAATTGTGTAGGCTCTGGAAATCTAAATTTAACAATATATTCCTTTGGCTTGGACAAAAGTTCTTGGGGACCATTTTCATCTTCGTTCTTTTGAACTTTATTTTTATTCTTTTCTTGCTTACGAGTCAACGTTTCTTTCTGTTTCTTTTCCTATAAAAAAAATAATTTTTTTATAATTCATTTCATAACTCGAAGGAAAAAAGGAAAACGTATGTAGAACATGACTTACGGCTGCTTTCTTTGATTGACCATGTGCCTTCAATTCTTTAATTTTTTTCTCTTGTTTCTCATATTCTTTGATCATTTCTTTTCTTTTCTGGGCATACATTTTTTTGAACATGGAATAATTTCCTTTGTAATAATAAAGTTTCTTTGTATCCAAGTGTATTACTTCATTGCAAACATTATCTAAGAAACTCTGGTCGTGAGAAACAATCAATAGCGTCTTTTTCCAGCACTGTAAGTAACTGGAAAAGAAAAATTTTAGAATTTAGAAACATTGGACTACAGTTCGATTCAACTCACTTGTCCAGCCAAATTACAGCATTTAAATCTAAATGATTTGTCGGTTCATCAAGCATTAAAAGTGTAGGTTCTAAATATAAAGCTCTTGCTAATGATACACGCATTCTCCATCCACCCGAAAAATTTTTAGTTGCTCGATTTTGCATTTCTACAGAAAATCCTAGACCAGCTAAAATACGTCTTGCTCTTGGCTCTGCGGAATCAGCTCCTATTGCTTTTAATTCAATGTAAATATCGTTCAATCTATCTTGAATATCTAGGTCTCCGTCTTTAATAAAAAAAAAACAAATCAATAATCAACTTTCATTACATGTACTGTAGTGGAAATATTTTCTTACTTTCAGCCTTCGCTTCTAGATCTTTGCTTTCATTTAACAATTTCGTTCGCCTAATGTCTGCCCTTAGAATAGTGTCTACCGCTGTATGATCATCAGCAACCACCTCTTGTTCACAGAGTAGAACATCTATATTTGGAGGTATAGCAAATGCCCTGGAAGCGATATGCCTCAATAGTGTAGTTTTTCCATGTCCATTGGGTCCGACGAGACCATATCGTCTGCCATGCGCTATGAGCAGGCTAGCGTTAACAAACAAATCGTTACCTTTCGCCGAAATCGTGAAATTTTCTATTTTAATATCGACAGCATTTTCCATTTGAGCTTTTTGATTAGCAGTTTTCTGTGCTTGAGAAATTGAGAAATTACTATCTAATTCGGATTGACCTTGTCCTCCTTTTCTAGTCATCGCTTCCATCTGTTTTTCATACTCTTGTTGCTTTTTCAGTTTCTTCTTTTCCTTATGTGTTAATTTTTTCTCTTGGCTTTTATCATCTTTGTTAACAGCATTAGACTGTTCATCTTCAGGCTGCTCTGATGATTCTTTCTCAAATTCTTCATCTGGGGTATTCACAATTTCTAAATCTTCTAATTTTTCCATTACTTCTTCAACTGGAATATTATCGATTTCACTTTCAACAGCATCTTCAATGCCATTCTCTTCCGGTTCGATTGGTTTTTCTTTCTTTTTATCTAAAAAGAAAATAGGGATAAATTTAATTAGAGCAGTTAACATTGGTTGTTTAAGTAGCTAGCAAATCATTACCTTTCTTCTTTGTTACCGGCTTTATTTCTTCGACTTCCTCTTCAGAATCTTGTGGAATGATAGATTCTTGTACATCATCTTCTTCATCTGACCAATCTTTCTTTTTATCCTTTTTCTTGTTCTTTTTATTCTTTACAGCGGGTTTAGCAACCTGTGATATTTCATCCTCTTCCGAATCAGGCAACAAATCAATCTTCAAGTCTTCACCATCATCTGACAATAATTGTTCCTCGTTCTTAACTTTTTTCTTATTTTTTTGTTTCGATTTCTTGGCAACCTGCGGTATATTTTCTTCACTTGAAACATTTTTCAAGGTTACTACTTTCTCATCTTTATCGCTCCAATCATCAACTTGCTTCCCCTTTTTGCCTTTTTTACCTCCAGATTTTTTACTCTGCTGGGTTGTTTGCGATGACACAGATTCTGTTACACTTTTTGTTTCATCTTCACTATCCTCAAGATTTCGGGCTTGTTTCCCTTTTTTCTTAGACTTTTTGCCACCAGCTGATTTCATTTCGATATCATCGTCGGAGTTAATAATAGATTTTAATGTTTTCTGAGGTTCATCATCATCATCACTGTAGTCAACAACTTTGCCCTTTTTACCTTTTTTCCCAGATTTGCCCTTCACTGTCGGCACAGGATTTTGCACTTTTTCTTCATCGAAATTCTCCAAGTCTATGTTTTTCTTGTTACCTTTTTTCTTAGACATATTTTAATTGTGTATTTGTGAACTCCCAGGGAAATTAATAAATGAAAGTTTTGCCTACAATAAATTGCAACGCAAGCAGGCAAAAAACCCGTTGGCAGAAAGGACAAATTTCACAATTTGACAACTTAAAACGTCAGAAATTGGACATGTGCAGAATTTCCACTGACATATATATGTCAGTGAGAATTCCTTTTGGAGATATTTTTTTTTAACGAACAATTGGCAGTATTCAAATAATGCACATTTGCAGAAAATTTGACTGCAAAAAATTAAATAAAAGTGGCTCCGGATTTAGTCCGAATGAGGGCGCCAGCGTACTGTAGTATCATAACACCGCCGAACTTAGATGGCGCCAGCGTAGTACTGTAGTATAACCACAGCCACAGCAATGTGATGCGCGGGGTAACGCCGTTTACCCCGCGTATGCCTCTTACCCACATTTTCGTGCGCGGCGCGCAAAAACTATGCCGTCTCTAAACTATAACCTTATATTCGTATAACTAAATTGGCGGCGCTAGTGTCGGGTTTCATTTTCATTATCCCGTTCCATTCCATTGAATTCCAGATTCCAGTTTTCGAAAATACTTGATTCCTGGAGGGTGAATCTGTGCTCTTTGTCGTACTATTTAGTCGTCAATTTTGACATATTTTGTCGTACTTTTTCTTTTCACACAGTTCATTATGTGTCTTCACTATTATCTACCACAAAATGAACTATAATGAATTTTCGGTGAACACACGTCAAAAAACGCGACTAAATATACGACAAATTAGTCACTGCTCCCAGAGGTTGTGACTAAAATTTTACACTGGTAAAAGGAAATTCTACACCTAATTAGAGCATTACAAGTGGTTAAATTCGAAATATTATTATGAATTTTTAATGTGAAGTGTCATTATCAGTTCATTCTATGTCATGCAAGGGTTGCTGACCTGAATAAAAACACGAAAAAATCATTTAGTCGTATGTTTTGACATTCAAGTACGACAAAGAGCACAGAATCACCCTCCTTATAATTGAAAATTTGGTAAAAACGAGATTTACAACCAATTAAAATAATAAAAAACTAAAATATTTTGTAAAAGTAATTAACTATAATATTATCGTAGAAAATTTCTTATCTGGCATAACTAATATATATTTCGTTAAATTTTTCCACACTATTGCCAACCTGACAGTAATTTAGGTGGGCTTCTGCCTGTCATGTTGTTGTGCTATTGTTTAGCTTAGCGTTTTTTATTTAGAGTGGTTAAATAAAATTTCAGATTTTCTTTAAATTATACTAATTAAAAATGCCCGCAATAGAAAAACATTTATGTAAAATTCGTGTACCATCTATTTCCGATAATGTTTATAAGGATGAATGTGTCTATTCTTACGATACACCGGTGAGTACACAATTTATAATGCGTCGACTGACTACAAGCTTTGGAATTTTCTTATTTGGGGGGAATACCAAATTTTTTATGAGCTAAATTTGGAAATAATCAATATAATTGAAATTTTTTCTTAATTATTTTTCCTCAAAATTATTTACTATGTAATTAATTGCAAATCTGTAATATTACTTTTCCTGTTTTGTTTTGGTTAGACGGAGTCGATTATATTTTTTTATTATTTTTATTTAAGGAGAATTTTATATTTGAAATTTATGGATGGAATGAATTGACTGGTGATTATAAAGTGTATATAAAATTTTACTGTAATTGAAGATGATATTAAAACTTTTCAATATACAATACCCCAAATGTTGCACGTGCTTTTGTTTTAGTTTGTTAGTAAGTAGGGTAATAACGTCAATCTTTAAGGATTAGTTGATCACGTGCACATCACTCCCAATTAGTATCCTATAAGTTTAAACTTTAAAATGAAATACTGCAATAAGGAAATCTTGGACAATATATTGAATAGATTCAATAGCAAATGAGGTAATAATGGAATAAATTGTTTTATTGTAAACCCATGACCTATTGAATTTAATCCAGTTAGTGCAATTGAAAATTATTAATTTATCGGTTCAGGATAGAGGTTTTCCTAGTTGGAAGGAATTTGTAGAAGGTTCCTATAAAAAAGATTGCAAATTCAAGTGATGACTACCGGCCAATAAACGTATTTCTAATCTACGAGAAAATAATTGAAAGATTTGTAGCAGGCCAACTGGACAAAATTGTGGAAAGTAATAACATTATTGCTAGAACAGTCTGGATTTTGGGGTCAACATTCTTGTAAAACAGCTCTTAACTTAATTAATCCTCAAATGAAAGAAGTAAACAGACATCAATAACCTTCTAACAGCAGTATTTGTTGACCTAAACAGAGCTTTAAAAACTCTAGATCAAGGAATTTTACTAGAGAAGTTGAAGTATTATTATATTAGCTGTGTTCTTTTGTGTCCGCAGAACACGGCAGAACAAAATATACACAAAAGAACGCCTCATACATTTTCATACAAGACTTATAAATGAAGCGAACAGTACAAATAGTTCGGGTCAATCGACAGAACCATTTATTCTTTCCAGTATATGGGAGTTCTAGAATAAGGTACACAAAAGAACACAGCTATTATTATTAAATTGTGGCAAAGTACACAATCTTTTTAGTACAAAAAGTATCGGAACTACATTTAGGTGCATGTTATAAAATAAATGAAAATATCGAAAATATACTAAAAAAACATTAAAATTAAAAATAAAAACCTACTGAAATTAAGCAAAAATTGGAGATAAATATAAAAATAACATAAAAAGTATAAGTAGCTATTGCTAAAAAAAAACAGGCAGATAAAAGTAAAAATGAAATAAAAAGAAAATTAAAAAATTATAGCTAAATACACGAAATAAAACGAAATATTAAACATAACTGAAAATTATAAAATTATAGTAATAATAAAATTGTAAAAACTCTGAAAATGAGCTAAGCCGTGATACAAGAGAATAAAAAAGGGAAAGATTAATTGAAAAGGTGGATACCGATGAGATCTTTAAATGCACTGACAGATCGCGCGTTCTGATAACTGGGCGGAAGCCTATTCCAGAGACGGGATATTTGGACAGGAGAAGTGACTTCCATAACTAATTGTGAAAACGAGGTATTATCACATTCTGATTGCGTTCCGATGCTGTGTACTAGAAAAATTCACGCGGATAATACGGTGTGTTTGTATGTAATAAGCTAAAAAAAAATGAATCAGTCCTCTCTGCTTGAGAGCAACCTAGAAATTTTGTGCGGTAAGGTGAAACATGGTCGAACCTACGAAGTCCATAAATGGATCGGATTCAATCATTAAAGGCAACTTTCGGCTTTCAAAGACAAACGCTGTCGAGTTTAGGGTGTATCAAGCTGCCGAAAAAAAGTAAGGTAAAATTGGGGTTTTAACTAGTTTTGAGCGGATTTCGAAAGATAACAAGTCAGCAGAGAGCCAGATCCTGCGAAGTACAGCATAAACCTTACCGATAATTAACTTTGTATCGTTGCAGCATTTGATATGTTGGTTCAAAATGATACCTAGATTTTTAACTTTAGGCACAAAATCTAAAATTGTACCATCCAAGACCACAAGAGGTGAATCAGGCGGGTCAAGGGTGCCATTATGGAATACAATACATTGGGACTTGTCTGGGTTTAGCTTTAAGCCTTTAGCTTTGGATTAGATATTGATTCTCCCAAATCATCATTACTACGAGCAATACAGTTCTTAAACAAACCAACAGGTCTGCTTAAATAGATCTGCAGACTGAAACCAAAAAAGCAATTGAGTTTTCGAAGCAAGATCCCAAGATCAACGCTATCAAAAGCTTTCGAAAAATCTAGCAGTACCAAGGCAACCAAGTTGTTTAGGTCTAGGACAGCTCTGATATCAGTGGACACTCTCAGTACTGCGGTTTCGCAGATTGGTCACGACGAAAACCAGACTGCAATTTGCTTAGGAGCTCTCTCGAATTGAGATGATCAACTAATTGCCTATTCATTAGCTTTTCCAGTACTTTCGATAAAAACCATAGAATACTTATAGGTCTGAAATGTAAAGGGGACTGAGAACATAGCTGATATTGAAAATTTACTTTGGTAACATCAGAGGTAAGGACCAAATTAAGTAGTGTCGTATTTGTGGAAATTAAGTATGTGGGATATGAATTAATAAGATTTAAGTGTAAGCTAGCAAGAAAATGTAGAAATTGGTCGGCTGAAGGATTCTGCTGGTGAATGTTTACATTGAAGTCCCCAGTCACAATAACATTCGAATAATTATGTGATATGCCAGACAATATACCTTCAAATTCCCGCGCAGAGTCCGATCTGAAGCCATTAGGCGGACAGTACACACTTGATAAAATACATTTAGATCTCCCCGAAACTATTTCAATGCCGACAAATTCGATCACTCCTTTCCTCGATGAAAAGACCCACCTCGATCTCAAACCTTCCTTGCATATATCGAATATAGATGGTTTGAATCTTATCTATATTGGATAGGTAGGAATTCGCAATTTAGTCAGGGAGTCACACTGGGCACAACTCTACGTATTAATCTAATTCTGCTGTGTATCGATAATATAAAAAATGTGCCTCAGTACAGTGGGGAAGATGCAAGTGAGTATATCTGGTAATTGATTGATTTATTGCACAAAGCGAACCAGCTGAAATTAAAGGTGTCGAAGACAAAATACAGGAAATTCAACGTAGTCAACAATGAACAGCTTTATATAAAGGGTGCAGAGATATTGAATCTGTGGAATGCTTTAAATATCTCACCGTAAAATTGCATAACTTGAAGAAAGTCATTCACCTTTAGATGACAGCAATTTATGCAGAATAATTCCTTTATGTAACGATAAATTTGATGGTATAAACATGTACAGAACACAGATATGTACTTCTTCTGCATAACGTGCCGGTCTAGTACCAAATTGATGCTGCATTTGCTATATATAGAATGGTATAGACAAGAACAAGAGAACTGTTAAATTAAAAACAATAGCCTCAAAACTATATAAGAAATGTGCAAAAGCATGATAGAACCATTATATACCTACTTGCATATTTTTAAGTTTTTCTAATCTCCTTTTCCGCGATAGCGGTGATGAAAATACTTCGTTAATAGCTTACTACTAAACATCTTCTGGCAGAATAATGTTGCTCCTAATCTCAACTTGTTTGAGAGCAAGTGCTACATTAACCAGCTTTGCCATATCATTTATGGTATAAACAAACACCAATCGAATTCAACATCAAACAGATTCTTGGGTCTAAACGTAAAGTAAACGGTGATTACTTATGCTCTAAGCTTGCCAAGAAGAATGATTTTTGATCCTTTCTCCCTGTAATTTCTGTTCAACTTTCTGTATACAGGCTCTGAAGAGCTCTACCCTTGAGCTCTTAATGGCCAGTTTCACAGTCTGTGAAGATTTTGACGTGACATCAAGCAAATAAGAATGCGATTCGCGGGAAGGATAATATAGCTATCCTCATCACGAATTTAATTCTTGATAAATTTTTATCATTTTTGCAATATTTTCCAAGCAATAAAATTACAATAAAGTTGCGATAAATTTCTCGTATGGAAGAGATCGCTACCTTTTCGTCTGGGGAACTTACGTCCGGAAGATAAAATTTGTTTCCTGGGCTATTCTCTATATATTCTAGAATGCGATGGATGAGTGTAAAATAGAGACATACATTCATAACAAAGGTGTTCATAGTCAAGATTTATTACGCAGAAAATGAACAAGAGTTGGATAACAAACTACAAGATGATATGGTAAGATTAACAAATTGGAAAAATGGTAACAAACTTTTTCTCTTATATTAAACCGGTAGGGGGTAAGCGTATTAGTCTCTTAAATCTTCATTTCAGTTTGTCAAGATGCAACTAACCGAAAATGCAAACGATCTTTTATGTTTAGATTAACTTTTGGATTGATTTAAATTTTTTTTTTTAATTTTAGGAAGGAAAAACGGGATTATATGTCAGTCTTACATCATTTCTTGGATTCGGTGAAGACTTCATAGAAGGATACACTAAAAAAACTGGCAATTATGTTTTCTTAAAAATCTTAAAAGAAAAATTTGAGGTAAGAAGTTTCAAGTAAACTATATCCAAAATATTTCTCAATTTATAAATTTATTTTTAAGATACCTTCAGAGAAAATCGGAGAAGGTCCAGAAAAAAAGATAACTCGTTTAGCAATTGGCGTAGAAGGAGGATTTGATCCTGATGTGGGAAAGAAAAAATACGATTATAATACAAAATATTCCGTGATAGTGTTTCCAGAAAGAGAGACATGGATGTGGCCTGAACAAAAAGATGATCTTCCTTTGATTGTAATTTGAATAATAATAAAAAAAAAACAAACTTCCTTTTTCACGAAAATAATTTACATTTTATTATAGGTTCAGGAATCCGTGCAAGGAATTATCAATTCTGAGTCTGCTACATCTAAAATAGAAAAGGAAGCAATTGCTGGTACTTGGGATGGAGAAATTCGTCAAGAATCTAAATACGTAAAAAATTTAAAGCAATTAGATAACGGAATAAAGGTAACGTAATAAAGACGAATGTATTGTGTGATTGTTTTATTTTTATCAATATCATTTAAATAGATTCCGCCATCAGGATGGAAGTGCGAAAAATGCGATTTAACGAATAATTTGTGGCTGAATTTAACTGATGGATCCATTCTTTGTGGTCGACGATTTTTTGATGGTTCTGGGGGAAATGATCATGCGGTAAAATTAAATTTAATCTATACTTCTTTAAATTATATAGTTCTGACGAATATGGAAATTTAATTATCATAGGTGGAACATTATAAAGTCACTGGATATCCATTAGCTGTTAAACTTGGAACAATTACATCTGACGGCAAAGGTGATGTTTATAGCTATGGTGAAGATGATATGGTTGAAGATCCTCATTTAGCTGATCATTTAGCACATTTCGGTATAAAAGTGACAACATTACAAAAGGTAAGAGAAAATATGCTCTTCATAGACTTTCATAGAATAATTTTGAGTTAAAATACTTGTTTTCTTTTTTTTTTGCTTACAGACTGAGAAATCTATGGTTGAATTAGAATTAGATCTCAATCAGCGCGTAGGTGAATGGAGTGTAATGACTGAAAGCAGTAGTAAACTAGAACCTATAAGTGGTCCGGGTTATACTGGAATGCAGAATTTAGGAAATTCATGTTACCTGAATAGTGTGATGCAAGTAAGTATAAATCTTGAGATTTTTCACCCTTTACGAGAGTGTGATATTTGGTGTTGTTATTATTTCCTAAAGACGGTTGCTGTAGGTATGTTAGCTGTTTGAGATGATATCGTTGCTAATGTTGGCTTTTTGTTCTTTAAGCGACTGTTCCTTCTGTGCAGTTCGAATTGGTTATTGCATCTGAATGGTTTGCAATCTTGAAAGACGACATATATTCGTTTTAACTTGCCTGCTTCTTTTTCCAATATTGTAGAAGGATTATTTTTCATGTTAATATCGGCAACGGTGCATAAACACCCAGTATTTTTTCCTCATGCTTGATAGCTTCCTGAACCCTTTTTATACCAACTTCTTGATCTGTCCAGGCCTGATTGAAGCTCTCGATCACTAGTAGCTTAATTCATCTTTTCCATCTTCTAAGGCTCCTGATTATTGCGATTTTGTATGCATTGCGATGACGTTCCAGGCTAGTAATTTTGTCCGGGTTGGCTGCCAAAGTGTTGCTTTGTGGTGATCTTTTGAGTCTATCAATCAATATCTTATCCATGGATGAGAATGTTTGTTTACTTGTCGCTGATGGATGTATTTTTTTAACTCAGTTGCGGACACGAGCTATGAGTGATCTGCGCTGTGCAAGATCTGTAAGCATTTGTTATATTGCGGGTGACTGCACATACTGTCGGGGTTAAGGAATTTCTATTTTAACTAGTCTCTGTTGATTGACTTAAATGCCCTGTACCTTCGCAATTCTACACTATGTAGAATTTGAAAGTTTTGAAGCCTATCATCCTAGATCATCGGCGTAAGTAACCTTTGCGGCCCCAATGCAAAAAAAAAAAAAAAAAAATTGGAAGTCCCCCGTTTGGGTATGAAAGCGAGCGTAGGCCGCCGAGCACTGGACGTGAAGTCGGCTAGCCGGCAGTAGATACCTGAAAGTTGATAGTGTTTTAATATAAATGAACTATAACTGAAATTGTAATTCTTTTCTAATCTCTAGTAACAGTTTATACAGAAAATAATATAGAGCCTGTGGAAGAAAATCATTAAATTAATTTTAAAAGTATTATAGATTAATACATAGCATGCAATAGCGCTGCATTTTTAGAAGGTTTTCTTTCGAGATTTAGCGCAATCGAACTTATCGATTAGCTTGTAGGCATCCATCCCTTCTGCTTTCTATGTCTCTATGCTAAGTCCGGGCTTTTCGCTTTTACTACATTGTATAGACGGTTCAGTGCAGTCCAGCCAGTATCCTCAGTAAAGTCAGTTCGGTTATTCAGTAAAGAACTAAACTAAAATCAAGAGATAGTTGACAACGAATTTTGAGGATGATATTTATCGGGAAAAAATTTTTTTTTTAGATAATTAACTTGCATAATAGAGGGAAATGTATGGAAATGGCAAAACCTACATTTATTTAAAATAAAAATGAATTCATCTCTATGATATATAGTTTATTCTAATATCAAGAGCCGCGGTATTGGCTAGACGCCATTCTTATATACATGAATATGAAAGTTTTCAGATATTCCTCGTTTTTCAAACCGCTCCCACGGAGGAACGGGTTGAGAAAAAAAAAACTGACTGTAGAAGACCATTCATCATTTTTTAGAGCATAAGTAGGATCATATTCCTCATAGAAAAACGGTATAGTTTAAATCGTCACATATACGGCAACTTCGACATTTTTTTAAAACTTCAATGAGAGCTTTCTTCGAAAAAAAGTTTCGAATTAAAAGAATCATTTTTGGCTCACTCTGGGGCTCCATAGAATTAGGGGATGTAAACTTGCCATGTTTTATGAGATCAGCATATCTGATAAAGTATGAAGTGTGAGTGATTTCTCCTAGTTGGAGAATCATCATTGTATTTATTTCATTCAGGTGTACTTTACTAAGCTGTAATGCTGTTGCTCTTCATTTTAATTTTTGTACGCGCAATACGTTAAATAGTTCCAGGTTTGATTTTATTATTCATACTAGGGTAGTCTGAGAAGGTTAAACGTACGGTTCTTTCTTCCATTTATCTCGTCTAGTGACGCACATATTTCTTCCAAATCAGAGTGATCCATCGTTCCGAGTTATAATTTTCTTTTAACTGAATATAAAAAAAAATCGTAGACTAATAACAAGGCATCAACTTTGGTATGCGAGTTCTTTGTATTCCCAATAGGTTTATAAAATGGTGGCATCCTAGAAGTAAGGTCTTGTAGTTTTTATAAGTAAAATGCCAATATAAAAGAACTCCTTGAAATGAGATTAACAAAAAATTGAAATTGTATCACATAAGCCTCCCAATACCTCATAAAACCCACCGTTTAGAGTCTTACCCTTCAAGTTTTTGCATATTCCTACAAAATTGTGCTCTTATTTCTATTTTATTTCTTTACTTTCTATCAGAACTTTCTGCCAGATATTCTAGAACTCGCCATAAAACAGCTGGATTAAATATTTTCTTTTTTCTTTCTACAGGTTATTTTTATAATTCCAGATTTCATAAAGCGATTTGTTGATAACGCTTCAAATTATTTTAATCAATATCCACCAGATCCAGCCAAAGATTTCGACATTCAAATGTTTGTTTTTTTTTTTATCTTTTTTTCTTAACAATTGATTTTTGTTATTCAGGGCGAAATTGGGAACTGGTCTATGGAGCGGAAAATATGGTATAAACTCGGTGGGAAGAGATTCTGAAGGAATTTCTCCAGTTATGTTTAAAAATGTAATTGGTAAAGATCATCCTGATTTTGCCACTAAAAAACAACAAGATGCTCAGGAATTTTTTTTGCATTTAGTTAATGCTTTAGAAGTAAGTATTTTCATCATTATAAAATAAAAAAACTCATTTGTATCTTATGTATAACCTATTTTTTCCCCATATTCTAGAGGCATAGTTTATCTCAATTAAATCCTAGTGAAGCCCTTAAATTTTGCGTTGAAGACAGAGTAGAATGTACAGCCAGTAATAAAGTTAAATATACGAGACGAGATGAATGGTGTCTACCAGTGCCCATTCCTTTACATAAAGCTTCAAACACTGATGAAGTTAAAGAATATGAAAAACGTCGAGAAGAATCTGAAAAGTCAGGAAAACCACTGTGAGTTATCTAATTGAATTTATTTATGAATAGAAAATAAAACTGATGGACATATACATATATATAGACCTCCAGATTCTTTGGTTCGACCTCGTCTAACATTAAAAGACTGTTTAGACTCGTTTGCTCAGAGTGAACTAGTTGAACAATATTACAGTACAGCAATAAAAGGACATACAACTGCCAAAAAGTAAGTGAAATGTGAATTTATAATTTAAGAAGAATCAGAATGTATGGAAAATTATACATTTTTTTCTGTATTTGAAGGACTGCTCGCCTTGCCACTTTCCCTGATTATTTGTTACTACATTTAAAGAAATTTACTTTACGTGAAGATTGGGTACCGATGAAATTAGATGTTTCTATTGATATTCCTGATATTTTGGATTTAAGTGATTTAAGAGCAAGAGGACTACGACCTGATGAACAAGAATTGCCTGAATTAGATAGTAGGCCACCGACACCACCAATGGATCAAGCTGTTTTAAATGAACTTGTTCGTGATTATAAAAAAATATTAAATGTATTCTCTTTTATAATAAATTGCACTAATATTGTAGATTGAGATGGGATTCCCACAAGGAGCCTGTAAACGAGCACTTTTTTTTACGAAAAACTCTGGTTTAGAAATTGCTGTACAGTGGTTAATGCGTCATGTTGTCGATGATGATTTTAATGATCCATTTATACATCCAGGAGCTGGAGAGAATTCAGGTAACAAAATTTAAATAATTTTATAATATTATTTTTATACTCTAGATGTTATTGTAGGATGTTTGGAGAGATTGTGGTATTCAATTGGTATACATTTTGTTTTTATATATATTTTTTATTGTTTCCCTTTGTAATACATAGAAACAATGAGAGTACGTTTAGACCAGAGCTATTTAGGACTAGTTTAACGTAATTCGATTTACGTATTACCAATGAACATCTAACAGAAAGAATACGCATCTCGTACATTGAAAAGTTTTATATGGTGGGTCGTATTATTACGACCCGCTCTCATAAATTTATCGAAAACTGCTTTTTGAAGACCCGCCACTCACCACGCAGTCACTTGTGATAATCTTACGACCCATTCTCTTGTTTGGGCTCGAATCATACAGACTACGTCTACTAATGGTTGAGGCATTCTAGTGACAATAGATTACTCGCAAAGATTTTAGCATTTATCAAGATACAGATAAATTCGACCAGGGTCGGATTCTGTGTCACGGAGAGTTGGGAAGTTTGGGAGGTGTAATTTTCGTTTTCGCGGATTAAGACTCCCAACTCTCCATTCGCGACTCTCTTACATTATTTGGGAGCTAAGGAAAACGTGAGAAATGTGAAAAAGTGCGAATCGTCAGGGACGATCAAGGGTTCCAAGAACTCTTTTTTATATTCGAGCTGCATGTGTCTATATCCACCTAACGTCGAGATAAAATGAAATTTTTTTATAAGGGTACTTTTTGAGCGATGTAAGTAGATTTTTCGAATTTTTCTGGTATAACGGGAGAATGGAGGGAGGAGTGCTAAAATAAAAAAAAATTCAGGAGTTTCAATAAGTCGCAAGGATAAGCTCAGGATCAATAAACAAAACTGATAAATTACTTTGGTAATTAGATATGCATGGGCTATATTTTATTTCGATTAACAGTAATTTACAGATTTGAGGGTCTCGGCAGTAAATTTCCTTATCGCAATATTGATGGAAGCCTAACTCCTTGTGGGAGGGTCGTAGAGCATTGGGGTTTTTTTTCTGACGGAATTAGTGTCTAGAGTACAAACAATTTCTGGGGGAAAGGTTTTTCATAGGAGGTTATCCAAAATACGTCATATTTGGTATCATGTTAAAGAAGGAGGACAGGGTAATCGAGTGGTGTTGCTTGTTTTTGATTGTTTTAACGTCATAACTGACTTTTTACAGCCGAAAAAGGGTTTTTTTTTGCATTTGGGGTCATATACACCCTAGTTCTTCCTGTTTTGTGACACCAAAAACCACATTTCTCTGTAAATATTGCATGAATTTCCACAACTTACTTTTCGTAAATATAGCCAACATATGCGGTGAATCCATAATTTAATTTGAAAATACCTATATCTAGATACCTACACAAAACACAACAAAAACAGACAATACTGTCAATTGAGTAATATTCGTCTTTCTTCTCCCTTAGAATATATACCAAACAGGAATGGTGATAAGCCAGATTTTGCGTAATGAATTCTGCTTGTGTTGGTAGTCCATGTTTTACATGTATTTACACGCCGTCCCTATTCTAAAGCCCGGTATGCTAGAGCCAAGGAATTTTTGTTCCTATACAAAAACTGTACAAAAATTCATGTAATGCTCAAGGAATTTTTTTCTTTGCCGATTCCTTGAAGCAGTATGCTAGAGAAAAGTAATTCGAACAGAAAAACTCTACTTCTCGATTGACAAAAAGAGGTCGTTCTTTTTCGAAAAATCCATTTATGTCGATATTTCTTGAAGAAATGCACTTATTTCTGTAAGGAATCTTGGCGTATGTGGAATAATTGAAAAATTGAAGGAAGGAACGGCGATTTTGCATGGGGTGAATCAATTTTAAACTGACAAATGGAGGAATAAAAATCGTTTTACGTTTATCTTCATTTTTCATTCGAAATTATCCATTTCATCACTTTCTTTATTACTCTTCCTTATTGTCTGAGATATCACACCATTATCAAATGCAAATTGTCAAAAATTTCTTGACCTAATGTAAATTTTTCTTCGAGAAATAAGTAGAAAAATTCCTTGCTGAATTCCATGGCTCTAGCATACCGCACTCATGCAACTTGTCATTTTTCAAAAAGCAAACAAAGTTTTTGTGCCGAGCATCTGCGGTAAAAAATTTCTTTTACTACTTTTGAAATAATTCACATAATTAAATTATATAAATCTTTGCTTCTATTAATAAAAAAGATAATTTAGATAGTGCACTTGTCTGAAACACGATTTCCCTAGTTTTTAATCCGATTTATATTTGCAAGCACTGACCGAATACTTCATTTCTGTTTTTTAATTAATATGAAGGTTTTAACAGGAACTGTGGCACTATAAAATGTTGCTCAAAATAAACTTCAAAAATAAATAGTTTTAAAAAGAATTGATTTCATACTTTTGTTAAATTTCACAAAAGAATTTTCAATTGAGTAAATCTGTTCACAAAACAAAATCACATTTGAAAATCATGCACTCAGCTTTGACAAATGCTCCTTCCGGCATCTCACTTACTCCTATGTATAATGTCCTGCTTTTGAGAAATTATGCTCATGTACACGAATTATACACGATTCACTCATTCCTGCTTGCTATATATTCTAAGTTTTTGTCCACAACTAAAACATCTGATAGTTTTGTCGAGTGGAAATAGAGTTTGGTAATTGTCAATACAAATTCCCCGAGTAAAGAGTTAAGTGTCAAAAGAAATCTTATCTCACCAACTCCACAGCTCTTTGTATTAATGAATTCGGCCCCAGGTATCAACAAAGCTATGTATGAACTTTGGCTTTACTAGCTAAAGACCAATTTTTGTCTTTTTAAGATGAATTCATTCTTGATCTTTGGTTGCCAGGTGCCAGCTATTATGACATAAAGGTTCACCCTTCCGATATTCAAAATAATATCAAGGGGTTGGTTTTTTTTTTCATTTGCTTATTGAAATTTTTATTTAAAACAGATGTATCTTATTTATATCGTACATTTCATCTAGGGTATCGAAAATAATTTTCCTCTAAGCCCAATATTAACTGATCTTTCATCATTCATTTACAGGATTTGAACCAAATTCTGCTGGTATGGAAACAATTATGAGCATGGGATTTACGGAAACCCAAGCTACAAGAGCCTTAAAAGAAAATAATAACGATTTAGATCGTGCAATGGATTGGATACTCGCAAATCCAAATCCTCCACCAGAAGTTATTGAGAAAAAATCTGAACCGAAATATCGGGATGGAAATTCAAGTATGTATTTCCACTTCTACTCGACTCTATTTTTTCTTCTATGTATTTAAGTTTTCGCAAAAATTAAAAATGTTTTTTTTTCTTTTTTTCTCTCTTATAGAATATAGACTTGTGGCCTTTATATCTCATATGGGAACATCATCTCAGGTTGGACACTATGTTTGTCACATTCTAAAAAAAGATAAATGGGTAATATTCAATGATGAAAAAGTTGCAATATCACAGAATCCGCCAAAAGAGTTAGGTTACCTCTATCTATACGAAAGGATGACATAAAAGTTTTATGCTGTACAGCTGGAGGATGTCAACGTGAAAAGTCTTGTTTGTTTCTCATAAACAAATATATTGTAATTTAATTCATTTATATTTTTGTGTGTTTTATTTATTTCTTATGACACCTTCAAGGGAATGTATGCATGTATGTAGGTAAGATTAAAGTAGTAATGACGGATTAGAAATAAGAAGAAAAAAATATATAAACTGCAGCATATTTATCTCGCATCTGCGATCTAATCATAAAGTAAATTTTAATTGAATTTAATTTGATTAATAAAATTAACATAAATATGCATGCGATAAGGTTACGTGTAACAGGACAGGAAAAAACCAATATGTAACTGTTAATAAGACCGGTGCGGTGCAAAGTAAGATCACAAATCAACCAAAGATCACCGATAGATCGTTGATAGAAATCGTTGGTTACAGCGCTC
This sequence comes from Dioctria linearis, assembly GCA_963930735.1. Classification (NCBI taxonomy): domain Eukaryota; kingdom Metazoa; phylum Arthropoda; class Insecta; order Diptera; family Asilidae; genus Dioctria; species Dioctria linearis. Next base: position 30,183,550 of record OZ005740.1, on the reverse strand, counting down.
TTCCGGAATTAAACTAAATCGCGATTCTTGAGGCTTTTTATGAAACATAAAATACATGCTTTTGTATAGCGGTAAGAGTATCCTTCGTCTGCCAAGAATCTCTTGCACATTTTCCCTTCGCAATAATGCGAGTTAAATGGAACATCGATATTTTAAATCATATCTATAAGATATACTGAGATAAGAGGAGATTTTTATCAATTTTCATGTTAATTGCACAAAATCTAGTTACCCCTTGATAAGAATCCAAATGTAATTTCAAAAAAAGCTACCTTCTACTTATTTATAACTTTTCATTTCCTTGTAACCATTTTCAATAATTACATTAACAAATTCCATCCCCACTTCCAAGAAAAATTTTACAACAAAAAATGTCAAACACAGTTTCTTAATCTCAAATTTAGGACAATTCTGCGAGCAAGTCCTAAAAGTTTTTCGGAACGTGCGGCCAGTAAAATTCGACTTTCTCCATCTCGATCCTGTTTTTGGTCGCTTCGTTTGGGACGCGGACTTGTCAGCGTTTTATTTTTGGTTTTTTAATTTTTGGATACAACACCAAAGTTTGTTGCAAAACTGCAATTTCGATAATCTTCCACGTCATGTAAGTAATAAAACAGCACTGATTTAACATTTACGTTAAGCAGTTGAAGTTTTAATATTTCTTATATGTCACTAGTAAGGTTTTTATTTTTGCAGACGTGACTCCTGGGTCATCCGGGAACATGTCAGAACCATGTCATAAAGCTGTTAACTCCGAAGAGCCAGGTTCGTGTTTTTGCGCAAAGGAAGCAATAAACATCAAAAGTACTAATCACAAACTTTTTCCAATAGAATATAGAGAGTTGAACATCACTTAGAAATTTATCACTATAATTTGAACAGATAATTACTTACACTATTTGCTTTGTTTAGCACAATTTTTAAAACACTTTTCACAACTTTTAAGTTATATTTGAATAGATTTGAATTGTTGCAAATCTTTCGCAAATTAAACAAACTTCGTTTGACATGTAAACATAGATTTGTCTCTTTCTTCAATATAATGCTGAGCTACTTCCACTGACTTATAACAATGGACTGAGCGATTTGCTATTTCATGTGGCACAAAAAATATTGTGTTTCTGTATATCACCGTTAGAGCACCATTTAAAACGATTACATAAAAAACATGTAAAACTCGACCAATCAGATGAAATTTTACATCCGAAAATCGAATTAAATTAAAAAAATATATTTTCTTGTACCCAAGTGATATTTTAATCGCTTATAAGGAATTAAACTCATTCCGGCTTTAATTTTCAAAAGTTATTCTTAACTGAATCCTGCTTATGGGCAAGAGAGACGGAGCATGGTAAACACTATCTTTACCTTATTCCTTCTGCGGTGATTGCATCTGTAACCAACATAACAACATCAAATGGCATAAGCAAACGTTCCTGAATGCAATATTTTGTGTTGGTAGCTCCAACTCTGCCATAGGGCGAAAGAGAGAACTATAAAACTTGTGCCATGCTTTCCTATAGGAAAATGACACTACGCTCAGTCCATTTTTATAAGTCAGTAGCTACTTCATAATACTCTGAAAAATCCACGCTCATGCACACGAATTTTACAGGTATCAACACTTCCTGTTGTCTCTATATATTCTAAGCTTTTTCCTAACCTCTTCTTCTTTCTTTGACATTTCAAAACAAGAATCTCGGTGCTCCTAGTCAAGAACAGGAGCATCTGGGTTTAACCCAAGTAGCAAACAAAAACAGAAAGTGACAGCTTCCAGAGTCGCGAGTACCATGACTGGCAAATCGAACACAAAATGGACTTGAGGGTTAACACCGAAGTAAAAACAAAAACACCCAAAATGTACTTTATTCTGTTTATTCTGGAATTGATATTATCTACTTTATACTATAGTAGAATCGATAATTAAGTATTCTGTTAACCTTCATTACACTACCTACTGTTTTCTCTTTATTTTTGTGAATTTCGGAGATGGAGCCTGTGTTAATCCGGAAAAAAAGTTAGAAATAATTTGTTTTTTTCAATATATTCCAACTTTTTTTGAATACAGAATACTTGTACCGAAAGAAAAGTCCTCTATTGATTTTTGGCAGTCTACAACATGGACTGTTTAGGCAAATTAGTGCGTACATACAATATCTTCCCTACTTTATGCAACTCATTGGAAAATTAAAAAGCTTGCCCAAAATACTTTGCAAAGAATATTCTTAAACCTATTCATTCCTCAATCCCTACTTTCCTTCATATATAAATTAAGAATTGGGCATTAATAATGGATATGGTCGCTCAGTAACTAAGGAAAAACAAACAAAATAACGAAAAGCTATCAGTCGCACAAGCTCACTAATTTTACAAGTAGACAAGATAGGATATCGAATTGAAATGAAGATCAGAGATACCAATCAAGTAGTACAACGATGATAACAATGAAAACCAAATAAGCATACAAGTCTTAACTTGATTACTATAGTCAAAGTATCCCTCAATGTTTATTTTTGCAGGATATCCATTAGGGAGCAAAGACCAACAATATGGATACAGCAGCAGCTGAAAAATGCGTTTCTAGACAGACGCAAATATCTAGGAGCAGAGATCTAAGTATGTTGCAAAAAATATAAACCTATCAAAATAAAAGCTTTAACAAATAGATTGCTTCCAGTAAAAGCGTTGTCTACATCATCTTTTATGTACGTACGTCCGTACACACAATAGTTTTTGAGAGTAAAAGAAGTAAAAAAAAAAACGTTTTGATCAAAATTAAAATTCATTAATCGAAGACTCCTTCCTATCAAAACTGAAATGTCCAGCAATTATCACCTGCAAAACTGCAATGAAGCCGGAAAATTGCTAAAATGATAGCATTCCTCAAGTTAATCTCATCATGATTACACAAAATATCTCGAAGTTCGTTCGTATATCGAGCCAAAGTGGTGGACAAACGCATTTTTACGAATTATATGGTTATCAGTACGAAATAAATTACAGAGGAACACATTCAACAGAATTTTAGTATCGCTTTGGAGTCCGCGCAGTTATCACCAGAAATTATGAAGGTGCAGGATATCCCCCGACCTTCGGAGGAAGAGAAAAAGGGACCTTTGGATTTGGTATCGTTTACGTCTCCAGAAAAAGATAGTAAAAATGAGAAGTAAGTCATTAAAGAAAATTTAAAATTTTGGTAGTGAAGTGGTTTATGAATGAAATCTTCATGATTTCGCTTGTGGTGTACAAGGCAATCGTCATGTGGTGCTAGATATGAGGATAGATGGCATTGCGTTGCGAAATCAATAAGTTTTTGAAAGAGTATCGCGGTATCGGAATTGCTATCTTTTGTAGTAAGTGAGATTAGTGTTTGGATGTCTGTCATCAGTTTTTTGTGGTGGTGCAGTGACCCATTGCAAAAATAAATTTTTGTTTTTTGTTTGCAATTTCAAATTACTTTGCGTTATTTTTGTCTTCATGTTAGCAAACTGTTGTTTGGAGTGGATTTATGTAACTTTTTAAGTATCTACAACAATTGATTTTCTATCTCTACAGTAATTTTCATATCAAAATAATAATCGTTCCACGATTACGCAGAAATTTATAGATTATATCAACATTTTTCTTAATGCATTTCAAATGAAAATATTGTTTTCGTTAATATAAAGGGAAATGTATGTAGGTAAGCTATAAGAAATCATAGTTTCATGTAGAACAGTAAGATCATGAAAGTTTAAATTGGGAGTGCTGTACCAACTTGAAATGTTCAATTGTTGCCCTAAGTTAAGAATTTTGTGATAGTTGAAATGAAAAAAGTGTATTTGAAGTGATTAGTGTCATCATTATCAAAAAGTGGTACTAAATAAATAAACTCAGATCTCACATCAGTAGTACACTATTCATCCTTTGCCGAAAAGTTGTACGATCCTAAAGAAGCTTCATAGAAGAAAAAGCTCCTGTTATCCTGTCTGAAACGGGCTTGTATTGCAAAAGTTTTGTTGTTAGTGGAATTGTTTAAGAATCGTCTACCATTTTTGTGATATTTATTTATTTGTAACAAGCAACTAAGGATGTTGGGCTAATTATGTATAAAAACACTGTTACTTGAGTAGTAATAGAAGTGGCAGAGTGAATCAAAAAATAAGCAAAAAGGAAAAATATACTAATTCTTTGTCTGCTAATTCCTCCAGTTCGAAAAAAAAGTAGCTACCAAGCGTGTTCCTCCTACGCTTAGCAAGATTAGGGCGTTCGCATAACAGGTGCTGAACACTCAACTTCTTCCTAGTCCATACAGCTTCTGCTATTTCTTTGTAAGGAGCTTGCATGCGTTCTGCATGTTTGCCAAAGAGGCAGTGTCCCGTTACAAATATAGTAAGATCACGCACATCATTCCGGTTACTCCTCGGCAGAAATTCAGTCTTTACAGGACAAATCTCAGGCCAAAGTTCTCTTGAAATTGCGCATAAGTTCAATTCTCCCCATCTGCGATTTGTCAACTTACAGGTCTTTACATCTAGAATCCTCTTCACTGATTCTAGAGACCGACATATTGATTCCTTTGCTACACATCTATTCATAGCGGCCTTTCTGGCCAGAGCATCAGCTGTCTCGTTTCCAGGTATATAGTACCAGGCACCCAGAGAGAATAACTCTAAATCCTAACTAACTAAAAATTCTGATTATCTTTGGGTATTTCATAAGGTGTAAGCCTTGCTGCTTTGCAAATGGCCCTAAGTGCCGCCTAGAACACACTTACAGTAGTCTGCTCGGTAGGCGGTACGATTCCAGTGAGAGTGCTGAGTGCACCCCGGCTGCCATTCCTATATCCATTCTCGAACCGACCGTAAAGATACATATATCAGAGTCATTTGCCGTGCGGTTACAATCCCACTCCTCTCTGCTAGGAATGCTAGTTGAGAACGCTTTCTCAAAGTCTACTCTTGGAGCAATGTAATGTTATGTAATGTAATGTAATAACAATGTATATAGTCTCCAGGATAGTTCTTCAGTATTCTGCTGTGACCTAGGTCTGATGTTATCCAGCAGCCCAGCTTCTTAAGTCTAGTGCCCTTTTTGCAGCTATACATTGCCCATGGATGTCGAGGGGAGCATAATCTCCATTGCTGCCATTGATGTTGTTCGAAGAGCACCTGTATTGCTTAAACATGTAGCTCTATGTATTTTAGTAAGACTTTTCAGGTGGGTCGCTTACTCTAGAACATTGCATCACACGAAGATACCATATGTAAGAATAGCTCTTACGATAGTGGTGTACACCTAGTGCACGATGCAAGGATGTATTCCTCATCTTTTGCCTAAAGATCTCTTGCAGGCATACAGTGCAATGGCCGCCTTCTTAACAACGTGCTCATTCACATTTATCGTTCAATTTAATTTGGAGTCTAATATCACTCCTAGGTATATGGCTACAGTTTTAAACTCAAGAGCAATGCTACACAGTTTGAGGGGGGCGAATGTTGGAATAACTCTTTTCCATGTAACGAGGACGAGTTTGGTCTTTGCGAGGTTAAGCCTTAGACCTCAACTAATAGTCCAGTTAAGAAGATTTTGCAATGCTCTTTGAGTTAGTTCACTGATCGTCGATTGGAATTTTCCTGCGACCAGAATGACCAACTCATCAGAATATGCTACCGCTTTTATACCCTCCATTTGTAAAGGGATAAGAATACCATTAACCTCCAATAAGGTGAAAGTACTCCCCCTTCTGGAGTACCTCTAGACACCCCGTTATCATACTCTCTTCACATCGTTGATAACCTATTCGGAAGTCTGCCTGGCTTCCAGTCGTGGAGGGCTCTACAAGACGGCCGCGAAGGCTTGAAAAAAACGGTTAAGTTACGTAATTTCATAAAGACTGATTTTTGGTGTGACAGTAGCACGAGTCGACATGCAAAATTTCAGCGTTGTACGTCGACGTGTTCTCAGGAAATGTTCAAATATATAGTGAAAACCCATGATACGAAGATTAACAAGGTATGGCCGGAAAATTTGTCAATTGTGTTGCTTGCCTCCTTTGCAGTTCTCTTGACACCATTTTTCTAATTGAAGAATATCTTTTTGAAGAAGGACACAGTCGGTAATGTTGTTAATAACCCTATAAATGTTGGCATCATCTGCATATAATAGGCTGGCAAGTGAGAAGAGGGAAGATAAATCATCAATGTAAATGAGAAATATTAATGGTCCAAGTATGGTGCCCTGAGGTACACCGGAAATTTGTTGGAATAATGGGGACTGCTGACCGTTAAAGACTATGATATTTTCTCTCTTGGTTAAATAGGAAGAGAACTAGGATAGGGTGTCCGGATGAAAGCACAAGCTAGCCATTTCGGAAATACATAACTTGTGGTTTATTTTATCAAATACCTTACTAAAGTCCGTATGAATAGAGTCTAGCTGCTTGTTGTCGTCAACGGCCGAGGCAATAGAGTCCGTAAACAGAGTTAGGTTTGAAACTTTGGATCGACAAGGTAGAAATCCGTGTTGGTGTTCCGAAATGTATGGTTTGATTAGTTGAAGCAGTTGTTTGTATATAGCTTTTTCAAATATAAGCGCAAGTGCATTGGAAATAGAGATAGGACGATAGTTAGTAATAAGTTTTAGGTCGACTGATTTGAAGATGAGCATAACGAAACATTTTTTGAGGCCTGTAGGATAAATTTTGCTGTTTATGGAAAGATTGAGTAATCTGCAGAGAGGTTCTACAAGACTGAGTGCGCATTTATTGAAAACGATGCGATGTTAGGAAAGCCATCAGGGCCTGCATTTTTATCACAATCCAGAACGTTTAAAATTATAATAACATGCTCCGGAGATATGGGGTCTAGTTTGATATTAATCGAGTAGTTCTGTTGAGAGCTAGAAGAGATATTAGGCTCCCTATCGTCGTAAACAGATTTGAAATAGATTGAAAACATTTCACAGAAAGACCTGAGATTACCCTTAAGGGAATTTTCTGTGCTTTCAACATATTTCTAGTAACATTCTTTTAAGAGTGACTTTGACATTTTCCTAAGATAAGAAAAGGTTTTATAAATTTCTAGATGTGGATTGATTTTATGCAGGCGTCTGTATCTGTCCTTTTCTTGGAACACTCTTATGAGCTGGTAGGTATACCATTTTGGAAAGCGATTATGTTTGTTAACTGCAGGTACATAAAGATTAATACCTTGATATAGAGTATCATATAATCATTACAAGGATAGGTCAAGATCAGGTGAGAACATAGACGACAGATTGCTGTTGCTTAGAAAATAATTGAGGCTATCATAATCACCACGTGTTGATACTTTCTTACCTCCGTAAACAGATCTCGGGCGGTCTTCAGTTTTGTCAATACTAATCTTATGTCGAGAGGTGGGTGGTGGAGATCAATCTTGGACAGTGGGCACATAGATGACAATGCCCAAGTATATAGTGAATAACGAAATTTTTGTTATCATTGATCAAGACATATTATCTCGAATGCCACACCAAAAATCAACCTTTATGAAATCACGTAACTTAACCGGTTTGTTTTGGCCTTCGAAGCCATCCCTCCGCGCCCAACACCATTGAAAGCCAGGGAGACTTCCGATATCAACGATGTTAAGAGAGGTATGATAACATGGAATATTTTGTTTATGAAGTATTTTGGTGTCGCCAGCTCTCCGTTTATGAGAAGATGCGAATTCGATTAATTAAAGACTCATTCAATCTTCTCCTTAATAAATTCAATTCTTAATAGATCCAATCACATTAATGCAGTGTAATTTCATACAGATATGCGCGATTTCGTAAGCTATCCTTATCTGAAGTATTTGATATGCAAGCCATAGTACGTTTGATTTCATACTGTTGCGAAATTTTCCAAAAATTACTGATTATGATGATTCAATTTCTACACCTCACTTGAAATTGCAAACATTGCTACGAAATAAGCCAGAGATGATGCTGATGTCCTTATCATCGAAACAGCCATTGAGGAATGGCGGTGGAATTTACAGAGTGAGCTTTTACAGTCGATAACGACGTTATTGACACCAGCTCCGGAAAAATTGTTGAATATGATTTTTTGCAATTGCAAGAAAGTGGCGTAAATTTATTGTGGATGTAGAAAAGTAGGGTTACTATGTTCCACAGTTTGTGACCAAGTATGCCCCAATCAATATCAAATGATTTCGATAAAGACAGCGTCCATGAAGTCCTTGAGTTTGGCGAAACAACTGTACGGATATGGAGGACGATGATAATGATGTCGAAATAGACTTTGGGCAGCCTCATGCCGAATACAACGACGAACAAGAATAATTTTAAATACACTTTTTTTGTATTTGGTCTTAATTATAAATAAGTAAAAATTAAATTCTTGACGCCTATACAGGGTGTCCCGGACTAATACTGCAACATTTTGCCAAATGATTCCTCTCGTCCAGACAAGCAAAAAATTGTATGGCAGGGGGGGGGGGGCAAAAGGTCACCCTACCGACTTACAGGGTGATTAGTAAAATATGCTCTTTTTTCACTAAACACCCTATATCTTAAAAAGTAGAGGGTGTACGGTCTACTTGAAGACGGCATTGTATGCAGAACCTTAGGGTCTTTCCTGTGAATGTTAAACCACCCCCACACCCCTCCCCACTCCAGTGTTATGACGCTTCAAAGTCAAAAATTCGTTTTTTTTTTTAATTTTTCCGTTATTATTTTAAAAATACCCCCACTAACATACCTTTTTTTTACAAAATTTCGAAAGCCCAGAGCCTCCTATTTAATTTAACCCATTACACTTATGTTCTATCTGTGACGGTTAAGGACGGTTATTAGCCTTTAACCTATTCAGATCACAGATAACTTGTTCCCTTAGTAACTGAAAACACGTTATTTTAAAAAAATATCATCTAATTTCGGTATGACCTGAATAGGTTAAGCGCTGATAACTCCTTAACCGTTACAGATAGAACATAAGTGCAATGGGTTAAATTAAAGAGGAGGCTCTGGTCTTTCGAAATTTTGTAACAAAAAGGTATGTTAGTGGGGGTATTTTTAAAATAATAACGGAAAAATTAAAAAAAAACGAATTTTTGACTTTGAAGCGTCATAACTCTGGAGTGGGGAGGGTTGTAGGGGTGGTTTAACATTCACAGGAAAGACCCTAAGGTTCTGCATACAATGCCGTCTTCAAGTAGACCGTACACCCTGTACTTTTTAAGATATAGGGTGTTTAGTGAAAAAAAAGCATATTTTACTAATCACCCTGTAAGTCGGTAGGGTGACATTTTGCCCCCCCCCCCCCCCCCCCTGCCATACAATTTTTTGCTTGTCTGGACGAGAGGAATCATTTGGCAAAATGTTGCAGTATTAGTCCGGGATACCCTGTATACGGAAGCACGCTTCCTCTCTCCGAACTGTACCTCGAAAATGGTTGTAGATACAAAAAAATGCTTGAAATTAAAATTGTAGGTAATTTTGTAATCTACAAGTTTCACCTTGAGTGACGTATTTTCCATAGAAAACTAGATAATTGAAAAAAAACTGGATTTTCGCGACCTTTGACCTTGAATATCTGGTGATGCAGACACGAGATTACTATATGAGACTTTTTTCCCAGTTTTTAGAATGCTCAAACAAAGGTTTATACCAATTTACAGCGTGTTCACTTCCATTCCGAGGCTTGCCACTTTTTTGGCCTTATTTGACTGGGCTACTTAGATTTTATGTGATTTACTACGCTTTCGGTCATCAGACAAATTTCTAAATCAATTCTGAACTCTGAACTCTTGAAATTTAAATTTCTGAGCAATTTTGTGTCTAATTAAAATTGTGCTCCAATGAGTTCTACGATCTTTATTTTTCTAAACTAGGTAGGTACCATGACTTGGGTACCATTGTATTCTCTTACCATGCTAGGAGACAGATCGCATAATAGTTTCATATGACAGCTTTTGAAACTTGTAATTTTTTGCTTTTCAAGAAAACGTCAGATATATTTATATTTTCCTAAATGCTATTAGAACGTGTTGACTAATAGTGTCTTATTTCCGATAATCAGACTCATCAAGGAGGATTTACATTATGATGACATGCATTTTTTACAGAAAATGTGAGAGAGATAGCTTATTTAAATTTAAATGCTGCCGAAGCAATCATCGTAATACCTCACACGTGCAGTCCCCTCCAGTTTTTATGGTACAAATTGCAAACTGTCACATTGTCAGGTTTTTAATCGTTTGTAATAATAATTGTTGTTAAAAATTGGGCGAAAAGCAATAAAATAAATAATTTCAATTTTTTCTATAAACAAATATGTAAAAACTTTCGATTTCGCAATATTTAATTACAAATTTAAAGCTTATTTTTATTTTGATAATTTAATTTAATAAACATTTTCTATAAAATTATGGTAACAACAACAATATGGCACGACTAGACGAAATTGACAAATTAGGGTTGCCAGTAACAATGTTTTACTTTCAGCAACTATAAAAACTCCCTATGCTTGAGGTCTTTTTATGGCTCCGGATACGCACACAGTGACAAATCGTCGTCCGGTAAAAATTCAGGATGCGTTTGCTTCGATGTACTATCTTCCTCACAATTTCTGTAAAAAATGCATCTCATCATAATGTAAATCCTCCTTCATTCAATATAAAGTGTTTTCCAATAAGAGGTGTTATTTTGATATTCAAAGAAAAATGCCATTTTTTGAGATAAATGATCGGATCTTTATTTCATTATAAAGAGGAAGGTATGCCGTTAATAATGGAAAATAACATCAGCCAAATGACCACCACGCCTACAGGACCATATCCTTTTCATGAAATTTTCCATAACCAAATCGCAAAGTGGCTGCCCTATGTCCTCGATAGCCTCACGAATTCCATCTTTGAGGTCTTGAATCGACGCTGGGCTGTTGGCGTAGACCTTCTCTTTCACGTGTCCCCAAAGGAAGAAGTCGCAAGGTGTTAAGTCACAAGATCTCGGTGGCCAATTGGGATCACCTCTTCGAGAGATAACACGGTCCGGAAACTTTTTCCGTAAAAGATCAATGGTTTCGTTGCTTGTATGGCACGTAGCGCCGTCTTGTTGAAAGTAAACGTTGTCCAGATCAATACCATCCAATTCCGGCCATAAAAAATCATTAATCATCTGTCGATAGCGCAATCCATTCACCGTAACTGTTGCTCCAGCCTCATTTTCGAAAAAGTAAGGTCCAATGACCCCGCGGGACCATAAACAGCACCAAACAGTCACACGTTGAGGATAGAGAGGCTTTACAACAATAACTCTTGGGTTTTCCGAGCCCCAGATGCAACAATTTTTGCTTGTTGACGAAGCCATCGAGGTGGAAATGGGCCTCATCACTCAAGATGAGTTTTCGATGGAATTCCGGATCATTTTCATTCATTTCAAGGACCCAATCAGCAAAGAATCGACGTTGTTGATGATCGGCCGGCATGAGTTCTTGTGTTAACTGAGCTTTATAAGCCTTAAGACCCAAATCTTTATGCAAAATACGGTGTAATGATGTTTGTGGTATCCCTAATTCCAAAGAACGACGACAAACCTGGGTTTTCTTCAACACTTTCGGCTACAGCAGCAATATTCTCGGCTTGAGCGACGTGCACGGGTTTTATTCTTCACATCACTAACTTGTCCAGACAGCTCGAATTTTTCTACCAATTTCTGTATTGCGGTCCGACAAGGTGCTTCCACAACTACCCAAAAATGTTCGAGTTTTACGAACCGTCTCTGCCACATTTTCACCATTTTTATAGTGAATTTTAATAATTTCAATGCGTTGTTGAATCGTGTATCGTTCCATTTTTATTAATGGCGTAGCTACTTGCAAATGTCAAAAAATGACAGCTCCAAAAGTGACATATACCGAAATAGCGATCTAATTAAAATAACACCTCTTATTGGAAAACCCTTTATGTAGTACATACTTTATTATTTTGTTCGCAAACGCCATCTAGTAGACATAAATAGCATTAAAGTTTTGAAAATATTTTTTTATATAGTTTTATTACATGTAGATCGTTTCAAAAACTATTCATAGAAAATTTTTCGTTAAAATGCGTCTTTTCACTCAAGTTTCATCTTGAATTATCCTAGACACACTGTTATAGAAGAATTCATTTCAAATGTGTAGCTTCTAAGTATAAATGCAATTTAAATTTAAATATTTATGAAAACGCTTAAAACCCTAAATGGATCAGCATTTCATAATTGTTTTCTCCTAAATTATCATTTTTATTATTCTGTGAATTTTTTTATCTGTTGTATAGGTACTTCCGTTCGAATGAATATTGCTTTTCAATATATATTTTTTCAATAACAATTCCCAATATTCCTCTCTTCCCTTAGAGAGGGTAATATTCTATTGATAAACGTGTGTAATTGAAGACTGATAAGCTTTCAAATAGATTTATGCGGTATGTTATGCACGCACGAAATTGTGTGTAATATAATTACATAATAATAATCAAAATCGATTTTAGAATAACACAATTGTACGCTCTGAATATTTTATCAAGATGAGATACGAACATGATTAGAAAAACAGAAAACTTTTCATAAAGGAAAAAAGAAAATATTAATGAATTTTTCTCTCTACCCCTCTCTCTCTCCCTCTCTGTCACGGAACTTATGACTATAGTTTTTATATTTCATATGGGACAACTTTTATTTAACAAACTTCAAGTTTCATTTTCGCTTTAATATTCATATTAAACATGCTCAATAAATTCTTCGAAACTGTTACTTTTATTGGTAGCTTATCTCCTATAATTTCAAATATTCCTTAAACTCGATTTTTTAAAGAAATAAAATTACGCAGTGGATATGGGGCACAGAAAAATCATTTTAAATATTGTATTGCCATTTATTTCTATTCTATATATGTATATATTTCGAAAATCCACTGAACTATGTTGGATTTCGTATGGAACTTATTACCTAAAGGTTCAGAGGAATAAAGTATAACTTAAACTAAAAAGAGAAAACTAAAGAAAAGTAAGCGATTTCAGTAGCGTTAGCAATCCATGTTTTACATACATGTTAATGGTCGTGGGTTATAGCCGCGTGTAGAAACCTCCTAGAAGATGGTCATGGTAGTTTGCTTTACATCCGAATTAGTTCGGATTAAAGATAAAAATTTGTAAATTTGAATGTTAAGCCAAAGCGAATCTACATACATACATACAATATTCTAAAGAGAAACTGCAAAATTTCATCGAAAATCTAAATATTTGTATTCTATTTAGCTCATTATTGAACCTGAGTTCGAATCTATCACCGCACCGGTACTCACCAAAGGTACAGGCGAATGTGCAATCAGCTCCTTCTACATATTCTCCGGATCTCTTAGCGTTGAAAGAAAGTCAAAATTTTGCATACACATTAGTACACAGTACTAGAGAGAGAGAGAAGATAATGCAATTTTTCAATTTGTAGGATGAATTCGAATCTAAATTTTGTTCTGTAATTTGATATCTAATTATTTTTTTAATCCGATAAATATTTTTGGTGAAAACTACAAAATAACGGAATAAAGCCCTTTTGAGGCCATTCCCTTTAACTCGTACACGAATTTGTCTGTCTGTATATTTCTTTTTTACTACTTTCGACACTCTCGTAGATCCACTTTTCGTCATCACAGCGAGCTGAAATTTGGCACACAAGTTCATGTCGCGTGACAATTGAATCTATCAAAATTTGAACCGGAAATTTCCATGGAAAACCCGGAAAATCGGGAAAAATCATTTGAAAATTTGGTACAAATTTGATTAGTGATAAATCCGTTTCAGGAAAAATGCAGAGTTTGCCGATATTTCCGAAAAAAATTTAAGGGAATTTTCCGACTTTTCCGGTAAAAAAGTTTTCTAAATTATGCAGGATCAAGTTCCCTATCAACTGGCATCATTACTTTCTCTCCGAGAATGGTGAAAATTTGCAGAAAAATCGAGGAAAATTCATGTAAAACGCTTTTCCGGAGTTTTTCCGACCAAAGAAGCGTTTGAGCGTTTTGCAACCTAAGACAAAGTTGTAGAGCTAAATGAGTTGCATAAAGTTGCTTTTATGGAAAACTCCATGGAAAACCCACCAGGAAAAGCGGGAAAATCATCGGAAAAATTTGCATCTGGAAAATTTTACGAAAATATCCGGAATTTTTGGAAAATTCTGATTTTTTCTTGACCATGGCAAAGTGCGTCGCAGCCGTAAAGAAAACTCAGGCCAACTAAAATTTAACTTTCGTTGGTGTATTTAGCAAGAAAAATTTTCAATTATAAGCTTTTGTTCTTTAGCGATATTTTGTCGCAAAAGTTCGTAAATAAAAATAATTTTTATATAAAATTAAATTTTTTGAAAAACTGGTAAATCAGTGTCTTTTCAGCCATCGTAAAATTGTTTTAAAATATCTGCATGCAGCACGTAATAACAATTTAGTTAACGTGAAAAAGGCAGAAAATAAAATAAGTAAAAAACGAGTTTTCAAACAAAACTGAGGCCAAGCCGCATGAAAAAGTAGAAAACAAACTTTTCTTCACACACAGAGGTGGACTCAGATTTTTTGATTGGGACATTTCTCTTGAATATTCTTTCTCTTCATGAATCAAATCACTTCTTACCTCTGATTGATCATACTGAAATATATCGGTGATTGTTAGCGAATAAAATCTGAGTCCACCTCTGTGTGTGAAGAAAAGTTTATTTTCTGCTTTTTCATGTGGCTTGGCCTCAGTTTTATTTGAAAACTCGTTTTTTACTTATTTTATTAAAAGTGAGAATTATCGTTTCTCGGTGAAAAAATGGACGTAAATATTTTCAACTCATCATTGCGAAGTCGTACAAATTTACTTTCCATGAGAAAAATTTTCACAACAGAATACTAATGGATATAAAAGAAAGAACAGAAGAAATATAGGTATGTGAAAAATATGTGAGTCAGTGCAACAAAATGCGTTTTTCGGCGAAGCTTTTTGAATTGAAAAAAAGTGTATAAGTGGATAGTGCTCGGCGAGACGTTTAATTTGATATGTAACATACCATGTTTGATCTTGAACCACCTCCCCATTGGGGTTTCCTACCTCACTTTAAAAGTACCTACCCGGATGAAAACAAAATTGTCTTCCACTAATTGTTACCGGCAATTAGCTGAGGCGAGCAGAGAAACTCGTTTTCAGATTGGAGTTAGTCCTACCGAGTTCTGGCCGTTTTCTAAGATGTGAAAAATCTAGTACTGACTGCGGTTTGAATAGAAAAATAAATTGCACAAAATGTAAAAAAATATTTTTTTTTCTCAGTGATATACACCAGAAAAGTTTTATGGCAAAATAAGTAATGCTACAACTCAAATTAAATCTTAAAAGTATGAGCATGAGTTGCAGTTAAACAATTGTGATTATAGTTATGGATGCACAAGCTATTAAGATTTAATCTGAGCTCTAGCATTTCTTATTTTGCAATTAGTCTTTACTTGTGTATATCACTGAGAAAGGAAAAAATAATTTTTACTTTTTAGTACAATTTATTTACGAAATTTATTTATTTTAAAAGTTTTTTAATATATTTCATTTTCTACTTTTTAGTCATAAATCTTATACACTCTCTCGACTCTTGAATCTCGACTCTCGAACATTGATTCTCGAATCGCCTCTCATATTATACAGGACCCAAACTGGTGAGCCCCAAGGCTGGTAGCTACCACCCCCTCCCAAACGTAAGAAAATTTTCCCCCATCGGAAAGCTCCCCATTTACATGGGGTCTTTTGATTTAGAATGAGTGACTAAATCATAAAACCTCATGTAAATCCATCCACGTTTACTACCCTAAAACTTTTTTGTCACGAACGGCACACTCAGGTGCTCAGACACAAAGTCTTTTAGTCAGCGGTTTGTGAGTTGATAAAAGTTATTTAAAAAGGGAAGTACTAAAAAGTAAGTACGGGGATCCAAACATCTCCAGCTTTAAGATATGTGTTTTTAATAAAAAGCTGAAAGTATCCGGATAATTTCCTATCTGGATTATCCGGAATAATTAGGATCCGATTCCTCAAATTCGGGTATCTAGATAATCCGGATCCGAACTATCCGGATCCTAATCCAAACTATTCAATTTTCAGCTTTTTCATACCCTAGATGAAATCATAGGCTATACTAAGTTTGTCATTCTGTTTGTAACACCTAGAAATAATGATGGTAGAGAAAAATGGATTGGACACCCACGTATATAATATTCACCGTTATTTTGAATTTGGCATGTGCGTCTGTCCGTCCTCACGATAACTCGAAAACGCGTTCACTTAGAGTGCTGAAATTTTGAACATGGTCTTCAAAAAAAGGAAATTTAATTTCGAAAATGGGACCAAGGGGGCAATTCCTTCTTAGGGTTGCCATCTCAAAAATTTCGTTTTTCACTATATATATTTGGATAGTGCCTGAGAACGCGTCAACGTAGAGAGCTGAAATTTGATTCATGGTATTGCCATATAAAAATGTTGGCTTTTTACATATAGTGAAAACGATTAGTCCTGTGCGTTTTTATTGTACTGAAAAGTTCTTCAGTATATAAAATCATATGAAATTTGTTATAATCATTTTTGCTGTCCGACGAACCATTCTAGAAATAGATGCGAAAAACCACTTTAAAAATCAAACTTGCATAGATCGGTGACCATGCAAAATTAGAAACGGTCATTCATCTAGCTAGGGTATCATAAGAATTGGTCTTAGACCAATTATAACTTGTTTACTTAATTTTTGTTGTTTTTTGAAGTAGAAAATATTTAAGGGGTGTCGAAAATGAGTCCAGTACATTTTGGAAAATTTAGTGCAAATTCGTGTAGGGCTCGACCTCAGGAATAGTTTAAATACCCACACCCCAATGTTCCAAGGTTAAATGACTGAGGCTTGTCGAAAAAGTCCACTCCGTGTAACTTGCGTTCTCCAACCAGAACGGAATATAAAATAGCCCATCCCTGGTATAAATTAATTCTGCGAAAAATTCTTTTCATATGAGCTCAATCGTGTGGATATCTTCAGAAAGGTTCGAAAAGGCGCGTTTACATATACATAAATGGTGAATTTTCAGCATCATTTTAGCATTTTAAAACCCCAATCGACCGGTAATTCATAATTTAGGTCATTGCTTTTCATTTAAGAGATCATCGTTCAGGAATTATGATTTGAACTTCCTGATTACATAATATTGGAACACAAGCGGTATATAAAAATATGTATTCAATCCTTTATAAAAATATGCGTTACAGACTGATGTCAAACTAGGTATACTTACGCTACCCTATGAGATTTCATTCTAGGGTATAAAAAGAAACTGCTTCAAAGTCTCGGACAACTAAATCGCTGAAAAATAAATCCTGAAGAGCCGAGATCTTGTTCTTCAGGATTTATTTGTTAAAAAATGTTTTTTTTTTAATTCCAATAGATCCAAATCCTGACTGATGAGAATTTTTATTAAATCTCGATTTTCTCCTCTTAAATCTCGTATTTCTCCTTTTAAAGAAAATATCAAAGCAAAAAGGATTGTAAATTCCAAGAATAAATGGTAGCTAGTTAAATTTTGCATTTTAATGTTGGTTATATTTTTGCTGTCATCACAGACCTTAAATTTTCGAAATATCCAATACCCAAAAATAATGGAGTCCCAGAAATTTTTTTCCCAGGATTACATTTTCCAATATTTTGAAGTTTTCCAAGGATTACACAAGCGATACACAATTTCAAAACTACTTAATTTTACTGGAAATCTAATATCATTCTAGCCGGAATTTTGTGTTTTTATTGCTAAAGAAATTGCACGGGTTGGAAACGTTATCTTATCCTCACAAATTAAAAGTACAATGATATACATACTCGTATGTTGCGACGGCCGCCAGCCGCCTCTGCCTTTTTATTGCCTTTATTCGTAATAATAAGTACTACATATAATTTGTCAACTTGCAATGGTACTGATAACAATCAATATTGAAAGAATTCCGATATCTGGTGAGTTGTTTTGTTTAAAAGTCGAATACCTATCTCACTATAATTTTATTGCCAGTAATAAATACAAATACAAATCCTAGACAGTCTTGTAGCATTGAGTAGAACACTTTAGTTGAGTAGGTACCTACTTAGTTAATTCACTCTATGAATATTGAAAATTTGAAATTTATTAATGGTAGAAATATTTTATTGCTGGATTGGATATGCTTATTGAAAAAAAGTAGGTCAATATTCTTCGTTTTTTTTTTGTGATTATATAGTTCAATGTACATAGTGCTATGAGAAAGTTACAAGCTTACGAAAAGAATAAGGCTGATGACACATGAATCTGAATTCAGACTCATAGTTTTTCTCATGAAAATGTACAGAAATGAATTGAGCCATGTCACATGAGTGACTAAATGGTTGAAAAAAGTTTCAATTGCACAATCTGAAAATTAAGTTTTTCAGAATTTGGAATAAATTGCGACGCATAGGTTCTTATCGTGCGTGAGAACAAAAATAATATAGGTTAAATTAAAAAAAAAGGTAAGAAAATACGAAATTTTTAATTTATACAACAACAATTCTTTATGGGAGAGGAGTACGGGGCTGGATGACCAGTCGTTGGAAAGGCCATGAAGTTTTGAGAAAATTAGAGTCTGAATTCAGACTCAAATAACATCAGCTAAGATAGTTAATAAAAATTTTTAGGGATCACTTTCATGGCCCGTTGGCATAAACGTTGTTATACCCTAGATCAGGGGGGGGGGGGGGCACGCATAAGGTCAATGAGAGCCGCATGTCCGTTTTCCATATATTTATTATTAAGAGCCACACCATAATGCTTAAGTACAAAAATTTTAATAGACAGCAAGCATTATGATTCTGGCACGAGTTTCCAAAATTCAATTATAGAAGTAGATTTGTGCTACATTTCCAATGCGTCATACTATTTCATCTCTAATAACTCCAATTCCGAAGCCGCAAAATTGTAAGTTGATCATAAGGAGAGATCACTGGGAAATTTATATGTTTCATAATTTAACTGCAACTCCTCTAGATCTTGACGATGAATTTTAGCATTTGTTCTAAATCTAATTAAATTCACAATCTGCAAAGCAATTTAAAGTTTTACCTTACTTTGTCAAGTGCATATTACTAACAAACGACACCGCGAATTGTATCAATGTATAACATTTCTTCCTTCACATTTACGTCTGCAGCTATACAGGGTGTTTCGCATTAGGAGGTCAGTAGAGCGGGAGGGTATTAGTACTCACCTAGGCGAACCAAAAATTATATGGCAGGGGGGGGGGGCGTATCAACCGTTTAGGAGTTACAGGGTTATTAAGAAAAAAAGCTAGTTTTTCACAAAACACCCTGTATCTTAAAAACTATAGGGTGCATTATCACAGTTAGGAGCTCATTGTATGTAGAACTTCACAGCCCTTCCAACGACTGCTCAATCAGCCCCATACCCCTCTCCGATCAAGAATTATGGTTGTCTAAACTAAACTAAAAATTTCGGATTTTCTTACCTTTTTTTTTAAATTTAACCTCTATTATTTTTTGCAAAACTTTCGTTAACATAACTTTTTTTTAAAAATACTGTAGACTCTTCTCTGTGACCTAAGTTCAATAAAATAAGTAAAAAATGAGTTTTCAAAAAAAACTGAGGCCAAGCCGCAAGAAAAAGTAGAAAATAAGCTTTTCTTCACACACAGAGGTGGACTCAGATTTTTTGATTGGGACATATCTCTTGAATATTCTTTCTCTTCATGAACCAAATCATACTGAAATATATCGGTAATTGTCAGCGAATAAAATCTGATTCTACCTCTGTGTGTGAAGAAAAGTTTATTTTCTACTTTTTCATGCGGCTTGGCCTCAGTTTAGTTTGAAAACTCGTTTTTTACGATTTTCTATGTTTTCCACAGACTTTTCCTGTTACTATGAAATTTTTTTAAAAATTTACATGAATTTTTCTCGATTTTTCATGCAAGTTTTCATGATGCCAGTAGCCGAAAATTCCGGAAATTCCAGAAAAATTGGAAAATTCTGCACTTTTCCTGAAACAGATTTATCACTAATCATATCGATGAAAATTTTTCCGATGATTTTCCCTCTTTTCCGGGTTTTCCATGGAATTTTCCACAAAAGCAGCTTTATGCAACTCATTTCGCTTTACAACTTTGTCTTAGGTTGAAAAACGCTCAAACGCTTCCTTGGTCGGAAAAACTCCGGAAAAGCGTTTTACATGAATTTTCCTTGATTTTTTCTGCAGGTTTTTATCATTCTCGGAGAGAATGTAATGATGCCAGTTGATAGGGAACTTGATCCTGCATAATTTAGAAAAGTTTTTTACTGGAAAAGTCGGAAAATTCCGGAAATTTTTTCGGAAAAATCGGAAAACTCTGCATTTTTCCTGAAAAGGATTTATCACTAATCAAATTTGTACCAAATTTTCAAATGATTTTTCCCGATTTTACAGGTTTTCCATGGAAATTTTCGGTTCAAACTTTGGTAGATTCAATTGTCAGGCGACATGAACTTGTGTGCCAAATTTCAGTTCGCTCTGATGACGAAAAGTGGGTCTACGAGAGTGTCGAAAATAGTAAAAAGAAATATACTGACAGACAAATTCGTGTACGAGTTAAAGGGACGGGCTGGCCTCAAAAATGGGACATATTTGGACAGTGCCTGAGATCGCGTCGACGTGGCTAGCTGAAATTTGGTACATAGTGTTTTCATAGGATTTTTACGTATATTGTGAAAACGATAATCCCAGACGTTTTAATTTTACTGAAAAATTCTTCAGAATATGAGATCCTATAAAATTGGCTATAATCCATTTTTTCTGTCTGATAAACCGCTCTAAATATATATGCAAAAAACGATTTCATAACTCAAACTTGCACAGATGGGTACCATACGAAATTTCGTACGGGCAGCATTCATCTAGGGTATCATTAGAATTGGTCTTAAATCAATACTAGATTTTTACTTGTTTCTATTTTAAGATGAATTTTTATTTAAAAGAAATGACGAAAAACTGTGATATGCTTCCTAGCCAATGAGAGAATGTAATGTTTGTTAACAAAAGTGTTGCTCAAAAATATTTGCTGTATAAAACGCATGTTCCTTGTCAACATACTTACAGTCAATGGAGTAGCTGGACGAGGGCAACGGAGTGACACGGAACTTCGAACTTTTCAGATATGCAGAAAAAATTAAACTTTTCGACCCAACCATCAGAGAGGTTTCATCAGTATGGTTATCTCTGATTGGCTACCGCAGAAGTTTATTGTTATCGGCGATCAGAGATAACCATATTGATTCTCTGATTGCTGGGTCGAAAAGTTCAATTTTTTCTGCATATCTGAAAAGTTCGAAATTCCAGAAAATACTGGAGTTTTGGAAAAATGTATATTTAACTTTTTCTAAATTTTGTATTCCGGTGTAGACCGATGTTAAGAATTTTCCGGTATTTTTATTCCAGAACTTTGAAATTGGGAATGAACTTTTCATTTTGGTCGAAACTCGTGATGTGCACACAATATAACTAGTAAGATCATCATTTTAACAACACGGTGCAGCTACACGGCGAGAGATTTTGGCCTCCAATTTTATGGTCTCTGGAGACCCAGAGACCCCTGTATACACTTCGGAGACATAAAAGATCTCTAAAGAGATCTAGTCTCTAGAAACTTTTTTGGGATCCGGTCTCCTGTTCGGTCTCCAGTCCCCGAAGTTTGTTTTGTTGTCGTTTCCAGATCTCCGGAGATCTCCACTCATCGTCAGGTTTTCGTCTCAGAACGAGAAAAGATCATACTTACAACACCTTCGAGGTTACGGCAGACTAAAGTTGAATGAAATTAATTGTGGATTTGCTTCTGACGGGACTATTTATATTATGGAGAGTCTTACGCCTACAAATAATGCAATCTTTCGGTCGGCTCTCGAGTTGCGACGCTTAGGAAGGTTGTACACGGTTTTTACAAGAAATGATCTGGTCTACCTTAAGCTGACGCAGGCGAATGCAGCAATTAAAATATCCACCCACAATCAATTAATTGGACACTAGCATCAAATTCCAGTGCATGATATTGTAGGAGCGTAGATGTAGTGAAATTCCACAGGGTAATTTATAATTTGTGTTTTTATTATGAAATATTATCAGTTTTTTTTTCTTTTTCTCTATTTCTTCTTTCTCTTGTAATATTTTTGGACATACGTTTTTTTAAGTATTCTAATCAGTTAAGTAGGTTACCTCAGTCTTCTATTCTATTTTGTAATCTTTTGCTTACATCTTTAAAATTTCTCGCTTTATTGTGTAAATCGGTAAAATTTCTTTTTGGGATTGAAAAATCGAGCGTTGTGTGTGTAATTGCGTCCAATATGTTGCTTGCTGTGGGGCGCGAGGTGGATGTTGTTTTGCCTGTCGGATGCGCCAGTGTAATTCTGAACACATATGTCATCTCGGTTTAGTCTGTCGAGCTTGTTTAAGGTGAGATCGCTGCTCAATATCCTCGGTGCTCAAAATAGCGGACTTAATATCTGCCATCTCAATGCAAGAAGCCTCAGAAATAAGGTAGAGATATTACAGGAAATTTTTGAGGGATCCAAAGTCCACGCTGTCTTGGTCTCTGAGTCGTGATTGAAAGAGAATTCTTCGCTCTATATGCTTACCTGGATTTAATGTTTTTCGTTGTGACCGCGTATGTCGGAGAGGTGGTGGTGTGGCCACCTACGTGAAAGATTGTTTGAAAGCCAAGTTTATGTCATCAGCTCTGATCCTGGAGACGAACTTTAGTTTCTGTGCGTAGAAATGGACAGAAATGACACCGAAGCCGTCTGTCTTGTGAATCAAATTAGTCCGCCCGATAATTTCGGCCACGATTTTATCTATATGACATATGATTTTCAGGTGGAGTACATTCCTCAGTCAAGCGAGTTTATATATCGCGATTACGGTAACATGAACTATGATGGCCTTTGTAATGAATGCATGATGTTGCCTTGGGAGAATATATATAACTGTCCCACCATTGACGAAAAAGCGAATTGTCTAACCGAGTATCTTAAATATTTATATGATAAGCATGTTCCCATCAGAGTCTGTAAAAAGCGTAGCCGGGGGTGTCCCTAGTTTAATAGCGATATACGCAGGCTAATCGCGGAAAGGGATGTTTTGTTTCGTTGCTATCGTTTAAGGGCATTCGGAATAGGGTAAATTCCACCATTCGTGCAGCTAAAAAAGTATATTTCGATTCGAAGCTTGGTCCTGGCATTCCTCCTAGAAAATTGTGGAGTAACTTGCGAAAGCTGGGTGTGTATGGCAGTAACTGTCCAGGTTGTGCTTTCGATCCTAACGACTTAAATAGTTTTTTTTACGTCGAATCAATGCCCCACAGATATCTCCCAGCAGCTACATATTAATTCTGATGGTGGAGCTCGGAGAAACAGCGAGGAGACCTTTTCGTTTAGATGTGTTGATTGGTCCGAGATTTCAATTGCCATGAATGGTGTCAAATCGTCTGCTATTGGACGTGATAATATCCCGTATAGGTTTATTAAAACTATTGCGCCATTTATTTCTCCAGTTTTGCTGCATGTATTTAATGCATGTTTAACAACTTCACAGTATCCATCGCTCTGGAAGAAGGCTGTTATCATTCCTCTTCCCAAGTGTCGCAAGTGCTCCGAAATGGCAGTTTTCGTCCCATCAGTTTACTCTGCTTTTTGAGTAAAGTACTGGAAAAGCTTATGTATTCTCAAATCGTCACCTATTTAAATCAAGGACGTATGCTGTCCTGTATGCAGTCTGGTTTTAGGCCAAGACACAGCTGTGAATCAGCCTTGCTGTATCCGACCTCGGCATTCGATTCGATCAACCATGACCGACTTTTCCTTAAGCTTCGACGATATTTCAATTTCTCGAATACAGCTGTCACACTTATTATAAATTTCTTGCTGTGTCGTGCTCAATCTGTCAAGATCTGCGATAGACTTTCTACTCCCCTAACTCTGAATCGTGGTATACCTCAGGGTTCTATACTTGGTCCGCTGCTCTTCTCTTTATATATAAATGATTTACCAATGTTCGTGAAGGATTCGGCCATCCATCTCTATGCGGATGATGTCCAGATTTATTTGGATAGACCAATAGGTTTGATTGAGGATTGCATTGTTCGGATCAATGATGACTTGATTAGAATTAGCAACTGGACCATATATAACCGTCTAATACTTAACCCAAAAAAGTCTACCAGCATGCCTATATATAGAGGGAGTTATGAACAGAAAGAGCTGCCGCCCGTCAAGATTAATAATACCGTCATTCCTTATGTTACTTCCGTTCGGAATCTGGGCGTTGAGCTGAATGGAAAGTTAACTTGTTGCAATCATGTCTCCAGGTCTATTGGGAAGGTGTATGCCTGCCTGAGACAGCTGAGATTATCCGCCAACTTGTTGTCTCGTCTACTGCGCTTGAGACTGGTCAAAGCACTAATATTACCACACTTTATCTTTGGGAGCTTGATTTTCCCTAAACTTGATTCTCATTGTCAGCGGAAAATAACCATCGCTTTCAATGACACAATCCGATTTGTCCATGGTTTGCCCAGATCTGCTCATGTTTCTCCATATATTGACTCTTTCCTTGGGTGCTCGTTAGAAATGTATCTTATACTTAGAAGGCTAAAATTTTTATACAATCCATTCTACTCTAAAGAACCAACGTACCTTAATGACCGGGTTCTTTCCCTCAGATCCGCTCGCCATCGAAACCTCTTACAACCTAATTACCAAAGTCAAATTCGAGAGCGATCTTACTTTGTGCAGGTTATCCGTATATGGAATAGTCTACCAGTCAGTGTTCAAAGAGCTTGTTCCGTTGGAGCATTCAACAGGTTTCTGACTCTGACTCGCATACCTTAAAGAGTAATAACTTCCACTGTTTTTAATGTGTGTTGTGAGTGTGGTGACGCATCACTTTTCTTGGTTTTTCGATTCCTCTTTTTGTATTTATTTTGTATTTTTTTACTGAATATTGTTCTTAGCTTTTTTTTTTCTCTCTTTTCAAGTTTCCTCTTATATTTTGTTCTTTTTCTTTTTAATATTATTTTTATCTTTACATATTACTAAATTTTGTTATTAGTTATTAGTTAGTCATATTTCCACTCATTTTTGTACGTTTATAAGATTTTAAATCTTGTGTACCTTGCCAGCAAATAAACATATTATTTGTGTGTTCAAAAGGAATAAAGTGGAGCGAGTTTGACAAATTGTTACAAAGAAATTAATCTGATGGATTTAGGTCAGAAAATTTGTTTCGTCAATAGAGTTCTGGTTATTTTTGAAAAAAAAAACATATTTGTTGTGCTTATCCCGTAAAGACCAAACTTCAAATTTCTTGTATTCACGGAGACGTGTCTCTAGAAACTTTCTTATTATGGTTTGTTCTGATTCAATATGGTGCCACATATGGATGATATACATATAAATACAGAAATATATGTGTGTATGGCTATAGTACAATCTATGCTCATTTCGGTTTCTTGTGCTGGCACTGTGGGAGAATAAAAACCTAGCGAGCTTGCCTAAGTAACATAGATTCTGGGCCATTCTTGATTGTTTTCTTAACCAGTTTTCTCGCAAGTCGAAAATTTTTGCACAACTCTCCAATGTAGGTACATAAATAAAATTGTTGGTTCACATAAAAATACAATTTTTAGTTTCTTTTACATTGGACTTCCTTGAACTAAGACCTACGAAACATACTTGCGGAAAAGAGATTGGTGAAGTTCCTGGATGTTATGTAATATTATGATACTTCTGCTTTTCTTTGTCCATTAGTTTTATGCATAAGGCATAACAGGATTAGGTATGTATATATACATGGATTGGAGAACTCCTTTCTAAATTCCTCACTTGGTTGCGGTTTAGTCCATTTACACAGAGAATTTCCTTATAGATACTCCTGATTACCTGATTTTCTAAGCTGATATAAGTATCTTATACCCCACCCGCTGTTCTCCTAAAACCAGTTCCTGATATATCTACTGAATGTTTCGTGGATAGATTAAACTCGTAAATATGGATGTACAAACAGTCATTGAATAAACTTTGCTTAAGCAACATAGTATCTGCTATAGTTATTGTCTAGGCTGGAAGGAATTATGAAAAATCAGAAGGTTGACCTCCTATAGCCATGATTGACGCTATCATCTATATTCTTGATACGAAGTCTGTCGTAGTCATGGTCAGCTTGGGTTACTTATTAAAAATAAAGTTGAAAGAATAAAAACCGTCCCTTGAACCGTACATATTAATAGGTGCATTAAACATCTCCAAAATAAAAGCCTGCTGTCGGGATCATAGTTGATTGACAGAATGCTTTTAATGTTCATTCATCGTGGGTATTACCAATAATCATGGAAAAATCCCATTCCTGTGTCCAATTTTTAGTACAACGAAAGTTAGTCTTAATATTATAGACATAGCCTGTCGAAGTCGGAAAACAAACGTTGGTCTTAAGTATGAACATAAGTTGTCGAAGTCGAAGAATAAACGTTGGTCCTAATATTATGGACATAACCTCTCGAAGTTGAAGAATAAACGTTGGTCCTAATATTATGGACATAACCTGTCGAAGATGAAGAATAAACGTTGGTATTAATTATGGACATAAGCTGTTGAAGTCGTCAAAGAACAATGTTGGTCTTAATTATAGACATAGACTGTCGAAGTCTTACACATAAGGTACAATCAGTCGACATCCAAAAACATTTACTGCGTTTTGTCATTCATTGCAAATATGACTATTATACGAAGTTAAATTTGGATAGAATTACCAGATTAACTATATTTTCTGAAGTTCGGATGGTATACATTGTTCACCAAGACCTACTGCTACTCTTTATCAAAAGTAGAATAGTATATTAATGAAGAAGAAAAAAGAAATGGTTACCAATTTATAATTCAAAGTTCGTCACGTTTTTTTTTTTTTCGGCTCTACTTCATCGGACTTCATCCATTACCTACATAAATGCAATAAAACTTTGTATTCTTTCCTTTTATTTAGAAATTTATTACTTTAACTTATAACTAAAAATGTAAACCGAGAAAGTTTAGGAAAAAATAATTGAGGTCAAAAGTCTCAATTATGCATAAACAAGAGGAGGCAGTCTCACAATCATTGCACACTGCACACCTATTTCAATATACATATGTATATGCATATTAAAATTTTGTATAAAGGTGCACGACTATATATACATAGACATATCTACATAGATATAATAATTTAGTTGTATTCGCTTCCTTTCCGAGGAGTCCAGTTTGAAACATAAACTTAAGTCATTATACTTTTGCTTCTAAAAGGAAATGAAACTTTAGAATGTTTCCTAAGTCCATAATTTCTCCAATATGCTTAAATCCAATTTTAGTAATATTGGCACAGCACACTAAAATACACACCAAGAAAAGGTTTTATTGATTCGCGAATATATGGGGTTCCATAGTGGCTGGCTTATAGCTTAGCCTCTGTTCTGTGTCGACTGTCGTCTCTACTATATTCGGGATTTCATATAGTAGACGAAAACTTTTATTGTCGCCGCTTGTGGATTTGGTGATTCTTCAGTCAAGTCTCAGTATTGCTGTGAGCTGCAGGCCGGTGTACATCCAAAAAGCACACATAGCACATAGAGTATTCCTTCAAAGTCTTACTTACATTAAATATAGTTTAGGAATCCTCTCCTCAATATTCGCCCAAAAAAAAAAGCACAAAACTTGGCTCAAGTTCAAACTTGTTGCCATAGTATAACCTAGTCCCAGCACATATTCTCTCTAGTAGTCCTCCTTCTTACAGCTTAGTGCGGTTGGTTCACTTTTATGTTTATTGTATAGTTTGTGTGGTGTTACTATAGAGAAAAATATTAGGATTCATTCCCGATAGATAGATTCTAGTGCGAGGAGAAAAGAATCTTCTGTCGAAGTTGTTTTAGCAGATTCGAGTGGTCTACGTCTACATAGAACAAGCTCCAAACGAAAGGATTGAATTGCTGCAACTCCTGTTATTATTGTTGCTGCTGCTGCTGTTGCTGCTATTGCTGCTGTACGTAATTCATAATTGACTCTTGGCCGAACGCCCATCATTCATGGTTAGCCTGAAGTAATAATTGACTCGAATCTAACGAGAAGTATTTCAAAATTTGTTTAAATTTTAATTGTTTTGTGTATACAAAAAAAAAGAAAAAAAAAGTGCCACTTTGGAAATTTGCAGTTCTATTTTTGGAGCTGGAGTAATAATTCTCATATTTTTGTTCTTGTAATCAATATAATTCTTTCGTGCGGTCGCATTGGTTTCCATGGTGTGTTATAAAAAATATTTTCCTCCAACTTACTACAAACTTTTGTGAACAGGATAGGGCTAAAAAATGGTGCATTTTCACCTCTATTAATCCATGACCAGAGAAGAGTTAAATTTTTTTTTGTTTTATGATTAATGATAATTTGTTTTTGTTCTCTGTGCATTTAAAAAAATAATATTATGTTAATATTTACTATTAAGAATTATGTTCAGATATATTTAGGTTGTGGCTCGTGTTTTAAGAGTTTTATATTGAACAATTTTCAAAGATTTTTGTCAGTTTGGTACAAGGCCAACATAAATTTTTCATAAATCATTAATGAGATCATGCTCCCTTTTAGGGTGATTCATTAGGGGAAAAAAAACAATCAAACAGAACAAAAAGTATACATACAAGTATGTATGAAATGTAGGTACCTATCGTTTGTCATTTTGTATTTTGGCTTAGTTTTCATATAAATTTGATACTTGGCCAATTCTCACTTTTAATGTTTTATTGAATTTTCTGACGACACTTACGCATTCATTCAATTTTATAATTCTAAATTGAAAGGGGGGGGGCCCTAATAGATGTTTAAATATAGAAAGGTCGTGTTAGCAATTATTTAAAAAAATAAAAAAATCTGAAAAATAATAAGAATGTGCGCGACAAAAATGCGTGCAAAAAACCAACATTTTTCCATATTCCGAAAAGTACCTATATGATGTAATATTTTTTTTTCGTCTTGCAAAGACCAACATTTTTTTTTATTTATAAGTATTATTTTATACCTAATATATTTTTAACAGCAAGAAAGTATACTTCGAACCTTATGATTTTTTTTAAGTTTTGTCTTTTCTTTTATTTATGCAGGCTTGTAGCCAGTAGTAAGTCATACCCGCAAGGGATTACTTGGGCGCAATCTGCTAAGCATTGCCCACAGGGTTGCCTAAGGTTGTCTTCATTTCAGAAGAATGGCATCTGAAGTGTGCAAAATTTGTGCGCTCCAGAGTCGAGATAGATGCTCCTATTATTTCATAAATATCGTAAGTCGGTGAAAATTGCTTGGAAAAAAAAGAACTCATGCAATAGTTAGTGCGCTTATGTTTTTAAATTTTTATAAATTCAAAAAAGCACTCTATTTTATATATTTTTCAAAAATTTTCTAACTCATTATTACAATTTTGTTAGCATCACGGTGTACACGAAAAACCAGACAGGCAATCGAGTTCGTGTATGGGCAAAAATCATACAGAAAAACAGTACGGTTTTCCAGACAGCATTTGCAGAGTTAAATGTGGTAGGTGCTGTTGCCCATACACATACGGACTTTCCCTTATAGCCTAGGAGCGTACGCGATTACGCACGAATAATCCCTTTTGTGTATGGCTTACTATTTTATTATCTGACTCGATCGCGCGATTCCAATCTCTAGGGTTTCACTCTGTGTCTGTTTTTGTGTGTGTGCGTGTGTGTGCGTGTATGAGTGTGCGTGCACACATTCATATGGATGGGAGAGTGTTGCTCTCTGCGTTGACGCGTTCTCATGCAGTGCCCAAATATATAGTGAAACACGAAATTTTGGTATGGCAACTCTACGAAGGAACTGCCCGATTGGTCCCGTTTTCGAACTGTATATGCAATTTTTCTGAAAACGTCGTGTACAAAATATGAGTTTTCCACCTCGAAGCCTTCTCAGGCAGCTACTAAGTATATAGTAAAAAATAAAAGTTTTGTATAGCATCACTAAGAAATGGTAGCCCAATTTAAACCAGTTTTGAAATTTTATTTACCATTGGTATGAAACCATTACGTAGCTAATTTTTATATGGCAACCCTTCGAAGGAGTTTCCCGATTGGTCCCATTTTTGAACTGAATTTAATTTTTTTTTTTAAAAAGTACCGTGTACAAAATTTTAGCTCTCTACGTCGACGCGTGAGGCAGTATTTAGTGAAAACCTAAAGTATATAAGTATATAATGGAAACTTTGTATGGCAACACCAAATAGTGGTCGTTCGATTGGGCCCATTGTTGAACTTGTATTTGTAATTTGAATGAAAACGCCATGTACAAAATTGGAGCTATCCACGTCGTCGCGTTCTCGGACAGTTTCCAAATATATAGAGAAAAACCAAAGTTTTGTATGGCAACTCCAAAAATGGGTCAGTCGATTTGGCCCATTTTAAAACTTGTATTTGTAATTTTCAATTTTTTCATTTTTAAAATTTTATTTACTATTGCTCTGCAAACACCACGTACCAAATTTCAGCTCTCTACATGTACTCGTTGTCAGGCAGTGTCCAAATATATACTAAAAAATGAAATATTTGTATGGCAACCCTACGAAGGAGTTGCCCATTTTAAACCATTCTTAAACTTGCAATTTTTACGAAAACACCGTATACACAATTTCAGCTTTCTTGATCGAAGCGTTCTCAGGCAGTTTTCTAGACTTCGACAACAGCGCGATCTGTCGTGCTCAAATATACCCTATCTTTCAAGCTGGAACTAACCAAAGATACTCACAAAATTTCTTTGTAATCGGTCTTGCGGTTTTGGAGATTACAATGTACGAACACAGTGACACGGGATTTTTATATATTAAGATAATCCATGTCCAATCAAAAACTGAATCTACCTACGATACCATACTTTAGTTGTCTAAATTTTAATAACGTTTTCGATAATAGTATAATTTTGTCTACTTATGAGTAAGTATTCGCTACTGCTAATTTCTATTCATATATTAGAAGCTAACGTGCATATTAAATTCCGCAAAAATATGTTCCTGTTGTTGAGAATTTTACTTAAGTCCAGATTTTGCGAAATTCGGATTACGATTTATCCATTTATTTGAATTTGGAATCCCTAACTCCGAATTGTTCAAATTCGAACTTTGTATGGATCTAGGAATATCTAGATCTTTGAAGGATTTTTGGATTTTCACAAATTTACGGATAATTCGAAAATCCCCATTTATTTGCGATTGGGTTACAAAACAGACACACAGATATTCTCCGATAATTGCGTGTTTAGATGTGTCTTGTTTTCATAAATTTTCAATCTGCTCCAAGGAAAGACCCCTACAGTTGTGCTTTATGTTAGATACACGTGATGATTTAAATTCTACAATGGTAAAACCAGGTATATACAATAAATGTTTGGATTGGTGAAGGCCAACCTTCCTCTAAAGAATTTTTCAAAGATTTTTCAAATGGGGTTAAATTATTAAAAACAAAAGGAATTTTTATAACTACCCCTTGTCTGTGGAATTACAGTAAATGCAGCGTATTCATCCCTTGCTATGTTTGTGTTGTTATTAATGAAAAATAAAAACAACATCATGGGAATGAAGCTATATCGATGCTGTGTTCAAATCACTGCAACTCGTAATTTTAAATACACATTTCAGTCCTTGTTTTAAAGACATTACTGAAGACAAATGCTTAGTGCAAACATATCGAGCGCCATCTAGTTTTGAAAAAAAAATAAAAAAAAAATAACACAAGATAGAGTAAGGACATGTTTTAAAGACAGAATCGGACATGCCATATTCAATTATCTTTTGGGTCTGAGCAACTCGTCTTTATTACTAGTCTTCCAAGATTTATTGGTAACTCGTTAGTAACACCATCACTGGGATAATAATAATAATAAACATTGACTAAATTTACAGATAATCCGAATTTTGAGATTGGGAGTTCTAATAGCTTCGAGTATCAGCATTTTTAACAACCGAAAATTACTGAAAGACATTGGATTCAGTTTTTCTTTATTCCAAAAATATTGAAATTTTACAAAAAGGTCATTTCCGAAAGATAATTGCCTAGCTTCCGGCACTTATTGAATTTTTTCAGCCATTTTCGCTAGATATGACTAACAAAAAGGGCAAAGACCGCAGAAAGGGTTCCATTTTGGATACAGAGTATAGTAGGTCATTTTAACGCTAATCTTTTGGGCTTTTAAACTCAATTTGAAAAATTTATATTGATGACATGTTTCTTGATAAAAATAGTAGTTAAATAAAAAAAAAACGAGTAAAAATTCCCAAATTTTATCTTTATTGAGCCGTAACGTCAAAACGAAAAGGTTGAGAGAACATAGACCATTAAAAAGGTCCAACGATTATCTATCTACCAAAGTTTAAATCATCATCATAGTGTATGTATAACGTTCAGAAGTTACAGGGTGATCTATAAAAACATACCCAAATATCTTAAAGTCCCGTTATATTCTAAACCGTTACGATTTCCTTCCCCCCACCCGCACAATTTGTTGTTTGTCAAAGCATGACCTATCCGTAGCCTTTGGGGTGTCAGATCACATACGGTACACCCTGTATATGATTTGTCTCAACGCGACATGTTGGGTCAAATAAGATAGAAAATCAAAAAAGTACCTAAATAAGTTACTACGATAATTCTATATACTCCATGGAACACAGTTTCGACTTTTCCTTATAAAATAATGCCTTCGACAGTCTCATTTTGTTCATTGACTAAAGTTGCCCGTTCTTAGAACGAGATTCTCTCTTAAGTATATAAAATATTTTTTATTTTTTTATTTTTTACTTTTCTTCTATTTATT
Source organism: Dioctria linearis (assembly GCA_963930735.1). Lineage (NCBI taxonomy): Eukaryota > Metazoa > Arthropoda > Insecta > Diptera > Asilidae > Dioctria > Dioctria linearis. Next base: position 30,150,622 of record OZ005740.1, on the reverse strand, counting down.
TTTTTTAATTTTTATTTTATTTTTCTAATTTTTTTAATTTATAATTTATTTTTGTTTATTTTTATTTTGTTATTTTTATTTTTTTTTATATTTAGGTAGGTACTAATTTTTAATTTTTTTTAAATATTCTAGTTTTTTTATTTTCTTATTTTATTTTTTTGAAAGTTTTTTTCATTAAAAAAAGCCATGGTATTCGTCCGCGTTACAGATTGGGCTTTTCTTATATTTAACAATTAATTTGCCATTAAGGTTTAATTTGGAATTTATTATAGGTCAGTACCTACAGATCACCTTCTGATTATTGAAATAAATTTATCTTTTTCAACAATTTTTCGACTATTGTTTTTTTTAATGGTAAAAATAATATGGATAAAAACACCAGTGGTTGTGTGAGATTACAAGATTGTGTGATAATGAGCTCCTCATGAGCAAACAGATGAACGTACTAATGAAATTTATTCGCGTTTGAATCAAAACCGGGAAAAAACTCATTTATTTACTTATTCACAGATAGTGTGCATGAGAATTGCATTTCTTTCATTTATTTAGAAATGTATGCTGGGCTTCTCTTTTATGCATTTTACAATATTAGATGAGCACTTCGATGAGTACATAATGAGTGTCACGATGAGCTTATTAATGAGCATGTCAATGACGGTCTCGATGAGCTTATTAATGAGCATGTCAATGAGTATCGCGATGAGTTTATTAATGAGCATAGCAATGACAGTCACGATGAGCTTTTTCATGAGCATATCAATGAGTGTCATGATGAGTTCATAAATGAGAATCTGATTTTACGATTGATTTCATATATTTTTCCGAATTCAAACTCCGGTTTGGCATAACGTCTTGTTCAGCATATGGGCGATAGTCCTTTTGGGGATAACAAATCAAAAAAATTATTTAAAATAAATAATTTAAAAACTTAAATAAATAAATCACAAAAATCAATTGAAATTTTCCTAGAAATGTCATCTGACACGGTGATGACAAGAATAAATATTTATTTATTGCTGGTTTAGTAGGTATATGTATAGGGAGCAGTTTCATGATATCCAATGAGCCCTTCGATGAGATTTAATGAATACTCATCAGACAGCTCATCGGGACTTAATTTTCTATATGTTTCTTTATAAATTGCAAACACCTTGAAACTTTTCAGTCACATTAGTATTGGTTTACATAATAACTGCCCCTTGCGGCAATTTCTACTAGGGTAAAAGCGAATAAGGTTATACCCTGGAAAATCAAAATTTCGAATTTATGGCAGAATTTCTTGAAGTAAATTTTGAATTTTGGAATATTTTAACATTATTATTATTATTTTTTTAAATTTCGTTAGCCCTCAGGATAGACACGGTTTATTTGATCTCGAATATTCATAATTCAGACAATTTAAATCAACACCAATTAAATTGGGAATTTAAAAAATGTCAAATCAATTTAAATTCAATCTTACAAGCTTCCATGTTACCATGATAACATAGACGTCATCGTTTTAAATAGATTGAGCGGTCAAATTGATCATGAAATTTTTGATGATATTTAAGAAGGTATATATGTAAAAGAGCCTGACATTGTTATTAAAATTAATTCTTCAACATGAAATGAAAACTTTTTCCTTCGCTAATTAATTCGCTCGATTCTGGCAAAGTGAAAGTGAACCGTCTGTTGTTATTCGTGTGCATAAAAAAAATATAAGAACAACTCTAGTTTAAAGTGTTTGGGCGCGATTTAGAAAAGACACTGTTTATTACTCGTCTAAGCGATATCGACATTGATAATGGGTAGTTGGTTCAAATAATTCGTCACTGTTTTTGTTATCTGAGTGAGTGGTGGACGAGAAATATTATCAAATGCGTACTCGTATAACATCGGTGATAAAAGCTTCAATTTAAATTTGAAGAAAAATACCTGAGAATAAATGAAACATTGAGTTTCATTACTGAATTTGATTCGATCGAATACGAGTGCAGAAAATAATTTAGACGAACGAAAAATTATAAGTAGATGAATACACAGTTAATCCAGCATCTGACTGCTGATGGTGATCTTGGCTATATTTTCACTAATTTACTTATATAGATTTTCTGAAGAAGGCCGCACCGTGGTGATTCTTCATAAAGTGCTAAGAGGTCTGCTCTATAATGCTACACTATTTGTTTTTTTTTAAAAACTACACGGGGTTACCCTGAATTTACACTAAAAATTAGACATTTGTCATTTGAGAACTATAATTGAAATTTGTTTCTGATTGCGGCATTATAAAAAAACTTCTTAAGCAAAATTAGGCAAAAATTAACCATTTATTAATAACTTCAAGTAATTTGTTCGATGAGTGCACAAAATCCGAGGTAAATAGCCGCCATACACCTCAAGCTGTATCTTCACCTCGCCTTGCTCAGCCCTTAATGAAGCCTCTCCATGCTTCATTGTGTCCGTACCCTTATTCTCTGCTGGGTGCCTGGCCACAATGACATACCAGCAAACGAGGAGGCTGATGCTCTGGCCAGGAAGGATTCCGCAAAGAATATATGCCTAGCGGAAGAATCCATAAGCAGGCCACTGGGATCAACGAAGAGGATTCTAGATTTACTGGACTGTAAGTTGGCAAATAGCAGATGGGGAGATTTCAAGATAGTTGTTGCCCGAGATATGTCCTGGGAAGACTGAATCTCTGCTAAGGAAAAACCGGGATGATGTGCGTAATCGTTTGCAGTTATAACGGGACACCGCCTTTGGCAAACATTCAGAGCGCATGTAAGCTCCATAAGATCACTTCTGCAGAAGTTATATGGACGAAGAGAAGCTTGAGGGCGTTCATCACCTGCTATATGGAATACGCTTGGTAACTACTTTGTCTGCGAATTGGAGGAATTAGCAGACAAGGAGTTGGAAGAACTATAGAGGTTCATTATATGGCTGGCTTAAACACTAAACCTAAATTTGAAGAATATTTTGCAGGTAGGGTTCCAATGAGGATCACAATGGACCATCGATCGTCTAAATGTGACTGATCGTGTGTTTCTTCGATGACCGCAAATCTAACCTAACCATAAATTCAATATTCAATATTTGCCCTTTCGACTTTCAAATATGGAATTTCATATATATTCCAAGATTTTGCTTTGCAGAAGGATCATTCCATAGCAAATCCACCAAAAATCACGAAAATTGTGACATGACCATAACAAATTTTTTGAAATTTTACATACTTAGAAGGTTTGTGAAAATAAAAATACAAATTAATAAATTTTCCTTCTACAGTGCGTATTTCGCGAGTTATGGCATTTTCCAAATTTCGCAAAAATGCTGTTCTGGTCTTCTTTAAAAATTCATATATATTTTTCTAATTATGCTAGGGCAGTGAAATATGGCTCATTTGAAAGATAGGATCTCAAGATATCTAAGATATCTAAGAAAAAAAGGATCTTAAAAATATACGTGAAAAAGGATATTAAGGATAAGGATTTTATCTTTTATCCTTGAATATCCTGGAAGACGTACTTTTGATTTTGTTAATTTTTTTCTATTTTAAATCTTATATTATGCACTAAAACATATTAAAATTTTAATTTGGGATCTCAACGGGATCAAGGAGTAACAACTCAAGAGAGCTTCACCAAAATGAATCTATAACTACTTACAAATAAAAAAAGCTTGTTTTTTACAGGGTGTCCCGTATGTGGTCTTGCATCTGAAGGCTATGGATAGGATCCTTTCGGTTTTCGGGATTTAAAAATATTTGGGTATATTTTTATATATCCCTCTGTAACTTCTTAAAGTTGTAACCTATGATGATGATTAAAAATTTTGTAGATTGACAATCGTTGGACCTCTCCAATGGTGTACACATTTTACCCCTCTTCTACTACGTTTTGAAGGGTCAACAAATTTAAAATTTCGAATTTATAACTCGGTTTTTTCAACTACTATATTTATCAAAAAACATGTCAATAACACCAATTTTTTATATGGGATTTATGAAGCCCAAAAGCTTAGCTTTAAAACGATCTATCACACTCTGTACCTAAAATATAACCCTTTCTGCGTTTTTTGCTCCTTTTTTTAATCATATCCACCGACCGTCATTTATTGATTTTTTTCGCTTGGTAGGTTATTTACTTGTGTTTTTACAAACTCTCTAGTATGTAAAATTTCAACAAAAACGGTCATAGTCATGTCACACCTGTTGCCTATTTGATATGGAATGACCAAGAATATAGTTCTTCGCCGATGAAAAACTCTAATTGTAGGTATATTTTTTTATGGTGTTCTTTATATGAAACAATATTGGCTGTACCTACTGTTTATACTCTAGACGAAATCATAGGGTACCTATACCAAGTTGGTCATTCCGTTTGTAAAACCCAGAAATAATGACGGAAGAGCAAAATATTTAGATTGGACACCCACGCATAATATTAAAAGTTGTTTTGATTTTTGCATGTCCGTCCGTCCATCTGTCCGTCCGTCTGTCCGTCCGTCTGTCCGTCCGTCTGTCCTTCCGTCCGTCTGTCCGTCTGGCCGTCTGGCCGTCATCACGATAACTTGAGAACACGTTTACTTAGAGTGCTGAAATTTTGCACACGGCTTTTTAAAAAAAAAAGGGAATTTTAAGTTCGAAAATGGGACAAATCGGGCAACTGCTTCGTAGCGTTGCCATACAAAAATTTTGTTTTTCACTATATATTTGGACACTACCTGAGAGCGCGTCAACTTAGAGAGCCGAAATTTGATAAATGTTGTTTTCGTAGTAATAGTAAATAAAGTTTTAAAAATGGACTAAATCGGGCAACCCCTTCTTGGTGTTGCCTTATAAAAATTTAGGGTTTTTACATATATTTTGAAAACGATCAGTCCTAGACATTTTTATTATACTAAAAACTTCTTCAGACTAAGAAATCCTATAAAATTAGTTATAATCATTTTTTCTATACAACGAACCGTTATAAAAATATATGCGAAAACCACTTCAAAAATCAAACTTCCACAAATGGGTGTCCATATGAAATTACAAACGGGCATTCATTAGGGTATTATTAGAATTGATCTTAGACTAATTCTAGGTATTCTACATGTTTAAATTAGGATTTATAATCTTTTTCTTTACTTGCACTTAAAATCGCTTCTTTTTTATTTAATAACTTTTATCTTTCCACAAACATCTGACTAAATAACTTTGTCCGTAAGGGCGACGTTCTTAACGAAAGAGTTTTAAAATAGTAAACGTGGATCGATTTACATGCGGTTTTTTTTTTATTTATATGAGTGAATGGGGAGATTTCCGATAGGATAGAAAAAATTCCTCTCTTGTGTTTTGGGGGAGGGGTGGTAACTACACCCCCTGGGGTTATCCAATTTGGCCGTGTGTGATATCAAATTAAAGCACTTGCTGTATGCTAATAAGTGGGGTTTTGCTTTTCTTCTGCAAGAAATTTTATATCAGACTTTTCTTACCCGAATATCGTTAAAATTCATGATTTAGAATTTGTGTACAGAAGGGGTGTATGTTTGTTGCGGGGCTGATTTTTCTTTTAATGTTTTACATATTTCATGGGAACATTTAAGTTTTCTATGTTCAACCTTTATATGGGTTTTGATGTGATATTTTTTCCAGATTTTTGTGTAAACTTTTTTAACATGGAAGTACTTACATTAAAGTGCGACAATCTCCTAAACTACTTACCACAGAGAAAAGAAAATTACGGCAGAACGTTCGCAGGAGAATTAATGTCAGATAGATTATGTACCGTTATATGAGATTTTAGAGAAAATGTAATGGCTAAAAAATAAAAAAATAAATATATTAAAAAAAACTTTTGAAATAAATAACTTTTGTAAATAAATTGCACTAAAAAGTAAAAAAATATTTTTTTCTTTCTCAGTAATGTACACAAGAAAAGTAATTTATTTCAAAAGTTGTTTTAATATATTTTATGCTGGCTATTTCCTTAATATATCCAGCTGAACTTGTCATTTTTGTACTCGTTTGAAAAGATACTTGCAATGTCTAGAATTTTTGTAATTTTCATTATTTTCAATAGAGTGCACTGCTTCATTGCAGCAATAAACATCAGTGAAACTTTAATCAAATAGTATATAAATAATATCAACAGAAACTTAAATTATAGTATGTTCTTCTATTCTATAGCCTCTTAATTTAGCAACATCTATATCTCGAATCTACCTACGATCTATGTATATTACATATTAGAAACTACATATAGTATTGCATACTCCCCATGATATTACGTTATCATTTCCTTCATATTTATATTTAATAACAAGTTTAATAGAAAATTATCAAAGAAATCATAAATTAATATTGATGAAAAATCCAATTTCTAAATTGATCCATTTTCCTTTCAGAGAAGAAACAAATAAAGAGGAAGAGGTGCCACCAATATCATTTTGGAAATTGGTAAATTTTAACTAATATCCATTTTAAAAGTTCCGTAAAATTATTTTTAATATTTTAATAAACAATTTCAGTACAAATATTCAACATGCACAGACAGATTGATGATGTTTATTGGAATTCTCGGGGCAATCGCTACAGGCCTAATAGCACCGGGAAACACCTTAATATTTGGAGATCTAACAGATGTTAGTATTAATTTTATTTTTTATTTTATTTATTTTTCATTAATTTTTGATGTGCACAGGCTATGATAACATATGGCAGCAATGTTAATACCAACCATAGTAATGAACAAGAATTTTATGATTCAATTCAAATTTTTGCTGTTGGTAATTCAATTTTGGGTGCTGTTATGTTGGTTTGCAGCTATATATCAGTAATGCTATTCAATTATGCCGGGCATACGCAGGTATTTTTTGTCATATTGGGAATTAATCTTTGCTCTAAGAAAATCAAAATTAAATTGGTTTCCTTTCGATTTTCAGATATTTCGTTTACGTGGAATATTTTTTAGATCAGTTTTAAATCAAGATATTTCTTGGTATGATTTTAATCAAAGTGGAGAGTTTGCTAGCAGAATGAACGAGTAAGTGGTGTATTATTTAATCATTTTGTGTGCTTTTATAGCTGGTAGTTTTTTTTTTTTGAACCCTAATAATGGCCATTGATTGAGATATATCCTTTAAAATGTTCGGCAAGTTAGACTATCACTTGGCTCAATGTAATGTGGAAAATATCGCTTTTTTGTCGTAAAACTATCGCGAAAAATCTATTTAATAATTTATCGCTTTATAGTCGTAAAATTACCGCGAATGAATTTTTTTTCTTTTGATCGCCTACATTGAAAAGAACTACCTCATAAGTAAATATAGCTAAAAAGATCCTAAATTTTGCAGTTGGCAGCTATGAAAAATTGAAATTGGGGGAATTTGGTAAAGAGGAAGTGAGGAGGTCAGCTATTTGTTCGTTTTTGAATGATGATGATGAATTAATGTCAGACAAATCACAAATTCCCATTATAAAAGTCTATTATAATTCGAAAATCCCATGTTATATATAACTTAAAAAAAATTAAATTTTCCTTTATTAAATAAGCGGTATGCTAGAGCCAAGGAATTCTATCAAGGAATTTTTCCATTTATTTCCTAAAGAAAACTTGACATTAAGTCAAGAAATTTTTGACAATTGTGTGATATCTCAGATAATAAAGAAAATTAATATATAGTTATTTCTCAATGAATAATGAGATACACATAAATTAATTTTTATTCCTCCATTTGCTACTTTATAAATTAATTCACCTTTTACAAAATCGCTGTTCCTTCCTTCAATTTTTCAAATTATTTCACAAAAGTAAAATTTCCTACCAGAAATAAGCGTATCGGTACTTATCTCTCAAAGAAAGATTTTTCGAAAAAGAACGGCATTTTTTCTACAATAGAGAACTATAGTTTTCCTGTCGGTCGCTCTGTCCGTCGGTCTGTCCGTCTGTCCGTCGGCCTGTACGTCTGTCCGTCGGTCTGTCTGTCTGTATGTCCGCACGATAGCTCGAGAACGAGTATACTGAAATTTTCCACACGGCTTTTTTAAAAAAAAAAGGTTAATTTAAGTTCGAAAATGGGACAAATCGGGTAACTCCTTGAAGGCGTTGCCATACAAAAATGTCATTTTTCACTATGTATTTGGACACTGCCTGAGAGCACGTTAATGTAGAGAGCTGCAATTTAGTACACAATGGTTTTTATAGGAATAGTAAATAAAATTAAAAAAATGGACTAAATCGAGCAACCCGTTTTTGGTGTTGCCATATAACAATTTAGGATTTTTACGTATAATGTGAAAACAATCAGTCCTAGACGTTTTTATTATGCTGAAAAGTTCTTCAGAATATGAAATCTTATGAAATTAGTTATCATTTTTACTGTCCGAAGAATCATTCTAGAAATATTTAAGTATGCAAAAAACCACTTCAAAAATCAAACTTGCACAGATGGGTGACCTTACGAAATTCTATACGGGCATTCATCTATAGGGTATCATAAGAATTGGTCTTATAGACCAATTCTAGCATTTTTACTAGCTTTATATAGTTTTTTAGTTTTTGTATATGAACAGGAATTTATTAGCTCTAGCATATCACCCTTCATAGTTGAAAAAGCACTTTAATGTATGATTGATTGTCGATAAGTTGTTTGACAAAGATCGGAGTCATTGATGGTGATTTTTTAATGAGTCTCAAGAAAAGGATTTTTATAAGGCATGGGCGTAACTCCGATTATTATCATCCAAAATTAGATTCACTAAGCCCGTAGTTTTTATTTATTTCCATTCTAAGTTATGTCTGTTGACATAGTAGAAGTACAGAACTTTTCTGGAATTATTGACTTTCCACACATCTAGTTTGGAAAAGAAAATGAGTGCTCGAGATGAAACAATAATCGCCATAATATTGCGACAGGATAGAATCGTAAGATTAAATTTATACAGTATATAGAAGAACGAGTGGCCTTTGCACTGCAGCCATTATTGGCTTATTGTGCACCGCTTGCATTACAGTTCCTCCAGCAAGCCCACTCTTCCTAGTAAGAGCAGTATTTTTAAGATACTTCTTCGAATTCGGCAGGCTTTAAGAAGTTTGCGCGAAAAGCCTGGAATCTACAATGCACAATGATTTCGCATTCACACAGCACTTGCTCCGATGTTTCATCCTCTTCGAGACATAGTCTACAACATACATCAGTGGGTGAGATGCCTATCCGATGCAAGTGTTTGTTGAGTTTACAGTGTCCAGTTAGGACTCCTGTAATGATTCTGAGATAATTTCCGGATAGCCCTAAAAGGTCTAGGCTCTTCTTTGAGGAAGGTCTTTTGAAGAATCTTTTGGCTTGTTTGGATCCTGTTAATGAAGTCCATCTGTTTCTGGACCCAGTTTTGCATGGTAAGCTTTACGGTATTGTAAGAAATACTGCAAAAGGTCTCTGGTTCTATGAGAGGCATGGATGCTCCTTTTTTGGCCAGTAAGTCTGCATTTGCATTCCCATCAATTCTCGAGTGTCGTGGCAGCCAATATATGTATTTTTATTTTTTCCCAGATATTTTGATTAGCTCTAAGGTATTATTTGGAAGTATCACACAAAATGGTTCTGGTTCATATTTTAGCTAGGTAATCAGTAATTTAATTTCATTACCTTTATGGCTAGTTTTGAAAAAGTAGATAGATGTCCTGTTGATATACATTAATTCAAATGTGAGTTACTGATTGAAACTCTTTTGCATTTCTCTGATTTCTACACGCAGCGAAAACGTTGCTGATAACAAATTTATCATCGAGAAATTTACTTAAAAATGAGACACAAGAAATATTCACACTTCCCTAATTGCGGCTCTTCCGCTTAAAATCTATTAAATTTTATTTACATAACAATATACGTTTTTTTTTCAGGGATCTATCAAAGCTAGAGGATGGCTTAGGCGAAAAAGTTGTTATATTCGTTCATTTTTTAGTCTCATTTCTCGGATCAATAATTTTAGCCTTTGCGAAAGGTTGGAAGCTTGCATTAGCGTGCCTTAGTAGTTTACCTGTTACATTTATATCTATAGGACTTGTTTCGATGGTAAGTTCAGCATTTTCGCTACCAAAAAACATGTTACTGATGTTATTATTAATACAATTCACTATTAATTAGGTAACGTCAAAATTATCGAAAAAAGAAATGGATGCCTATGCAAAAGCCGGAAGCATAGCTGAAGAAGTTTTTAGCGCTATTCGTACGGTTATATCATTCGGAGGTGAACAAAAAGAAATGAACCGATACAAATCGAATTTAACTGATGCTAAAAGGATTAACATAAGAAAAGGATTCTTTTCTGGGCTTGGATTCGGTTTATTATGGTTTTTCATCTATGCTTCATATGCTTTGGCCTTTTGGTATGGAGTTGGCTTAGTAATAGAAGATGCAAAGACAGATGCTATAGTTTATACTCCTGGAGTTATGATTACAGTAAGTTTTTGAGGAACAGTTCGTAGTAAAGAATGAAAATGTAAACAGCTGATTTTTTTTTTGTTTTTTATTTTTTTTTAACAAAAAGGTATTCTTCTCTGTTATGATGGGATCAATGAATTTAGGGATGGCATCCCCTTATATTGAAGCATTTGGTGTAGCTAAAGGAGCTGGAGCTAAAATTTATAGTATAATTGAACAGATACCTAAAATAAATCCTTTATTGAGTGGTGGTAAACGTCCTAAACAAGCTTTTGGGAATATACGATTCAAGGATGTCTACTTTCAATATCCTACTCGCCCAGATGTTAAGGTAAAGTTCATATCTAGTACTTATATAGATTTTTGTAGTGTCTACATTAAAATCTTTTATTCTAGGTTTTAGATGGATTAGATATTTCTATTAAACGAGGAGAAACAGTGGCATTAGTGGGATCTTCGGGATGCGGTAAATCAACTTGTATTCAATTAATTCAACGCTTCTATGACACTGTAAGTGGTGAAATTCTCATTGATGATCATAACATCAAAAATCTGAATGTGAATTGGTTAAGACAAAGAATTGGAGTTGTTGGTCAAGAACCCGTTCTATTTGGAACAACAATTTTCGAAAATATTAGATATGGACGAGAGGATGCTTCCAAAGAGGATATAGAAAATGCAGCTAAATCAGCAAATGCTCATGTGTTCATAAAAAGGTTGCCAAATGTGAGTAATTTTGATAGTTTTGTTGTTGAAGAATGAAATTTTAATCGAAGAGACATCTTACACTTTTTGTGAGGGTATTATTGTTGAACATATGGTGTAGAAATTTTAAGTAATAGACCTGCTAATATCTGAAATATTCTTAGACTGAATAACCCATGGTTTAGTTCTCGTTCAATATAACCATAAGTTATCGGTAAGTAGCTTAGGTAGGTAGGCCGATCTACTGGAGACTTACTAACATTCCTTACCGATTATTGGAATCACTGTCTCCATAATTTTGGTGGAGATATGCGACCAATCTTTCTGTCTAAGACTTTAGGAACGCATAAAAGAAATACAAACTGAAAATTCGCTGATTTTCACCATTTGGGGAAAGTCGGGCCAATCACCAGATTCACCAATCAATTGCAACTTTTCCTCAAATGTGAAGGATATAAAGTAAGTTGATATCAGATACCGTCTGCAGGTATTCGCTTTCAGATACCGATCCATATTGGAACCAACGAAATAAATAAAATAATTTGTTGTATGTAAATAGATCTTTAATAAAACGTTATAAATTGATTCTTAAGTATTAAAAAAAACTTGTATATGGTGGCTTTGAAAACAGGAGAAAGGCTCTAATAGCTAAAAGAAAAGACTTAAAACTAAAGTTAAGCTAAAACTAATTAGCGTGCCTATATCTGCAGATAAGTGGCAATTACAAGAAGAGTTTCCCAAAAAAAAATTACCAAAATAGCTAACAAGAATTTTTGTAAAACCACCGAATGAGATATTTAGAATTTTTAAACGAGTAATTTTGTTCTATGCCAGCGATACCATCATAGAGTCCCGCGAGAGCAGCCTCTAGTATCGTGGACTTCTACATACTGCCTTCATCATCCCTCCAGCTCAAAATCTCTAACGGAGTACCTGTCTTTCCCACAGCGCTTACAACGGATCAAAATCAGGGAGAAGCCCCGTGGATTAGTGTTGCAAATGCTGTGGGCTCTTATCACTAGAGAAAGACAAGAGTGCCCGTCCTGAACCGTCGATATTGGGGTTGCCATGTGCAGTTGAATGGGCTTTTAAATCTGTCAACGAAGGGCCTTGCGTGGTGTTATGGGTCAGTGTTCTATCATCTTCGACTCTCATGTAGTACATATGAATTGTATATTTAAAGTTAGCCATCGTCAACACGAAGGTAATCACACAATTCACCTCAATGAAAACTCCTGGTCCCTGGTATAAGAAATGATATTCGAAATTCGGGTGGATCAACTGACATATATCGCGCAAGAGTTCCATAAGATTTTGAAAAGCCGGGCAAGCGAAGAATCTGTGAAACAAGGTGCCTTCACCACGTCCAGCACAAAATGTTCAGATCCCCTGATTCATAAGACTGTGATGCAGCAATTTGAATGCTAAATCAGAATTTTTGTTATTAGAAAGATGACTGTAGACTATTCTGCAAGTTATTCCTCCCATTATGCCCATATTCACCCCGAGGTATGTTCGGTATCTGTTGTATCCTGAAAAATCCAGAGGTCTTATGGAAATAAGCACGTCCTTGCAGGGTATGTGAGGTGGTCTATTCAAAATGAAAACATCTTCCAACTCAGTGCCAGGGTCACAGATCCCAAGTTGGCGAAATCTCTCCCGGGCAGAAAGTTGTGTTTGTGTGTACTGGACAGTTTCCAGAAATATAAACCGAGAACCGTCAGAGACATTCAGCTTCAATACCAGGAGCATTACTGAACACTGAATATTTCAATTCAGGAATCAGGATTGAACCTGATTGGAATTGACGCGAATTGTATATGGAACGTAGAGCATCCCACTTTTGGTGGAGTGCTGACCTGATTCTGCTCTGGTGCCCTGAATAGCGTTGTTAGTTTACAACATGTTCCAAAATTCCCTGTTTTAAAAAAAGCCATTAACCTGGGAATGTTGTATGAAACCAAATTGATTCGTTCAACTCTCAATTAGTAATGTAACAGTGATCAAAAAGAGTTTCTTTATGATAATTTCCACCTATTGAAGGTACCATTTATATAACGTCTTTAGGCCTTTTAATGCATCTTTGTCGGTGATAACACATTGGATTCTACGATTCTCTGGGTTCAAACCCTATTAATGGTTGAAGCATTTTGCAGGCAATAGAACAGATTATTTAGGAATCTGGATTAGAACTTAAAATTGGATCCGAATTTGCTAATATCCGGAATCCAAAATACCAGAATCTGTAAACTATTCCATTCCTGAAATCCGGATCCGAACTATATACGGAGCCAGACTAAGCAAAATAGGTTAAAAATTTCATCCAGATTTTATTGCTTCATTGTGAAATTACAAATTTCATGATATTTCCCTATGAAAAAATACATTCTGGAGAAAAATTTTGAACCTTTTTTGCTGAGGCTGGATCCGAATATGTAGTAGGATCCATTCAGATACCCGGATTTGAGGAATCGGATCCTACTTGTTCCGGATAACAAATTATCCGGATACTTTCAACTCTAATCGGGATGTATCCCTTTACACCCGAACAAAAAAAGTTGCTTATATTTAAGAAAAATTTGATTGAGGGCATTTCTAGGAGTATAAGGAAGCTATGAAAAATGCAAAAAAAAATCCAGAATTTTCAGTTTTCCTGAAAAGCTGCCCTCACGATCGTGACACTTAGGTATAATCTACAAGTCTCACAATAGTGAGTGTTATCTTCTTAATTTGATTTTTCTTAAAAAAAAAACAAGGCATTAAGTACTAGGTATTAATTATATATTTATTTGAATAACCTCCTCCATTAATCAGTCTTTATCATTTAAGAATAAATTGAACCTTCTTCTAACTAATTATCTAACAAAAATCAATAAAATTCTCAAAATCAACAAAGTCAACCTCTGAAAAACTTAAAATCATAGAACTAAAATTATTTCAACTTTTAGGAACAAAAAATAGATCACAAATTATTTTAAAATATAGTAAGAATAGCAAAAATTAACACAGTTTACTAAATATTATGGGTTGAGGTGATAAAATTGGAAACAGTTTTGGTTTCGAGAAAGACACAGGTAAACACCACACTTGGAACATTTGATCTTTGATCGGCTATGGCATCCCTCCATCATGCAACATCTTGGTGCATTTATGTCATCAAACACAGCTACGGGATCATATCCATCATATCTTTTGCCCGTGATGGGCGTATTGGTCTGTATTGCCTATTGATAGGAGGTGGCTCGTTTTCAGAATCGACGTCTACGTCGTCGCGGCGGTCTTTTTCTGGAAAGTTGGTTAAAGTGTCAGCAACACTGAAACGAAAATCCAGTAGTGTCGGAATGTCCTTTCTCGGGTAACCATTTGCTACGCAATTATTTTTGTATAGTCGCCAAGAATTGACTAACGCCAAATCCAAAAAGTGGATAATAACTTTCAAAGGCCATTTTTTGTCTTGATGACATACGGTAACATTCCATTTGCAGATCGAGAATGTCAACACCTCCCATGTGTTGGTTGTACTGTTGGATAATTTTAGGAGCCGCTAAATCAATGTAACCTCTTTGTTTTTTATCCCACCGTTTGACGATAGTACCCGACGAAGATCCTGCACAGTTAGATGCCATGATCACGGACTTGTTGTCCCTCCATTTGATGATGACGGCCGAATCCCTGGTGTAGTGCTGACTTTCGCCGCGAATCATAGCCAAATCTTGTTTGAATTTGCAAGCGGCTCGGTCTGGGATGCGATTAAACATGATTGTGCCAGTGCTGTGTATATTTCTCCGATTCATTTTTTCCAATAAAGGTACCGTAGTAAAAAAACGATCATGATACATACAACTTCCTGGAGGGACACTTCTTGTCAAATGAAGTATGACAGAAGGTCCCAGACCCAAAGACGTATCAGCAAACATTGTATTAGCGCCTCTATAAATCTCGAAATCGAGAATCAGACCTTCGCGAGTAGTTAGAACAAAATTTTTTAAACCAACTGGTCGTGGTTTGTTTTTAACGACCTGACGCAAAGAACATCGGCCAGTGAAAGGTATCATCTGTTCATCTATGGAATAATAGGACGGAACTCTTTCCAGTTTGTTGCAGGTATCTTGAACCCGTTTGAATATCGGTTGTACCTTCCAATTTGGATTGTTAGTCTCAGTTTCAGTTGGCTGATCGTGATCAACTACATGAAGAGCATTGCGTAAAGTTATAAATCGGTCGCGAACTATTTTGTCGGCAATAAGTCCAATCCTCATATTAGCTCGCCAGTACATCGGCATTCGTGGGTATGAAAGGCACACTTTAGCTATTTCCGCTTTTGTAGTTTTGAGTGCTTGGCCAGTCTTTCGCATGTGATATAAGTTTGTACAACGAGCAGTATCCTCGAAGAAACCTTCATCAAAATAATCATGAAAATATTCGGATGGTGTGCGAACTGTGTTTTTTGGTACGGTTACAGTATATTCATGTGGTTTATCGGTAAAAGGAATATTCTTTCAGGTGGCACCATGACCACGTTGCTGCAGATTTCGCTGAGTCGCCGTATTACGAGAACGCCCTCTGCGTGACTGCACTCGCTGCGAAGTAGTACCACGAGACCTCCCTCCGCTTCTAATTTGTCGCGAAGTAGTACTATGAGAGCATCCCCTATTTGGGGACGTTACCTGACTTAGACGTTCAGGTTCTATTTCATCGCCTGAACTTCAGAGCACTCGTCCACGTCCATAAGTTCAGCGAGAACACGCGGCTCTGTTTCTGAATCTTCTTCGTCGTGGAATTCTTCAATATCTGACTCGGTTCCATCGCCAAGGAGTTCTAATATACGATCATCAGATATATGAAGCACTAAAAAAAAAAGAACAACTACTTAGCCACAATACCAACTTTTAATCAATAAACAAAAAACTACGTTGAAATCAATTTATAGGGTTACGACCGAAGGGCCACGACCGTGATACTTAAAGTTTAGGTACAATTTGTTTCTAATTCAGAAAACAAAATAGCAAAAATAGTTTGTATTTCATTTGATTCATGTTTATATTGTAAAATATAACAAAAACAATTCTCAAAATATAAGAATAAACAATAAAACACAATACTTACACGTGCCACCGCTCGAACAAAAATACGCGGCCATCTTTTACCTCCGATGGTGACAAACTAACAACCCATTAGACGACTCGGGCCTTACTACGCGCAAGTACACATCTCTCACGATCGATCGTTGTCGGTTGCGTTCGCAGAAATGCTTCCGCGTAATCTTCAGATTTTTTTTAAAGTTACTCGCACTATCGTATACCCTCGGGTGTATAGGGGTCTAGATATGCGAAATATACATATAACATTCGATATTTCGTACCACAATTAAAGTAATTAGAAAATATCGAACCTTTCGACTCAGCGATCAGAGAAGGAGAGGTCTCCATCAGTATGATTATCTCTGATCGTGTACCATAGAAGTTCGATGATAGGGTCAGTATTTGTATGGGAAATTGGGTGATCCTATCATCGAACTTCTATATGGTAGGCGATCAGAGATAACCATACTGATGAGACCTCTCTGATCACTGGGTCGAAAAGTTTGAATTTTTCTGCATTTTTAATGCATTTTAAAAATTCATTGAAATTATTTTCAGTGAATTTCAGTCTGCTGTAGACGAGAAATAATCCACCTGAAAATAATGAGGCCCAATCATATCTCATTCATTTATTACGAAAAACCTGCCTTTCTCCCCCAACCAATATATCGCGATGAGCTTAATGGAGTTAGAATCCAGAACAAGACTTTTGGTCTTGTATTCGTGATAATATTAATATAAATATAAAATTACTAATTTTCTACCTTTTCTTTTTCTTCTTGATTTTAGGGATATGATACACTTGTTGGTGAACGTGGTGCCCAATTATCAGGTGGCCAAAAACAAAGAATTGCCATAGCCCGAGCTTTAGTTCGTAATCCTGAAATATTATTATTGGATGAAGCAACATCTGCACTAGATACAGCTAGTGAGGCAAAAGTTCAAGCAGCTTTGGAAAAAGTAAGTGTGCGCGCGCATTTCACTAACAAAAAAAAATCTTAAAACTCTAAAAATTCAAACAATTTCAATTCAGGCTAGCAAAGGAAGAACGACAATAATAGTTGCCCATCGGCTGTCAACAATTAGAGGTGCTGATAAAATTGTTGTTATCAACCAGGGAAAAGTTGTAGAGACCGGAACACATGATGATTTGATGAAAGAACGTGGCGATTATTATAATCTTGTTACAACACAAATTGGTACAGAGGAAATTGGTAAATTCTGTTCATTTCGAAAAATAAAACTATGCTCAAGATTAATGGAAAACACTTTTAGTCACATCACCGCATATTAATTCTACGGAATTTTTCAAACCTGTTGATGAAGATGAAAAGGATATTCAAATTCTACCACCAAAATCGGTAATTTTTATTTTTTCCTTGTCGGTCGGCTGTGATTCAAAAATGGCATATTTTTTCTATTATTTTTAGATTGAAGATGATGAAAGTAATAAAGGCAATGAAGAAGTACCTCTGATTAAAATTATAAAACTAAACGCAACAGAATGGCCACATATTTTAGCTGGATCTGTTTCTTCAATAGTAATGGGTTGTGCGATGCCACTTTTCGCCATTTTATTTGGTGATATCTTGGGAGTTTTATCTTCGAAAGATGAGGACTATGTTCGGTCGGAAACAAATATTTATTGTTTGTATTTTGTGTTGGCAGGTATTGCTGTTGGATTTGCAACTTTCTTACAGGTTATTTCTGTGCTTTTATAGCTAAGGCTAATAAAAAAAAAATATTTAAATATTTAGATTTTCACATTTGGAATTGCTGGTGAAAAATTAACTGAACGTTTACGAGGAATGGCATTTAGTGCTATGTTAAAACAAGAAATTGCATGGTTTGATGACAAGGCAAATGGTACTGGAACTCTTTGTGCAAGACTATCTGGAGATGCAGCTGCTGTACAAGGGGTGAAAACGATATATTGTTTTTTCTAGATATATTTGGTTTAAATATTTTAATGGAATTATTTTAGGCAACAGGACAAAGAATTGGTACAGTTTTACAATCACTTGCAACACTATTTTTAGGTGTAGGACTTTCAATGACTTATGAATGGAAATTGGGCTTATTGGCCTTAGCCTTTACTCCGTTCATTTTAATTGCGACCTATGTTCAACGAAAAGTTATGGTAGAAGAAAATCTTGGAAATTCTAAGGCTATGGAAGAATGCACTAAGGTGAATAGATGAGTTTTTTTTATCATTTCGACCAAGGCTTTTAACTATGTTGTTTTTCTTTGTTTTTTCAGTTAGCTGTAGAAGTTGTGTCAAATGTTCGAACTGTTGTATCTTTGGGCCGTGAACAAATGTTTTATGATCAGTATATAACTTTCTTGACGCCGTCTGTGCAGGTGGGGGTTTTTTTTTTTTTTTAATACAGAAAAAGTAATTATTATCATCATACCATCATATGTCTCCGATCATAACCCCGATCGCATATTCTCCACATTGATTAAACCAACGAACATCATGTATGAATGAGATTATTTGATCGGGTTTAATTTGGCTACGTCTATAACGTTAGGCTTGAATCTTTTTGTCTGATAAAATTCTCAAATTCAGGATCTAGTATACCCTCAACCCTATACTATTGCTCATTGTGGTTGTTTATATTTATTTAAAATTAGACGAATTGGCTTATTATGTTGGGAGCATCGAAGATTTTGTAAGGTTCATTACACATTTTGTGCTGTTAAACACCATTTCTATTACAGACTCTGTAATATAAATTGGGTGTAGGATTATCTTTCGTGAGGCCAAAACTATTTTGCTGCTATGTATATTGTTACGTGCAACAGAAAGAGACAACTGGTGACATCTACTGGCAATGGAGAGTAAAAAACTTCAGGTTCGGAGAATCGATGATGGAATCTTCGGGAAGGTTCAGGAATAGAATGAATAGAATAGTCAAGAAGCTTCTGGAATAGAATACTCCAGAATAATCTGGATAGTTTCTACGGTGTTAATATAACAGTTGTCACCGCCAGAAAAAGAGTCTTGTCTTAGACGTTGCTGTGCTAACAAGGGAAAGTAAAAAACAGGCGAAAGTGTTGTAATTGGTTTGCGATAATTGAAAGTACAGTGTTAGCGATAAATTAAGTTGACTTGATTAATTGAAGGTTTATGAAATTTATAAGTGTAAAGTGAAATAAAGAACTTCTATATTAAATATTTAATATTGTGTTTTAAATAATGAACCAAAGGCCAAGCTCGCAACAACTGGTGTCAGAAGTGAAATAAATTTGCGAAATAAAGTAGTGGCAATTGTCTTAAAAATTCAAATAAAATTTTGAAAGTTCTGGAAAATAATTTATATTCAACTGTGAGTGAATTACTAAAATAATGGGGCGCAAAGTCGAGGAGTTTCGAATACAGGATTTGAAAGTGGAGTTAGGGAACCGGTCATTACAAACGATAGGCGCAAAGAAAGTGCTAGTCGAGCGAATTAGACAAGCGTTGATAGAGGGAGGAAAGCATCCTGAAACATTCGTTTTCGAAGAGAACTTGGAAGAAACCGATGCTGAAGAAGAGCCTGCGATGAAAATGGAACAGCTTTTGAGTACTTTAATGAGCAAAATGGAAGCCCGTTTTGATGAACATAAAAATTCTCTCAAGGAACAAAAAAATTCTCGCGAGGAACAAAAGAAATCTATGGAAGCCCGTTTTGATGAACAAAAGAATTCCAATAAGGAACAAAAGAATTCTCTGGAATTCCGTTTAGATGAGCAGAAGAAATCCATGGAAACCCGTTTGGAAGAGCAAAATAATGCTTTTGAGGAACAAAAGAAATCTCTGGAAACCCGTTTGGACGAACAAAAGTTCTCTCTGGAGAATTGTCTAGAAACTCGTTTGGAGGAACAGAAAAATTTTCTGAAAAACTCGTTAGATGAACAAAATTTGAAAATTGAACAATTCGAGCAGGAACAACAAAAATTTACTGAGCAACTTGGAAACGTTAAAGCAGATATTGAAAGGATGAGGCATCGACAACCTCGGCACGAAGGATTTGAAATATCCGGTAGAGGTAGAATGAAACCTCAAATATTTTATGGACAAAGTTCGTGGCATATCTTCAAGAGACAATTCGAGCCAGCTTCAACGTGATAACACTTCATTAGTACAGGCGATAGAATTACGTTACGGAGATGAACACATGCAGCAAGTATATCGCCTACAGTTGCGCAACAGGATTCAAAAGCATGGCAAATCAATACGACAACTGCAGGCTGATGTGGAAAGATTAGCGCATCTTTCATACTCCAGCGTAAATGCGGATTTTCTCAAAGAAGTGGCGACGGAGGAATTTGTGAACGCTGTTGCAGATCAAAATTTACAACAAGCATTGAGGCTAGCAGGAAAGAAATCAACAGCAAAAGCACTAGCCTATGCATTAGTGTATGAATCCGCCAGACAAGCTTCGCGGAGTGCAGTACGAATGAGAGACATTTTGGTGGACGAATGTACTTGTAATAGAATGCAGTCATCACAGAGTTCACCTTCGCGTGGTCTCCTTGGATGGTGGAATTGTAATAGACCAGGGCACCTTCAAAGAGACTGCAGAAAACGCCGACGAGTAGAATTTCTAGATGAAAAAAGGAGAATGGAATTGCAAAGATATCGAGCTGGGCAACAGACTTGCAACAGATTGCAGTTATCGCCGAGCACCCCTTCACGTAGTGTTCTTCTTAAAATAAATTGGGACACCTTCAAAGCGACTGCAGAAAACGCCGTTGAAGGGAATCAACAGCAAAGAAAGGGACAGAAGAATGTAAAAGTTGGCGAGTTAGACAGCAAACTATTCTTAGAGAGACTAGACTCCAACCTTATGGCTTTGAGATCCAACACAGGAAAGGACGTATCCATGGAAAATCAGACGCCTTTGTACAACGCCCATGGGATCCTAAATGTAAGCATTACGGCTGGGAGAAAGGAAATGAGAAAACAGCTACTATACAGTTGGGAACTGTGGAGCCATCAACAGGTTGGGACATCGAGAATTTGCGAACAGCACAACGAGAAGATCCGGACATATCGCATATTCTTGAAAGCAGACATAGAAAAACCAGAATGGAAGGATATTTCGAGGATGAGTGAAAAGCTGAAAAGCTATTGGGCTCAATGGAACTCTCTTCATGTCGAATGCGGTATATTAAAACGCAAGTGGGAAGCACCTAACGGTAAATCGTTCCGAATGCAAATAGTAGTGCCGGCATCAAAGGTCAACGATGTTCTAGGTAAAATGCATCGTAGAACATCTGGAGAACATTTGGGAGTGAATAAAATAATTTCTAAAATACGAGAAAAGTTTTATTGGTTAGATATGCGGGAGGATGTAGAGAAGTGGTGTCGCAGATGCACTGTGTGTGCTTCTTACAAAGGGCCGCCACGTAGCAGCAGAAACGAAATGTATAAGTCTAATGTCAGAGCCCCATTGAAACGGAGAGATGATGTACAAGGAGCCACGGGGGCGAAATTAGCAGTAAGTACCCATCGGATGAGGACCAGCTATGACTTACGTGCGAATTCAGCAGGATTCAATGAAGGTGATCTTGTTTGGCTATACAACCCGAACCAACGTAAGGGATTCTCTCCAAAATCACAACAACAGTGGGAGTGGCCGGATTCAGTAGTAACTAGAATAAATGACGTAGTATACAGGATTCAACGTGGTACAGGAGGCAAACGAAAAATCGTCCATCTGGATCGCTTGTGTCAATAATACGAGCATCAAGACTGTGGACCACCTGTTGTTCGGGACGAACAAGTTTAAGACGGGGGCAGTGTTACGTGAAACAGAAACAAACAACTGGTGACATCTACCGGCAAGGGAGAGTAAAAAACTTCAGGTTCGGAGAATCGATGATGGAAGGTTCAGGAATAGAATGAACAGAATAGTCAACAAGCTTTTAGAATAGAACACTCCAGAATAATCTGGAGAGTTTCTAGGGTATAAATATAACAGTTGTCACCGCCAGAAAAAGAGTCTTGTCTTAGACGTTGCAGTGCTAACAAGCGAAAGTGATAAACGGGCGAAAGTGTTGTAATTGGATTGCGATAATTGAAAGTACAGTTATAGCGATAATTAACGTTGAGTTGATTAATTGAAGGTTTATGAAATTTATAAGTGTAAAGTGAAATAAAGAACTTGCATATTAAATATTTAATATTGTGTTTTAAATAACGAACCAAAGGGCACGCTCGCAACAATATGTTTATTTCGTTGAAACGCTAGGCTCCCATCCATATTCATATGAATATTCCAACATCTATCAAAGTATTAGGATAGACGAGATCGCTTCAAACAACATTGCAGACTCTTATAAAGAATAACTGCGACTATTGCTTGTGTTTAATTTTGCTAATATATGTTTGTATCTACTATGTAACTCGCTAAGATGTGCCCAACGCTCAGCGTGCTTTTGGCACGGGTGCTCAAATAAATAAATGTTTATGTTTATGTTTATTGAAATGCTGTAAGTAAAAGGGTTGTATGAAAAGTTTCCAACCTCAACATGAAGACGGCAGCACTCGTAAAAAAAGGTGGGGAGTGTATTTGCGCATACTTTGAAAGATACTCACCAAAATTTCAGCCATTTGGGACTCGCAGTTGTTGTTTGACAATCATTTGAGTGAGTCGATGTGAGTGTTTTTGTGAAAATGGAAAAAGTCGAGTATCGAGCTGTTATTAAATATTTGTTTTTGAAAGGCAATACGCCTACGCAAATCAAAGACTTGTTGGACGCTGTATACGGGGACTCTAGACCATTATTTACTATCGTGAAATTTTGGGCAGCTGAATTTAAACGTGGCCGTACCAGCTGGATGATGATGAACGTTCGGGACGTCCAAAAACTGTAACCACTGACGATAATATCGCTCAAGTTCACCAAACGTTGCTAGACAACCGTTGAATTAAAGTCAGAGAGATAGAAGAGGTTATGAACTTGTCCAAAGAATGTGTTTGAAACATATGAAATAAAAATTTAGATATGAGAAAGCTTTCCGCGAGTTGGATGCCGCGTTCGCTCACTTTGGATCAAAATCGTGTTCGAATGAAAATTTCCAATGCTCTGTTGGCGCAGTTTAGGCGCAATAAATCAGATTTCTTACGTCGATTAATTACTCTTTTTATATCGATTTTGTGTTTAGTGGGTGGTCAGCCTATCCCCATATTGCATATATAAATATATACAACATGATAAACGTCGTGGTGCACTACTTCCACCATCGCGGGTGCATTTTATACTGGGCATCTTCGTTGCTCGACCCATTGGGGGGGGGGGGGGGTGACATACATACATCGATACAATTTTTCGTGAGAAACCGATCAGATCTAATTTTTCAGTAAATATGGGGGCCGTGCAGGCATCTATTTGGCTATTCCGAAACGTTTTCGCTCCCGCCACGGAGCTCATCAGCGGTAATCCTAATACACAATGAGATATTTTTACCTACTCGGTGCATCTAAGTACACAAATTTGTTATACATTGTTCCTTCGGCTGATGGCGAATGTTTTTCGGGATAGTCATGTAGTCATGGTCAAAAACTATTTAGGCAACCCTCGTAATTTATTAACAAATCATATGGCAGCATTTCTAGTGGGTGGCAATAAGTGGGACTGATAATCCTTTGGCCAAGGTCTAGTAACTAGGAGAGCCGTAGATATCTGAGCCCTAGATTGAAAGCCTAGACTAAAAAAACTATCAAGATAACCGGATAAAAAATAGTTGAGATATCAAGCAAGCAGTGTAGGCATGTCGCGATCTAGAAATCGAAGCAAATCATATGTTTTACCATATCTCCATCTCCCTCTACGTACTGCAGAGATAGTGAACCACGTAGTGTGGTAACGTGATTGAATTACACAAATAGAGTTGAAATAACTAAAAAAACAAATGAAGAGAATCGGACAAGAAATTGGCAGATATGATAAGAAAAGTATATGAAAAAATTAAACAAAATAAATGATTTTTCATGTCCCCTTCTCAAGCATTACGATGGAGTAGGAATGGATTCGGATGGATATTATACACCAAATAAATCCATGAATGAATAAATTTGATTAAGAAATGACGGGGATTTGAAGGAAAGCGTACTACCAATTTTCGAAGAAAATCATATAGTATCGATCAGGCAGGTCGAAGATAGAGAATTCAAATATTACACGGCAGCATTTTCGTAATACCCACGCCAGAAGAATGAGAAATTCTAGATTTCAGACTACTTGTTCCGATTCTAACTGCCATGTCTACAGCGTCGTCAATCTTTGAGGCATCTGTGTATATATCATATTGTCTGCGGGAAGAACAGCACTGAGTTCCATGTGTAGCTGTCTCTTGCCATTATTGCTCTGAAGTGTTCGTACTGTCGTTCGTTTGAGATGACTCTGTTTATCTTGATCCGCCAGGGAGGTTGGAGAGAGATTGGATTAGTAGGGTGTGGATCAAAATGAATGGTTTTTAGGGCTATTGGATTTTTTTCCACTGATCTATGGAGACCCGATCTTGTGTGTGTAGTTCGCTGTTGGTGGGTGGACATACTGCCCGTACACAGATCGTGGATGGGAGGTTAGGATTGTGAAGGTTTTTGAAAAAGAGCCTGGCTGGGTGGCTATTAGCGGGTGTAGAGTACACATGGCCATTCTGGCGGAAGTGTTGATACCCTTCTGAATCTTGTTTGAGTTTAACTTGGTGGAGTATCCGTAGATAGTGATCACGTAATCAATCCTATCCATGATCAGCTCTCTAACTATGAAGGTGGTATTTTGTAGCAGTGGTCCCGCGTTTCTGCTGCAGATGACCCTGAGAAAGTTGTTTCTTCTGTTGATATCCTCTGCTATCATGTTGGTGTGTTTGCTCCAGTCGAGTGGCTGGGAGATGTGCAAAAACCATGATCTTAAGATCCTTCGGTATTGAGATGAAGACCGTATCTTAGGAAAGTTTGATGTCACGGCAACTCCGGCTTCTGCAGAGCTTCTAGTTTTTTTAGGGCAACCTTAGCACCATTAAGTTAAGACCAAATAGAGATTTTCGTCAGGGTCTGAATTCACGAATGGTGGGTTGCTGGAGGCATAGAAGACTACATTTTTTGAGTAGATGTGGTAGAAGAGGTCAGGCACTGAGCTTATTTGACTTGACAGTGAGAGCATGTAGGTGTTGAAGAGATGCACTGAAAGCGGAGAACCTTGCGGCAAACCGTTCTCGAGGTAGTAGATAGCGAAAAATGGCACTAATCACTTTATGCAAAGGAAAGACTCTTGGGTATGTGAGTGATATTGCACTCTGTACACTGCCGTCGAAGCACATCATTTATTAAGAAACACTTCACTAGAGAAAAAAAAACAAAAGCTAAACTTCATTACATGCAGCTATACCCTTTCAAATGTATGGAGTAATTCATAGCCACATATTTATATTCCCTACAGCATCTATGTGATGTTTTATATGGATGGGTGGATTGAAAAAAGGTTGACCCCCGAAGGGTGGGGGACTCTGGAACGTATGCCACAGGCCATTGTTCACACTCCAGACTTATGAGCAATTGCTTATAGATCCCAGCCGGATGCTCTAATAAAATACAGAATTGGCCCCCAACCCTCCCTGCCTGCTTCAGGCAGTTCTTCCAGGAGGTGTGATCCAAGGAATGTGTAACGCTTTCCAGAGACAGCCGAACAGTTACCCAAGAAGTGAGTCACCGTTTCGGGTTTCTCACCGCATCCTCTGCATAGATCAGCGACAAGTCTCATCTTGTTTAGGTGAACCCAGAGAAATTAGTGCTCACAACAAGTGTTCTCAGGATTGGCTTGCTTAGTCCCAATATCTTTTTCGTCAGATTTGGGTTAGGTTTATCCCACAGTTCCTTAGTAGTTTTACCCAAGGCATCATCCAGCCAGAGGCGACTGTGTACAGTCAGTTCAGGCCGAAATTTTCGACGCGCAAGAATTTTTGGTGCAATCCCGATTGTAGAGAATGATTCCTCTGAGGTTGCACCAAGATGAGCGAGCTCGTTCGCCCTTTCATTCCCGTTGATATCGCTGTGACCTGGCACCCAAAAACCTAGTACCCTGTTACACAGCGAGCGGGAATTTAGGGTGACTTTGCGCTCCAGTACCAGCTTGGAGGTTACTAAAGGTTTTTACAAGGCCTTTACAGCTGCTTGGCTGTCCGGGCAGATGGTAATCTCCTTGTTCACTGTATCTGAGCTGAGGAAATATCTTCCCACTTCAAGAATGGCTTTGACTTCCCCGGAAAAATACCGTAACATGGCCTTCAAGATGTAGGGCAATTTTCATCGAGTCTCCTCACAGAAAATGCCTGCTCCGGTATTTTCTTCAGTTTTGGAGGGAGCCGTCTGTGTAAATAGTAGGGTTTGTAAATGGTTGAAGCACCGAGTGTGACGCCCAATCTGCTCCACATGGAATTATTGATATAAATTCGCTTTTCAATATAGTCTCGAGATGGATGTCAGGTGTGATGAATTGCACGATTTCAAAGATGGGCTCGCGTGGAACCCTTGTTCCAGCGTGAATTCAGGTCTGATTTAGATGGAAGATGCCTTATATACAATATACATATGTACTTAAATATCTGGAATTGCATCATACAATCGAATCCTTACCTTAGTGAGGTATTTTACAAGATTACGTTTTCTTTCACGAAAGTTATAAGATGTGATATAACATATGGATCAAAGATCATCTAATAAAAGAAACCTACATTAGGGATAACCAAGCAATAAACATCAAATTTTGTTGTCTATAAATTTCCTATGTAGCGTAAAATTACTCAATAATAAATAAAAAACTGTTTAAATAACAATTTCAGAAAGCAAAACAAAATACGCACTACCGAGGCTTTGTATATGGTGTTGCCCGATCTCTTATGTTCTTTGCATTTGCTGCCTGCATGTTCTACGGTGGTTATCTAGTACTCAATGAAGGTCTATTTTATGCCACTGTTTTCAAGTAAGTTTGTTTTTGTTAATCAAAAATCTAATATTATAAGACCTTTGTTTTTTCTTCCCTTTTCTTGTCAATAATCACAGAGTATCACAAGCACTAATTATGGGTACAGTATCAATAGCAAACGCTTTAGCATTTGCCCCAAATTTTCAAAAAGGAGTAACTGCAGCTGGAAAAATTTTCGCATTACTTAATCGAGTTCCGAAAGTTTTAGATCCACCAGGTTCAAATCGTGATATGAAATGGGAATCGGAAGGAAATGTTCATTATAAAACAGTTGAATTTCGATATCCATCTAGATTAGATACTCAAGTTCTACGTGGATTAACTCTTGATGTCTATAAAGGACAGTCAATTGCTCTTGTAGGACAATCAGGTTGTGGAAAGTCGACTTGTATTCAACTTTTAGAAAGATTCTATGATGTCGATAAGGGTTCTGTATCGATAGATGATAAAACTGTTCGTTCTATTAATATGAAAACTCTAAGGAAACAGCTTGGAATTGTTTCACAAGAGCCATCACTATTTGATCGAACAATTGCTGAAAATATTGGTTATGGTGATAATTCTAGAGTTGTTGAACAGGATGAAATATTTGAAGCAGCTAAAAAAGCTAATATTCATAATTTTGTAGTGTCTCTTCCGTTGGTAATAATTTTATTAAAATATTGTTGAGATTAACTTTATTTTGAAAATTTGTTTTAAATTTTTATTTGTTGTGGTTTGTTTTTTATCACAGGGATACGATACAAGATTAGGAGAAAAAGGAACCCAACTTTCAGGAGGGCAGAAACAAAGAGTTGCTATTGCTCGGGCCCTTATAAGAAATCCAAGAATACTTCTTTTGGATGAAGCTACATCAGCGTTAGATGCTGAAAGTGAAAAGGTGAACATATTTAAAATGTCTTCAGGTTTTGGGTAATGTTGTTTATGATTGTATTTTTTTTTATAGGTTGTTCAAGATGCCCTCGATGTGGCTAGAGAAGGTAGAACATGTATTTCAATAGCTCATCGATTATCGACTATAATCGATTCGGATGTAATAATTGTAATTGATGCGGGTGTTGTAGCAGAGCAGGGCACTCATAAGGAATTACTTGAGAAGAGAGGAATTTATTACAATTTATATAGATTACAAGCTGGAAGTAGATAGTTTATAATTTTTTTTCTATTTATTTTACTTAATAAATATTTAGTACAAATTTAAAATATGATTTTTGAATGTGATTTTATGTCAGCTGCTTATATACATATAATAACGTTTCAGAAATATAAAAAAAAAATTGTAGAGAAAGAGAAGATATTTTGGTTAAGTTAAACCATTAGTCACCGTTGGACAAGTTCACTTATGCATCGTCCGGAATAAGAGAGAATTAGATATTACTTGAGAAATATATGTACGTCTTAGGGGTGGTTGATGTTACATTTTGGGGCATAAATCCTCCATGAAAGTATATGGAAGTATAAGTGTGAACTCTTACTTCAAGACTTGTAGTTGGTCTACTAATGACTTTTGGTGTCATCGTCGACTACATGGCTTGTACATTTCGGGAGCTACGATATAAGTCATAAAGTCGGACCTCTCACTAACACATTTATATACATTAGTAGATGAATTTGCAGATTTAACGATTAAAAGGCAACTTATTCTAAAAATAAGACTCCTAATTCAGTCCTCAACATTTTTCTGACTTTTTAATTTTTTCTTTCACAACCCATTTTATTTTTCATTTTTTCCTAGCCTTCTCGATTTCATCTCAAGGTTACTTGATTCTCGAGTCATTACATCGCGGGTATATCGATACGTATATACCTCTATAATTGCCAGTAACGGCATTCCTTTCCAGCTCTTCTTGAATTCTCGTTTCTGGTGTTTATGGTGGTTGTGAGACCTGAGGACTTATGATTTTCTTCGCTTACAGCTCGGCCACGCTCCGGTCGTCGAGTCCACGTAGCACCTAATTAAATAAAATAATAAAAGTAAAGATCTTATTAACGCATATTATAGGTATAATTTTTTTTTTTTTAGTCTCTTGTTACGTCTGTCGGATTGTCGTCCGTATCAGAAAGAGTGTTATATAATTTTATTTTATCACTAGGACATATCCCTGTGTATTTTCTTCACGAACGTGTCACTCCTGGCAAGTTCTCGATTACATAAGCTCATGGTCGAGGACCCTTTTGACCACGTATGGGTCACCGTACTTCGGTAACAATTTCTTACTCTCTCCATCATTTGATCCCTTTGATATTTTGACTACGACATATTGGCCAACATCGTATGTTGGAGCTTTGGTACGTTTACCATCGAAATACTTTTTCTGTGAAGCCTGATTTTTCTTTATCTCCCTTTTTCTTCCCTACTTTTACACAAATTCCTAACTTCATCTTCGCAAACTAGCTATAAACAAATCGTTAGGACTACACAGGTGGAGTATAACCTAAAAGAAGTACATAAGGGGACTTTCCCGTGGTTTTACTTACTGTGACATTCAACCCCCACTGTATACTCAGAATCGTTTGGTCCGACTTATTTTCATCTTCGTTAGAGATGAGATTGAACATAGAATCGTTCGATTATATCTCTTAGCATGGCCGTTAGCACGTGGTGTAGCTGTGGCATTGAGTATCTTCTTTATACCCAGTTTTGTACAATATTCAGTGAACTTTCCACTAGTGAAGCAACTACCTCTGTCACAGACAATTCGACGTGGAACGCCGAATGTCCCGATAATATCATAAAATAATTTAATCACCAGCGCGACTTTCGTGCTCGGAACAGACTTTAGAAATATAAATTTCGTAAAACCATCTATAATCGTAAGCAGATGTGAATTTCTGTGTGAACTTTTCACAAATGGTCCTAAATGGTCTAAATGGTCTAAATGGTATGGCTAATTTCTCAATAACATGTAACTGCCCATGTTGTTTGCCTGCCGGAACTTTATTGGATAAACACGGTACAGCAGAGTATGTATTCCTTAACATACTTTCTCATTAATGCGAACCAGTACTTTCTTCGTATGTATTCCAATGTTTTCTCAACCGAAAAATGACCCACATTATCATGATGACACATCACTGCTTCCCTCCTTGAACTCTTTGGAACCATCCATCGTTTTCCTTCACTTGTTAGTTTATATAGTCTGTTATTTTTTAACACGAACTCCTTGTGTATCATTTGCTCTTCCTTTGTTGTAGGTTTCTTCGCTAAAATTTCTATCAACTGTCTGCATCTATCATCCTTCAGCTGGGCGGCCAACACCCAGTCATCAGTTGTGATATCAGTAGTGAACACGTTGTCCTCGGCTAAAGTTTGTACTGGATTCCGGCTTAATGCATCAACATGACACATTTTATTACCAGAACGATATTCAACTACGAAATCAAATTCTAATGTTGTAAGCCACCAACGGCCTATTCGCGATACCAAGTCTCGTTTGCTAAAAGCTGCTCTAACTGCACTGCAATCAGTTAATATTTTGAAGCCAATACCTATAAAATATATTCGAAAATGCTTAAGGGATTCGACTACTGCCAATGTCTCTAGTTCATAAGAGTGAAATCTCCGATCCTCTTTACTGTTGGTTCTACTATAATAAGATACAGGGTTCTTACATCCGTCTGGCTGCTTTTGTATTAAAATTCCCCCTAATCCATATTTGGATCCATCAGTGTGCAGTTCTGTATCTGCCTCGCTATCACATAATGCCAGTATTGGTCTTTCGGTGAGCCTCCTTTTTAGGTCACAAAACGCATTTTGTTGTACCTCTCTGCCCATTCAAACTTGGCTTCTTTTTTTAACAAATTTGTTAGGGGGGGCGGAAACGGAAGCAAAATTCGGAACGAATTGTCGAATTTGATGAATTTGGTTTAGAGAAATTATATACTGCCATTATTTTCTTCGAGTGTCAGTTTTGCTTCACGAAGTAAGTCTAAGACTTTCTGAAGTTTGTTTAATCCATCCTCAATAGTTATTGATGGTAATAACAGATCATCCATGTAAGCGAGTACTTCGGTGAAACGTAAGGGCCCAAGGATGCTGTTTGTAATCCTTTGAAATACTGCAGGTGCATTAGCCAAACCAATCGGCATACCAAAATATTCGTAATGACCGTCTGGAATAATAAATGCTGTTTTATCAATTGAATCTTCACTTAATGGAATTTGATGATATCCATATGCTAGATCTAGTAAAATAAGAGCATCCTTTGACTCTGTCTATTAAGTCGTCTATCCATGGCATAGGGTATTTATTTTTAATTGTATTCGAGTTCAATTTCCTGTAATCCACACACATCCTATATTCCACATTTTTCTTTTTAACAAGTAATATAGGGCTACTGAACTGAGAAACAGACTCGCGTATAATATTATTTTCTAATAAATGACTTGTTATGTTGCGTACAACTTGTCGTTCGAAGTATGACATACGGTACGGACGATAGACTATCGTCTTTTCTATATTCAGATCAATTATCATTTCGCACCTTTCTGTTTTTCCTAATTCACTTAAGTTCTGCGCAAAACAGTCTCGATAGCAACAATTTAGCAACTTCAATAATTTTACTTTATGTTCCACATCAATACCGTTATCAATTGGGTTCGTTATATCAGCCAAAGAGAATGGTTCAAATTTACTACTAGTAATTATTAAATTACTTACCGATTTCCCTTCAACATCTTTTTCAAAGGGGATACCTCAAGTGACTATCTGATTTGCTATAAACGTCAAGGATTCATTCGACATGTTAGCTACCAAGATTGCTCCATCTAAAGTCCTTGTGATGCCACGATTAATCCAGTGCTCCTGTCCTGGCTTCCGATTCTCTCGGAATGCTACGTATACATCTAAATTTTTAGTATTATTGTACACTGCAATATATCCGACGTGTTGGGGTGGAATGACGGTAGTTTTCTTAGCCCAAAATGCAACTTTTGCTGGAGGCAGGCTTTCAATCTCGGGTAAGATGGCTAACACCTTGTTAAACAATCTCACTTGGTTGTTTTTAATCACCATTGTCACATTTTCATGATTTATGAAAGATTGTCCGATTATTATTGGGATTGTTTGTATATTATCCGGCACAATAAGTACTTTTACAGTTGCCTTTGCGAGATCGACGTCCAAATCTATTTCAGCCTCACCTTTGGCTCTTGTGAAACCTCCTGCATAGCCCGCAATCTTTAATGCACATGGCTGCATTTGGAGTCTTAACACCTTTGCATCCGTTTCGCGAAGCATCATTGCACAGCATCCCGTGTCTATATAACCTAGGAAACTGTTTCCGTTTATCAAACAGTCGACAAAATAACACCGATTTATTTTTCGTCATGCACTTCGCAATTCAATGCGTTTTTATTAATTTTGTGGTGGCAAGAATTCACATCATGGCCCAATCTATTGCATCTGGAGCATTCAGTAAAGCTAAATAAAGGAAGAACTTTTGAATTATATCCGAAATATTGTGTTTTAAATAATGAACTAAGGCCACGCAAGTAACAATATTCTTTTACCATTAAATTTTCAGGAATACGTATCCGCTCCCTGGGGCGCTAATTATCCACAGGCAGTAGGCGTTACAAGTACACTTTGAGCTGTCACGCATTCAGTCTGCAAGTTCAAACCTATTAGCAACACTCGCTACTGAACTACATCTGGACTCTCATTATTAGTCGTGGATGTTACAACTGCGTTTCGTACCTGTGCTACCCTAACAAGAACCATAATCTTCAACCCACAAGCACTGTGGCCACAAGACTCAGTACCTAAGAGTACACAGCAACTGGCTACGTGAAACAAATAGTTGGTACTTAGGACATTATACGTAGGTATCCACTAAACAGGCAATGCCTTACCTTAAAAATTGCCAACATATTCCGTATTCTGCGCGGCGAGTCTGTGTGATTGGCAACACTGACCAGTCAGCCACTATTCGGCCATGTTTGCGTTGCTTACGTCTCAACTTTTACTGCCTTGAATAAAGGTAAGAAGATTATTGACTACTTGAACAGCTTTGGTTAGGACATTTGGCTGTTACGAGAGTCGTACATACATTTATAAAAATTATTCTCTGATTTTTAAGTCTCCAGATAAAATGAAAAATGGAAAATTCAATGTTGATGATATTGCAAAAAGTGTTGACATCAAAGGCGTTATGTAGTATGTATGTTATGTATGTATGTGGTAGTCAGGTTGTAACTCTATATACTGATTTCGCTAAAGCATTTGATAAGGTCAATATTCGCCTGCTTTTACACAAACTTGAGGCGTTTGGATTCCATTCTGCTCTTCTTGCATGGTTCGCTTCCTACTTG
Source organism: Dioctria linearis (assembly GCA_963930735.1). Classification (NCBI taxonomy): domain Eukaryota; kingdom Metazoa; phylum Arthropoda; class Insecta; order Diptera; family Asilidae; genus Dioctria; species Dioctria linearis. The sequence continues at coordinate 30,117,137 of OZ005740.1, read as the reverse complement.
ACTAATCGCATACAAATTATCAAAATTAACGAGGTGTACTCTCGGCCGATTTTGGTACATTCTGGTGTGCCTCAGGGGAGCCATCTAGGGCCCCTTCTTTTTATTATATTTATCAACGATGTCTTTAACATCTTTGAATTTTCCTCTGTTCTAGGTTTTGCTGATGATCTAAAAATTTTCATGGAAATTGTTGATATGTCTCAAGTATCCAATTTCAAATCAGAAGTCGATAAATTTGCGAAATGGTGTCATCTTAATCATTTGTTGATAAATTCTTCTAAATGTAAGCACTTTATGGCTACTAAAAAAGTATCACCAATTAATTTTGAAGTCTCTATCGATGGGATTAATATTCCTAAATGTAGTATAGTTTCGGACCTTGGTGTTATTCTAGATAGTAAATTTACTTTCTCCTACCACATTGATTAAGTAGTAAGTCAAGCTAATTCTCGGATTGGTTTTGTTAAACGTCGGGCTAGTGAATTCACTGATCCATACACGCTTAAGGCATTATTTTCAGCTTTAGTTAGGCCTATTTTGGAATATTATACGGTTGTATGGGATCCGTTCTATGTGACGCATTCTAACAGAATTGAAAATGTGCAAAGCAGATTTACCAGGTTTGCTCTTAGGAGACTTAATAGGACCGGTGATTTACCTCCTTATAATACCAGATGCCAGTTGATTGGCTTACAGAAACTGTCTCTTAGACGAAAAATTTATAATACTATGTTTATTACAGATGTTATTGAAAACAGGACTATTTCTAGCCAATGTTTAAGTTAAGCTAGACAATGTTTAAGTCTGTTCAACGTTGTGAGGAATTTAATGAGAAAAAAAACCAATGTGATTGCATTTATTTTTCAGGTATTAAAATTCCTTCCAAAGAAGAGGCTAGTATTGTGAAAAGGTACTTCAATGAGTTGAAAGGTCGAGGAGATCAGAGCGAAAAAATATTAAAAGTTCTATTCCAACAAAGGAAATTAATTCTTCAGGGATACGTATGAACTATTTGAATGAGTCGCAACAATCGGATGTAGTACTGCCTCGTGCGAATATACCTTTTCGACACTAATTACTGTCAATAAGCATAAAAGAATGTCAATTGCTCACGAGATGATAGAAGGTTTGATGTTTCTTACATTTGAAAGGAAAACAACAGACTAAATAGACGAAATTGACGAAGTGCTATTCCACAATATCGATGACTGCAATTATATTGAATATTTTTATTATGTTGTGTTTCTTGTTTGGTCCTTTTATTTCTTCTTATTGTAGATACCTATTTTAGTTCATCTATAAAAAGAATTTAATAAAATGAGGGTTCTAGAAATTTATTTTTCCAAAAAGATGTCCTTTCACCTAAGCCGATATATCTGAAATGCACCGAAAATTTGTGCCCTACTTCAAATTTCCGATGCCCTACCTGACTTGACTTGGCACTGAAAGGGGTTAATAAAATGTATTTTTTTTATATTTTGAGTTATATAGTCATTCTCACTAGTTATTAGATACAGCTTGTAAATTAATAAGATTAATGATGATAATGAATTTTAGGTTTTATGTATGATTTATGTGGAAGAAAAAAAGAAAAATACAAAACTATACTTTGAAAAATCAAATTTTATACATATTAAAACAGTACTTTTTAACAATAATAAATAAATACACATTTTTTTAGATACTAAATGCTGAATACTGTAAGACTTTTTACAGTGCATATATCAATAGCAAGGATAACACTATTAATAAAACTACCTATACATACAAAATAAAATATAAAAACGATCAGACTAAGGCTAATATCATTTCAAGTAGATGTCTCCACCAACTTACAATCGTTTCATTATTTTGATGGCAGTATTTGCTTGAAATCTGTAATATAGTATTGTGCTTTTGCTTGAACTTCATTTCTTACAACATTGCCTCCATAACCTGTAAGAAAAGTAAGAAAATAAAGAAAAAAAATTATTTAGAAAGTATATTTCGATTTTTTTTCTTTTAATATTTTTATCATTTCACCTTCAAGAAAGTAAAAAATTACGAAATATTATAAATAAATAAACTCACCAATGAAATTGTTTGCAGGTGGAACAGCTTCCAAATCTGTAGCACCATCACCAATCATTGTAATATTTGCATCAGCATACGATTTTCTAATAAATGATATTGCCTCCCCTTTGCCCCCAGTTCTTGATGTTGGTTGAGTTGTATCAAAACCGGCATAGTCCCCTAATTAGATAAGATTAGTGATTTTATTATTATTACTATTATTTTTTTTTTTTTTGTATTAGTACGAATTATTTCTGGTTTAATCAGGAAAATTAAAGAGTAAAACGACATTCTTATCAGTGTGTGATTATTATATACCACTTTACTACATCGTTCGAAGGTTGAGAAAAGAAAGAAAAAACAAATATCTGGAGCGATAGGGTCAAAAGCTTTGTTTTTTTCTGTTTTTGTTATTTTTTTTTTTATTTTTATCTCAAGATTGTAATATTCTAGTCATACTAGACTTACATGAACCAAATAGAAAGTACACACATAATTGAAAGAGATAAATACGTCGTCGTTGGATTAATCATGTGTTGCTAGGTGTTTTTGATACTATGTAAAGTACTTTATTATGTATGCAAATTAATCCTCCATATTTACACGTGTGTGTAATTTATTAAAAAAGAGGAATAATCTGGGTTGAAAGACGATAGTGGAAATAGAATTTTCTTCGTTTTATTGTTGTTGTACAATAAGTTGAATGATTCATAGAATGAGTAGATATTAGTTTTGTGCATGATTCTATATATTTGAAATTTGCTGCAAAATTTAATTAAAACAGATTAGACTTTGTGAAATGATCACTATTTGTTATTATTTTAAATAATAATTGTAATAACACTGTAAAAAATAATAGGACTATTCCCTAAATTTAAAACACGTTTTTCCGTAAAAATAAATGTAATTTTCTCTGATAGAAAGGGAAAATCAGTTTAATTTCCTCAAATCAATGGAACATTCAATAAATTTAGGTATCTGGCGCCAGAAAACCTCTAAAGTACGTAAAATTCCCGAAATTTTAGGCTCTCTTGGATATAATGAAAAGAACATTCAATAAATTAGGTATTATGATACATTTTTTATGGTAATATATTTTCATTTATATAATTCACACATTGTTTTTGAAAAAAAATCATATATTGTGTTTCAATATTTTGTTTGAGGATGTCCAGCGGGCCAACATAACTTCCGTACTACTTAGTAGTATGAGCCATAAGAAATTAGCTATTCAGCTCATTTTTATGTTTTTTAAAGGGGGTGGTATTCTATCAGTTAAGGTGGAGTGGAGTATGGTGCTATTACCCATTCCGTAGAGTTTAGCGAATATCTCCTAAAGTTAGGGAATAGTCCCCTAAATTTTATGGAAAAAACAACATTATAGGGACTATTCCCTACATTTTAGGGAAAAAAAAGACAAAAAAAAATTTGCAAATTCCCTAAATTTTAGGGGGGAAATAAACATTTCCTATATTTGAGGTAGAAAAGCCTACCTACATTTTGGGGATAAAAACCTAATCTACGTTTTCCAAGGTGGAGCTTTCCCTAATCTTATCGACAAATACCTATAACCTTTGTGGTACAAATTGTTGCTACTCACTTTATGGAATTATTTTTTACTGTGTACCTACCTACATAATTATGTTGTTGCTATTATTAAATTTGTGGTCTAATAAATTTTTTTGGTCTAAGATTTTTAATTGGAGTTCAAGTATAGAATTTTGTAAGGTCAGCCGGAAGCTTTGTAGTCAGTTGATAAGATAATTTAGTTATAAAAAAATAATTAAATGCTACTACTACCTCAAATCACGTGATGATATCGTGGTTTAAAATTTTGTGGAGTATTAAAATGAAATTAAATTCATGGTGGAGTATACCAACTTTAAATGCTTTCTTTCAAAATGAAAAGAAATTCAGTAAAAAATTCGGCGAACGCCCGCAACAGCGAAATTTAAGCGACTCAATGCGAAACATAAGAGTAAATGCGACAGAGCTAAAAATTATTTATTTTATCGAAGCGACATAAAAGCGAAACGAACGCGAATATAAAATTTGGTACGCTTTTATTTATCTTACATAAACACGTGCATGTGCGCTGTTCTGAGAATTTTACAGTTTCAAGATTTTCGGTTCTATATTTGTCCATTTCAGCGTGAATAGATCAGAAATTTGTCGTGTTTGTGTTTCAGTAAATTGTAAGGGTAAAATTAGAGGCTACATTTATAGGAGACTGGATTAGATAAGTAGGGGCCCCATTACAAGCATAGATTAATAAATTATATTCATACGTAGATGGGACACGCTTATATCGCCAATGATTGAGAAATAATTTCAGGCAGAGCTCTTAGCGACTTATCAACGAGGCGCCTATCATAAGGCAAGCCTCCAATGGATCAATAGGGCTTTGCTAAGCATCTTACCTGTAGCCATTTATCAAAAGGCAAGCCTCCGGTGCATCAGAAGGGAAACCTGCCTTCACGAGGCAATTTTGGCCTGCATATGGAGTTAAGGAGACAAGAGAACTGCTTTATGGCAATAGAACATATACCAGGAATCTAGTAGGGGTCATTAAGGGTCACTGAGCCATCGAAGACCTTGTTAGGAGACTGGGAATAGCGGTGAACGATCAGGAACTGTAAGGACACGGAAGAAATCGAATTCGTCCAACACTTCGTGACTGCCCCGCTCAGATGAATAAAAAAGGTAGGCTATTAGGTAGCTACTTTTTTGCAAGTCTGATGAAGTCTGGGGAAGCTGCAAAGCAAATAGGCTCAGATCCATCTTGAGTTTCCTATAAGGGAAGCAGGATGGATCTCTAGGCTGATTTTAAAGGTTATTCCATGAGGAAGAGGCGCACACTACTGGTCTAAGAGAAGCAGGCTAGGCACTTCTAGCGGCACCCTCCTAACTAATCTAACCTATACGTTACAATTCCTGTAAATAATGATATTTTTTTTAGCGGCCGTAGTGACCCATACAATCCCGAAATATTTAGCAAATTGCCGACAATAAAGTTTTTATCTTAATTGCAGTAAACAATGTTGAATATGTTCTTAAATCGAATTTAATGTTGCAACATTGAAAAATCGCTTAGCAAATTATAGTAGCATTTCTTGCATTCATTATCTTTCCAGCTATAGATAAATTCGTAGATATAAAAATCAAAAGATATGATTGCAATAAGATACATATACAGACAGCAAAATACGTAAATGGACTAATTTAGATCAATTGCAACAAAGATAACTGCGCACTTCTATGACGAAATGATTTATCCACCTATGTAGGTATAGTATACATATGTACAATCATCATATTTTACGTTATAGCTATGTACATACACTAATTGAAAACATTGCGCAATTGCAATCTCTGATATAAACAAGAAATTGTGTTTTGAAAGTACTCAAATGCACTTCTGCGCAATGAAATTGCTGTGCAGTAATTATATAGTAACAACAAAACAACAAATTACGATTAATCTACAATGAAATATACAAATAAGAATGAGTGCTTTCCTTCACATATACATATATAACTGAAATCCATGAATAATACAAAAAAAAATTATTTTCAACTTACCATTAAAGAAGAACATAAGTTTGTTGGCAAAAACATTTGTCAATGGTATACCAAGATCAGTGGCAACAGGTTCAATTAAGCAATCAAATCCTCCAGAAATGAAATACACTTTTGTACCATTTCGTCGAACTTGATGGATGAGTTCCCTGTAAAAAATAAAATAAAAAATTACATAAAAAAGAGTTAAATTGTTAGAAAAAAAAATGTGCATCTAATATAATTTTCTTATCGTCGTCGTAAAGAACTATTTCCATTGAGGCGTGGAAGTATATTACACGGTTATTAAGAATTTTTCCTATTTTCAACAGATTCTTGATGAAGTAACTTTGTTTCGGTCGCATGGAGTTTCTCTCTACTTTTTCTATGTTGTACAACTTTTAGTATGAATTTTTCATGTATTTAGCGATATGTGACTACTCACTCATTAACACAGGTAATGTCGTTTTAAAACATAATTTTATGCCATTTATGTAGCACTTGAAACAGGAGATTTATGGAAATTATTTTTCAAATATAGTGGGCAGACGTAGTAAATACAAATATATACAGCTAACAATGTAAGGTTTGGGATATTTTTTAAGGAAACTCCGATCTAGCTAGCTAACACCTGAAGAAGGGTACTAATCAAGACCCGAAACGTCGAGTGAACAATAAAAAAATATTATCCAAAGATCGGAGTTTCCTTAAAAAATATCCCAAACCTTACATCATAGACCCGATCAAAAGCATAACCAGCTGGAAAGCTCAAATCAGCTGTAAACCATCACAGCTAATAATATCCAAGTACTAACAAAATGATATACATGATAACAGCTCATACCAAGCCTCGATAACTCACTGATCTTGATTAAATACCATGGGACGAACCAAAATTTACCTATATTATTTGGATTGATTTGTGTGCTCAGACCAGTAAATATATTTTTTTTTGCAATTTATTCAAGAATTCAGTTTTTTTTTCTTCGAATTTACATATTTCTTCAAAACTCGTCTATATTATTGATGGCTGATCACCGGTGTACCAAGTCCTAACGAGTCGGAAAAATAGGCTCTAAAGTCGCGTCCTGCACCAATCTGAGCACTTAAGGACTGCTATTGTAGATTAAAAAATTTTATTTTATTTTATCGGACTATGTAATAATATACAGACCACATTTTATACGTAATTTGTAAATTACGTTCAGAAAACTGACATTCTGGAAGGGGACCGGTCCCGTTCGTCCCCCCTCTCGGTGCGCCCCTGGTCTGAATAAGTTGTGTCTGGGCAGATAAACATTTTTTGAATGCAGAAATTTACTGAACCTTTTTCTTTAGCATACACGCAGCCGACAATAGTCCAAATGAAATGAATATGGAGATTTAAATTAATCATCAAGATTGGACTTATGACTTGATGACGTAACCAAAGGGTAAGCCAGTAAACCCTCGCTCCAATATGAAATTAACCTGTGGTAAGGATTTAATGACGCCCGCAATTTTTTCGTAGAAATTTATAAGAAATTGTTTCTTTAGAATTTTTTTGGCACACAACGTTTGCTTGATCCGTTAACAATTTTTATGAGCGTAGACGTTTAGCATAGATGGCACAAGAACTAGATGTTGCATGCAGTACGAAAAAAGTATACAAAATTTTTATGGCTGGGTGATACATTCCGGAATGGACCACAACATTTGAACGTCAAGTGATTCATATTTTTTCGTATCTGAAGTATTGAGGAAGTCGATCAAATGTATACAAAACTACTATTATAAAAACATTTGCTTTCGGCATGCTCTAAAACATGTTATGGTCCATTCCAGTGTGCACTACGCATTTCACAATCTGTACTCGTATACTCTGTTCTAGTATGCCATGGAGGAGGTCTATAAAGATTTGACTAAAACCCAAATACAATTATTAATTACGGATTTCATTACCAAGATTCAGCGATCTGAATCTTGGTAATGAAATCCGTAATTAATAATTGTAGAGATTGAGCGATCTGAAATTGTTTCTAATTCTTCTAACATCAGACTTGAATCGCATCGCAAGTAGGTATGTACTCTCGAGTATTGAAAGTGACATCATACCAATCAGGAAGAAAAGATTAATAGCGCTATTATCTAGACTAGACTAGTCTACGAAAGTGATAACAGTAATTAAATTTTGGCTAAATTTTTTAATGTAATTTAATTTTTTTAAGATATCAGTTTTATTTTACGTTGCAATAAATGACTGAATTATGCCCATTTTAGTTTATTTTTACACGATTTTACATATAAAAATCTACGAGGGATAGGTGTAGGTACTTTCATTTTGTGTTGGCCTCCAATAATGCAAAATATTCTAAATAAAAACTTTCCAGTAAATTTCAAAGAAAAATTGAGAGCTTCGTTAATTGACAAAAGGAATTTTATAATTTTTTTTTCTGATTAACTAAATATGCAGAAAAACTATATTTTACACTGTGTCGGTGTAGTAATTTCCTCTAGATTTTGCAGTCTAGAGATTTAAATACAGTCAATAATCCATGTCGGGTATCTACAGTGCAAGAAATTCTGAAGAAAAAAAGGTTGAGAAAATTTCTGAGGAAAAATTAATGTCTATCTGCCCAGACAAAACTTGTACGAACCGTTTTCAGCCACCAATAATGCAGTGAATTTTTGACTATATTGAAAAACAGTTTTACTGGCTTGAGTACACGAATCAATCGAAATAATATACATTTTGGTTCGTACGCGTAGCCATGATATATTTAGCTGACATCAGCTACTTATTGAGGTTTACTGTCGATAACTGGGTATTTCTTGTCTGTGGTAGAAGCTTCATCTTCCGTTTATTTTACCAAAACAAGAAACTTTGTTACTAAACTGCGTCTGTAGGCAGATAATATTTTAATTTTTAATTCAATTATTTTCAATACTATTCTTTACATCGTTTTACATAATATTTTTTCCTTTGCATATTAATAATACCAGAGACAGACTTCCAATTTCAATATTGATATATTGATATTGCAATTATGTCAATTGCAATATAAAATTTCAGAGACACACTTACGGTTTACGATACTGAGAAATTAATTAGAGAACTTAAATTTGATTTATCACTTAATTTGTCATTTGACTTAAGAAAGTTCTGCGCACGTACAAAATGCGAGCAAATATTGTGAAATTACTTGTCTAAATGGAAAATAAAAACAAAATAGACATCTCAGCTTGACAAGCCGCAAATATTGAATGTCAGAAAAAGTTGCAGCCACCATTGCAGCACAAAATTCGGTTCTAAAAGGTTCGTGTATTAAATGATTATGGTTTATAACTAGATTTATATTGCAATAAGCTCGTATACCGCGTACATTTTTTGCAATTTCAAAATTGAGTTCCAAATTTCAACATACTGAGTGTATACCGAGTGTATACCGAGCTGATTCTCAGTATATAGGGACAAACTTGCGGTTTAGCGCAAATTGTAAGTAAAAGTTTATCTCCGGTTTAATAATTGAAAAATTAGTAACACCAGGAACATCCCGTTTAAATTCAAGATACACAATGAAATTGCTCCAAAAATCGTATAAAAAATAAAACGTATATGGAAGAATGAATATTTCGCGTCAAATAGACCGAACTGATCCATAAGCATAGGCTAATGAATTTAAAAAAATATATTTCTTCAAACCTTAATCAGAGTAGATCTATAATCCTTTTTCCGTATCCATAACAGATCACACAACTTCTATAAGATTATCCGGTAGTTTTTTGAAAATCGTTGTTTAAGATATAAAAAAATAATTATAGGTCAATGCTGCAGTAAAAAATTGCTTTTCTTTAATTATCAGAAACGTCAATCGTTGATAAGCTCATGATTTTGTTCTTAGAAAATTTCTATGCGTTACTTTAAATCAAATGGGATTTCCCGTTGATGCGATCGAAAGATATAAAAATAATTTCCAGATGTATTATTACGAAGCATTTACCGCCTCTCCTAATCAAATTTCATCTAAATTTAGTAGCAGTTACTGACATCATAAATAAAAGTATGATAAAGACGAAATCGTCCCAATATCTTTGCTCAGTTTAATATTTCCGAGGAAGCAAATCAGACCGGAAAATGACATAATTTTTTTTTTTTTATAAAGCTCAGTCAAATCAGTTAGACTTACTAAATAGAATGACTTTTAGAACCCTTAATATATTATTATGCTGAGCATATATTTTATTTGAAAAGTACAGAGGAGTGGGGGGTTTCCCAAGAAATATATTTTCTCCTTCCGCTTTCTTTCCGATTAGATACAAGTAAAAAAAAAATCATGGATATTCTGTTTTGAAAAATCCCCTATTTATCGTAAAATGTTGATTTTAAAAAGACATAACTTTTTAAAACAGAAAAGTCTAAGCATGTCAATTAGGAGCTACTGGGCGACTAGGCCACTAGGATCCAATGGACACAGTGACTATAATTGAGCAATTGTATCTTCCCCTAAATAAGGTTAAGCTAAATCTAGTCCCTCTACGAGCTCCACTATTGCCTTGGGGTTAGCTTGCAAACTTTATTTGGAGTAATAATGCTTCTCTAGTAATTTACATCCTTACACCTCATGCGCGGGATATTTCCATATGCTTGGAGGTTTCATTATCCTCCTCGTATAGTAGACACAGTATTTATATGAATAATAAAAAAAAAATAACATATAAAAATTGCTATTTTTTTTTTGTAAACAATTTTTTCTATAACTTACTTGATTCCAGGCGATAACGTACTCGGGTGGGATTTTAAAAATTCTCTAATTTGTTTTTGTGATGGTCGTATAATGTCTAATCTTAATTTTAGAGCATCCTGGAATGTCATTGAACCTTTCATAGCTTCTTTAGTTAAACGTGCCACTTCTGCACCTTTTCCACAAAAGTTTGCAAGTTCATCGATACCCTCCTCTTTTATCACAGTTGAATCAACATCAAAACAAATAATATCCGAATTTTTTATTATTTTGGCAGCTTGATCGATACGTTTAGTTTTATCTGAAAAAATGAAAAAAAAAAACAAAAACAAAATAAATATATATGGAAAAAAAGGTTATATAGAAGAAAAATTTATTAAGTTAAATAACAAAACAACATTTGCATAATATAATGCTCACCTTGATTTGTCATATTTCCGTTTATAATGACGGGACCAGACGGTAGCACATTACTTGAACTTTCCACAGCTGATATAGCCACTAGGCTTAGCAACGAACTGTTTATGCTAAAATGAAAGTTGAATTTAAGTGAAAAAGAAAAAAACAAAAAAAATATATATATATATATAATCGCTTTTCAAGACATTTTTCTGAATTTTAAATCAATACAATGTCAACGTGCAAATGAAAGCTTATGCACATTATTTACAAATGTAAATTTACATTTTGTCTCTTATCTTCGTCAGTCAGTAAAATTTTAGATTTATTTTAATTGAACATTTTAAATGACTGACAAAAAATCTAATAAACGTGAGAAAAAGATAAGCGATTTTATGACAAGACATACTTCATCATTCCTAATTATCTTAATTTGCACACTTTACTCGTATTTTAATATATCCACAAAAGGCTCTCTGTTTCTCAAATAAAAAAAAACAGCACTCCTGCTTGACTTCAATAAAAGACCTTTTAACTTGGCAAATTTTGACCGATTGCAAGTTTTACTTCTATAGCACGTGTATGAGTTGATTAAATTGACCTATTACAATATCATTAACAAACATTGTAGCTTATGGAGGCCTATATAAGCAATTGCAAACACATTCACATAAATTTTAACAAACACTTCAGGTATCATCCAGAAAAGATAAGCGATATCGTAGCACAAAACACTTACCGGCTGCTCATGATGATGATTTATGTATTTAGGTAGGATTCACACGAAAAATTCACAAAATTCCAATTAAAAATAATCCTTGAGAATGGAAAAACACCCGAAAAATATACAACGGAAAGGAGGAGGATTAGCACACTATTTTCTTTTAAGATCCGTTTATGTAAGTATGTTCTTTGTACTAAATTTCGTGCGATCCCGCTAGCTTCTGTGCTAAGACTGAATTTGCTTTGAAATTGCAGCGCCTTTTATAAAGAAACTGTGATCGAATGATCTGGGAGTAAAGTGAAGAAGGGCATAGACGCGATAATCAACACAAAAAGTTGAGTGTAGTTAGTCGTCTGTATTTTGTATATACTACATATAGTCACTTGACGATAATGGCAAATCCAGTCTATAGCTCCCTGCTTGATATAAGCCGCGCGATCTTATTATGATCAAGCTATATAATATTCCCAGCCCCGCTATATACCTATATTTTGATAAATTTGTGGAAAACATGTTTGTTATTTAGTCCGCGGTATGGTCAAGATCAGCGATCAGAGTCATCATCGCATATCTCTATCATACAAAATGTTTGATGGGTGATTTTATGTCCGAGTGTTGTCGGGTGCTCTGGGATTCCATGGTGATAAGGTGTGTCTTTAGAGACGACAACAAAAACAACGGCAAACAACCACGATCAAAACGATCTCTGATTATTATGACGTAGGTATCCTGTGAGTCTAGAAAAAAAATAGCCAACAGAAAATTGTAAACTGGGATGATATATGAATGATGTGTGATCGTGGGGTGATCAGTAAAGAGTTTGCTAGATCTATATACATATGTACATACAGATGCATGTTGCGAAATTTTGTCTGACATTGTTGGAGTTATTATTGACAAGATTAAAACGTGCAAGACTGGCGTGAGCGTGCAGCATACAAACTACTATACCTACTTAACGGGCCGACATACGTAATTGACGTAATCGAAATTTTTGCAAAAGATATTTATATTGATATTTTTGTTGATAGATTTAAATGATTGGCAATTTAATTTAATGCAGTTTATTGGCTCTTCTATAAGGCGCAAAAACAAAAGTTTCAATTGAAAATTTAATATTGAGAGCAAACCTGTAACATACATTCCAAGTATACAAGTCTTGATACTGATACTTAGAAAATTTTTCAAGTACAAGTCCAGGTTCTGGTACTGGTACTTATAAGTTGCAGCTTTTAAGTACTTCATAGTAACTACCTATAAGTACGCACATAACACTGCCATACCGCCCCAAGTACATATAGTTAAGTTCTTGTCAATATTTAAGTACTCCTGCTAATAAATATAGATGGTTGAAGAGCTTTCGAAAACTGAAACCAGAAATTTTGAAAGATCTATAGCTAGCTAAATGACTCGATGAGGTTTCCATTTAATACGAAATGTCATAAAATATGTTGCAAAAAGATAGGAAATGAAACAGAATCGTATAAATTTTTGCTGTTTTAATTTCTAATTTTGAAAGTTGTTTATACAGTATTTGAGTTTGTTTGTCTTTAGCAGAACAAGGTTTTCAAATGTTGCATTAGATTATGATTGCCTTCGTGGAGAATTTTCAAGAAGATTTGCAAATGAAAATAAACAGTATGTCAATTACTGTCATATTGTCACTCAATACTTATATATAAAATAGATAAACTAATTCAATTTATTGAAGAACTTAAAAATAAAAATCACTGCAAACGACTATAATTTTTTTGTTTTTTTTTTGTTTTTTTTAGGAAAAACATCACCTTTACTGTCCCTGCTACTGAACGTCTATTATTAGAACTTATACTTAAATAATTTGCAAAAGCTGAAGTACTTCGCATTATTTATTTCGCGGTATTTGTATTAAATCTAGGATACTGGGACTTATGAATACCAGTACCAGGACTTGTACTTCAAATATTTTTAACTACCAGTACCGGGATTTGTACTTGAAATTTTTTTAAGTACCAGTACCGGCACTTGTACTTAAAAATATTTTAATACCATGTCCTGGTAACGGCACTAGTACTTAAATACCAATGTTCTCGTAGTTACTTTAGAGGTCTGATTGTGAGTGCTATTTACAACATTTCTATGGGTGAGAGTAGATAGAATAGATAATAGTAGGTACACAATATTTTTTGTAATAGGCTGCATAATGTTGACATGATATAATAAGGGCTCAAAAGATGGTAAAAATAATTCATTATGAAACTTATGACGTCAATCATTCCATCGTCATGATCATATAAGGTGAATAACATATTCTCAGAGTCAGTCGAAGTTAATCTTGGTGGTTGGTTACCCTATTTCTGTTATATATTAATGATGTTAAAGATGTGATTAGTCATAGTAAATTGTCGTTATTTGCGAATGACACATTAATATTTATAAGTTGGTAAGAACATTTCCAGTATGTGGACTAATTTAAATGCAGACTTAGAAAGCGTTAACAACTGGTTAAAGATGAATAAATTAAAGTTAAATCTAGCAAAGTCTAACTGTATGAAGTTTAATTGTGTTGATAACATATCGATACGGATAGATGGAACTAATGTTGAATGACAATAAACTAAAATTTAATGAACATGCAGACTACATATGTGGCAAAATCGCAAAAAAAATCGGGTTTTTAAGAAGAATACGAAATATGTTAAGTGTAAGGAATGCAATTATGTTATATAATGCATTTTCAATATTTTTCAACACTTTTATATGCGAGCTCGAATGAAGTAAAGAGACGTCTTCAATTGTTGCAAATCAAAGCAATGCGCATGATTTTAAAATGTAATTTGTTCACGCCGCGCCGATCCGCAATATATTGGAGACCCTACAGTGGATGAATGTAAAGCAGCGCTTTACATATAATGCAATGGTTTTCATCTTTAAAATCAAATATAATTTACTTCTGGCCTACTTAAGTGGAAATATTGTATATGTGTCTGAAGCGCAGCCGTACAATTTAAGGCAAAATAATAACTTCAGGCTAAGACGATGGAACAAAAGTAGCACACAAAATTCGTTGATGGATAGGGGGGACTACAGTATTTCAATAATTTACCAGTTGAACTGAAAGCCAAAAACATAATGCACCTATTTAAGATAAAGCTAGTAGAATTTATTAAAAATAATTATATTTAAATTTTATATTAGCGGTCAATTAAAATAAATTAAATTAATTCTAAAGAACTATGAGGTTTGATAAATTAAATGTTATTTATAAAGTTTTTTTGAAACTAATAAATACTACTACTACTACTATATCCACTCCAGTTATATCTGAAATTTTATAGCAAATGCAATATGCAATTTTAGTACCCTCTTTCAATTGCATAGTACAACTACCTTTGGCTTTTAATTAAGTAAGAATTTATAAACAGAAATGGGTCGACCAATTCAATTCAGATAAAATTGTAACCCAGGCACATAGAATCATGAGCCAATATGTTTTTTTCTTGTGTCTTCTAATTAATGATACGATCGCTCCATCTATCGAATGAGTGATTCAGAGAAAGCACAATTTGACACAAAGATTTTAAATAAGCTTCATTTACACGACGACAACAGTAGCTTTGGTAAGTAACTTTTATGTAAGTAATTTCATTTTGACGTTTCCATACAAATCTTCTACTTAAGAGAGGTATGCTAGAACCAAGGAATTCTTGTTCCTATACAAAAACTATGTAAAAAACAATTGATAAAAAGATGTCGCTCTTTTTCGAAAAATTCATTTATATCAATCTTTCTTTGAGAAAGAAGTATCGATACACTTATTTTGACGTTTCTGGAACAGTTTGAAAAATTGAAGGATGGAACGGCAAGAGATGAATCAATTTTAAAGTGAGAAATAGAGGAATAGAAATTTTTTTTATATGTATCTTCATTTTCCATTGTTTATTTTCTTTATTGTTTTTTTTTATTGTCTGAGATATCTCATAATTGTCAAATCCAAATTATCAAAAATTAATTGACTTAGGGCCGTATTCATCAAGCCATTTAATTTAAATTTAATTTAATTTCCGTTTTAGTACTCCCGTTAGAGAGGGTTGGAGCTCATTTAAAATTAAATTAAAATTTAATTTGGGTTATTATATGTTATAATGACGCATATACATATGACTTTAATTTTAATTTAAGTGAGCCCCAACCCTCTCTAATGGGAGTATTAAAACAGAAATTAAATTAAATTTCAATTAAATGGCTTGGTGAATACGGTCCGCAATGTCAAGTTTTTTTTAAGTGGGAAAATTCCTTAGTCGAATTCCCTCTATCCAACCGCCCTTTACGAAAGTAACTTCCCGCATTCTGCATCAATTGAAGTAAATGTCATGACAGTAGCAATATTTCATGCTGGGAAGTTTATTTCAAATTGAAAATATACAACAAGGAAAAAGCTAGAGTAAGTAGAGACCAAAAGTTATTGATAAAGTGGATACAGTGTGTGTGTGTGTGTATGTGTGTATTAATATAGCTTTGTAGCGCGAGAGTAATAAATAATTAATTAAAATGAATAAACTTTTTTTTTTTTTTTAGATATAAATAAGAGGGTCTACCAGACGAACCATGCAGTTTTTAGAAAAAAAAGGGGAGCAAATTCGTTTGTGGAACTATAATAGGGACCAAAAATAACTGTTACTATTTTTTTGTAAGCGAAAAAACTGTTTCATAAAGTTTTCAAGGTAGTAGCGTAGTACAGCAATTAGACTAGCTGCCTACGTTGAAATCAAAAAAGTTTCGATTTTAATATATAAATCCAATCCTAACTGTTATTGTAAGACATATTTTTTATATTCCTCAGGAAATAAAATTTATCAATGGACGTTTTCTATATTTCTTGTCATATATTTGTTACAAGATAAG
Organism: Dioctria linearis; assembly: GCA_963930735.1. Taxonomy (NCBI): domain Eukaryota; kingdom Metazoa; phylum Arthropoda; class Insecta; order Diptera; family Asilidae; genus Dioctria; species Dioctria linearis. Next base: position 30,100,799 of record OZ005740.1, on the reverse strand, counting down.
ATTTTTTTTAAAAAAATTTGTATAGCAACCTTACGAAGAAGTTGCCCGATTGGTCCTATTTTTGATCTTAAATTTACATTTTTTTTAAAAACGCCGTTTACAGTGAGAAACTAAAGCTATGAATGGCAACACCAAGAAGGGGTTGCCGATTCAAATTTTCCGTTCCCTAAGAACCTAATTCGGACAGGTTTATTTCTTAAGGAAAAAAATAAAACTCATTTTTAACTGTTAAAAGCCGAGAAAAATGAAAAACTCAAATTATGAGTTTTATTTTTTGAGAGAAAAAAAATCATTTTTAAATGTTAAACCGAGATGAAATATATTACTTACTCAGAAGAAAATAAAATTTTCTTTTTACCAGGGACCGAATCAGTTACGACTTTTTACGAAAAAAGCCAACTTTACCTGTTATTCCTGACCGACAATAATTTGAAGCTAAACAAACCAAGCTGGAAAGGCTTTTCATTTTATCTGGCAAAAATAAAAAGCCATCTGGGCTTTCTATTTTTTCCTGCAAAAATAAAAAGCCAGCTTGGCTTTTTATATTTTCGAGCTATAAGTAGGAGGTCTTGAAGGTGGTTATTTTTTTGGAGGAAGTATAAAAAGCCAAGCTGGTTTCTTACTTTTTCTAGCTGAGTATCAAAAAAAAAAAAAATTCATAACTGGTCCGGACCCTGAAAATAAGAAACCAGCTTGGCTTTTTATACTGCCGGCTTTAAAACCTGTTACTTCCAGCTCGAAAAAATAAAATGTCAAGCTGGCTTTTTTATTTGCCAGAAAAAATCGAAAGCCCAGGTGGCTTTTTATTTTTACTAGAAAAAATAATAAGCCCAGCTGGCTTTTTATTATTGCCAGAAAAAATAAAAAGGTCTTTCCAGCTTGGTTTTTTTTTAAGCTTTTTTTAATAAAAAGTTAAGTTTTCAAAAGCTTTGCATTAATCGAAACGGGTCTCACGAGACATCTTTTGGTATATTCCACAAAATTTTACGATCATGATTTATCCCAGCTTTTTTTGTTTAAAGTTTTCGTAATACCAGTTATTTTCGGTCCCTGCTTTTTACTATTTCATTAGAATGATAAAATATAAAATATCAATAACGAACCAGACTTTTAAAATATTTCTTATAACTCTTTCGGTCCCTGCTATAATGACAAAGATTATATAGAAACCATAACAAAAGGCTTGCTGCGTTAGAAGAATCAACCTAGCAAGTTTTAAAGCCAAGGAAGCGCAGAACAAGATTCTTTCATTAAGCCCAGCATGGAGTTCGGGCAAACTAAATTTAACGCGGTCTCCAAATATTTCACATTAAAATCACTGATAAAGATTTGACGTCTGTTATTTTGGAGAAAACAAATTTTTTTCACAGGCCAAACCTGCAAGCTGTAATTGCGTACATTTTTCCTCTTTATTGGAGCCGGTTTCAAAATTTTTTTTGCGGCTGAGGGAACAGAATTTGTCAGAAGGTCTTTTGATAATTTTAGATCAACTTTTTACACTGCTACAATGCAGAATAGTGGGTAGTTAAATATTAAAAAATATTAATCGCTGCTATATAAATTTTTTAACACAAATCTACATTATTAAATATAAATGTGTCTTTTAATGTATTAATTAAAATTAGAGATTACCCTTTAAGATTTTTTACCGGGGCGCATTTTTTTGGATTCTGCGGTATAGAGCAAAAGCTAAACAAATTGTTTTTATTTGTTATAAGCCTTGACTCATCAACAGGTCCCAAATTGCGAATTTGAGTGATTTGAAAAACAAATGAAGCAAAGAACAAAGAAAAGAAATGAAAAAGTGAAAAAACCAAGAAATTGAGAAAAATAGAAAAAAAAAATTTAAAAAACCAGATTCATTCGAAACGAGTCAAACCTATGTATGCCCGCAGTAGGCTGAAAAAAAACAAAAAGAAAAAGGAAGAAGAAGATGAAGAAGCGTTTCGTGTTAGCAGAAAACTTTACACTCATCAGCACGGCTTGGTTTTCTGCCTGCCGTAGACGCTCGAAACAGATCAAATTGATCTCCTCTTATATAAACTCACACTAAATTCTGGGTATGAATTATATGAGGCAAAAACTCCTATATTACACCAAGGAGGAAGAAATAAAAATAGAGATTACTCTTTAAGATTTTTTATCGGGGCAAACTTATATTTTTTTGGATTTTCCGGTATCTAGCAAAGCAAAATTTTTTAAAGGTTTTTTAATACAATTTTTTTTTTTCTATTTTTCTCAATTTCTTGGTTTTTTTCATTTTTACATTTCCTTCCTTTGTTCTATTTTTCATTTGTTTTTCAAGTCACTCAATTTCGCTATTTGGGGCCTGTTGATGAGTCAAAACAAAGACTTGCAACTTGTCACCCAAAATCAAATGGGTTGTGTGATGAAATAACAAATAAAAATAAAATATTTGTTAGCTTTTGCTATACACCGGAGAATCAAAAAGAAAAAAAAATGCCTTCTTGAACAAAATTTTTGTAGTATAAAGTGTACAAAACAACAGTATCGAAACGTATCGCTTGACAAAAATATTTCAACAACAAAAATGAAAATTTTGCAACTTTTCATCAAATGATACATTCATGCAAATCTCCTTTTAAATGTTGACATGCTTTTAAGATCAAAAGATAAGTGATTTGGTAATAAATATCAATTGGGTGTGAGCCTATTTATTTTTTTAATTTTATTTTATGGATTTTTGGCTAAATTTATATTTCATTAGTGCTTATGAGATTCTTTCGTTTAGTGCGATTAAAACTTAAAAAAGTAAAATCAAAGAGGGTTCAGATTAAAAGTAAGTTTTAAAAAATTAATAATAACAGTGCATTACTAGAATTGTTTCATTCTTGAATTCACTTTGCAATAAAATTTTAATTTTTGTTCAAAATCTGCTAATGTAGGCAGGCAATGATAGCACTGTACCTCGTTTTACAGAACGTCTATTTTTGGGTATAAAACGTTATGCGCTTACATGAAATACGCGCAAAGACCACAATGTATGTACGTTTAATTAGAGTTACAATGTGCTTTTAATATAGTAAAAAGCTAGTATCAGTAGAAAGGTGTTAACAAAACGGAATCAATTATTTTACTGTTCTCAATGAGAAGAAGGCTACATCTTACGATTCCAACTATTTGTGTACAATCATAAAAATTTTCAAAAAGGAGAGCATCTGGGTATAGCCGCGCAGATATCAAGATTATTTATAAATTTTTAGCACAAACGGAGGAAAAGGCCATAGCAGCAGGATGAACAGTGAAATTGCGTGGGGTTTAATTAAGTTTAAGCTGTTGTTGTAGCTTTTATAAAAACCATCAGAATAGTCCCGATCCCGATCTATTTTGATAGGAATAAGGAGTCATAAAGACATATAGAGTAATGAGATTGTTTCTTTTTCTACCGACAGAATGTAAAATAATACTCTTATGAGTTTTACCAAAGTCCTATAGTTGCATAGTTATCATTCGAAAAAGTAAATATGTCAATTGACTTTATTCCTATTTGTTCTTATACTTTATACATAGGAATAGTTTTACAATAGTCTTAGTTCGAAAATGTTCAATGAATCGCCTTTAGTCAATGAATGAATGAATAAAACATTTTAATCCTTTAATCAATTAAAAAACAATCCGAAATGTATCATAGAAATTAAATCCTTCAATTAATCAAAAAACCAATCTGAAAATTGTCATACAGGAAATGTCAAAATTTTACCAGCATGTTAATGCTCCGCGCATTAAAATGGCCAGTAAAATGAGTGGAGATTTACGAAGCGCCATCTATCTAATAATAGTGAAATTTCACATTTTACCAGTGAACTCCGTACTGGACTAGAAAAATCATCAGTAAAATTTTTGCTTGTGATTTTACCAGAGCTAAAATTTATACGAAAATGTCACTTTTTACTCGAACTCGATATTAGGATGTACATAACTAACTTATTTAAAAAATGTCATGACAGTAATGACAGTCATGACATTTACTTACGAAAGCTACTGTCGCCGTGTAAATATAGCTATAGATTAATAATAGCGTTGAATACAATTCCATATTTCCCAGTCATAAAATAATACTGATTCGACGCTATGGATAAATTCCATTTTGCCATTAGTTTTTGAAGAATATAGAGAAATCATCCTGTTTAAAAAATTTTCTACAAATGTGCCTGTTTTTTTTTATATTTCTTGAATATTATGGAAGTCACAGTGAATTTCTGTTTGAATGAGTCGGCTTGTTCCTTGAAACCCAGGAATTTAATTTTTATTTTATAGAAATAAAACTTTTAAAAATTAAAAATATGAAAACTTTTGGACTAAGAGAATTTCCCTGTGGAGCCTATAGTATTCAAGAAGAAAACTGTCCATTGTTTTTTTTTTAATAATACATAGAAAAAATATTGGTGAGTCTAAGTGAGTGAGAAGAAATAAGGAATTTTTCCATCATTACGTATGGAAACTCATTCAGCCAATTTTCACATCATTTAAAAATTTTCATCGTAAGCATTGAAAATAATAAAATTTCTGCGCAATTTCTGAGTGAAAGCCGTTTCTCGTAATCTACATACAAAGCCAATTTACAGGTCAAACTGAAACTACGTGAGAAAATTATTTTAAGAGTGTTAAATAATAGCTTTTAATTAACTTCTGATATAAGCTATGATGTAAATTATTCCCATTAAAAAATAAACTAAAAAACTAAATCAAACAATGTCAAAATTTGAACCTAGACTCTAATGGGATCAAATTTTGACACCATAGTTATCATGTAGATAACTATTTAAATGCAATCGTATATTAAGATTTGCATTTTATTAAAATATTTTTTTTCAAATAATCTTAATAAAAAGTAATTAAATGCCATTTTAACGTGGGATCTGACAAAAAAAAACAAAAACAACTATTATCGTTGATGCAAGAGTGGCTGGCTTACATTATAATTAGAAAATTTCTCATCTATGACTGAAACACTGTGTTGCAGTGGAAATATACTTTTGACGAAACATAGTATCCCTAGTAGAAATTGCTCACAGTTTTATTTTGCCTCCTGCTTCGCAAGGGGTAGTTATTATGTACACCAATACTAATTTGACTGAAAAGTATCAAGGTGTTTGCAATTCATAAAGAAACATATAGAAAATTAAGTCCCGATGAGCCTCCTGATGAGCATTCATTAAATCTCATCGAAGGGCTCATTGGTTAGCATGAAACTATATATTAAACCAGCAATAAATAAATATTTATATATTTATAAATATTTATTTAAATGCAGATTATCATTTATGAATTCATCAAGACTCTCATTGACATACTCATTAATAAACTCATCGTGACATACATTGCTATGCTTATTAAAAAGCTCATCGTGACACTCATTGACATGCTCATTAATAAGCTCGGCGTGACCCTCATTGACATACTCATTAATAAGATCATCGTGACGCTCATTATGTACTCATCGAAGTGCTCATCTAATATTGTAAAATGGAAAAAAGAGAAGCAAAGTATACATTTCTAAATAAGTGAAAGAGATGCAATATCTTATGCAAACTATCTGTAAATGATTTTTTTCCCAGGTTTGATTCCAACGCGAATAAATTTCATCAGTACGTTCATCTGATTGCTCATGAGGAGCTCATTGATGAGCTCATCATGATATGTCATGATGCATGCTAGAAATTTCTCATACACCCTCAAAATCTTATTCTAGACCAAAAAAACCGTTATTTGGTAGGTCCATATATATAATAATATATAGCTCCGCCATTTTTTATTTTATTTTTTTGTGGTATATGAAAGAAGAGAGATAGGTCTTTCTAACCATATATTCCGTATTTCGTTGCGATGAAAAGTCACACATGTTACAGTCGAAAACATATCGAAATTTACCATTATTTACAAATTTTTTTAACTTTGACAACAATTTGATGGTTTTTTTTTCTACAATATCTTTTCTGTTCATATCACTAATAACGAAGTCAATTTCGCGTTTTATGAGCATTTGTTAACTAAAATCGATTGAAATTTGACTGAGTTATCGATTTTTTGCTCATTAAGCAGTTATAATTCTGTATAATATTGAACTATACAGAGAAAGTTGAAGAAGCACTGGGTTTTTTTTCCACGGAAACTGTGAAAACGTGAAAAAATGCAACTAATAACAACAAAAACTGCAACAAATACGATGTCTCGTCAAAAGCATATCGAGTTTATCTATTTTTGTAACATAGTGAAATTGATTGAAAAAAATTTCAAAAAATTTACAAAATAAAGTGCAGAAATATTGAACTTTTCTATTTTTTTAAAAAAATATTGATGTGCAATTGATGTAACCTCCATCATTGAACTTCTATGGTAGGCGATCAGAGATAACCATACTGATGAGACTTCTCTGATCACTGGGTCGAAAAGTTCGATTTAACATTAAAATCTTCACTCAATTGCGCCTCATAAATATGATTTAAAAATAAGTTCTAAATAAATTTCGTAGCCACGGCAAAGACTTAGTAGTAAATTACTTACGTGAAATAAGAATTTCCGGTTAATCCTCTCTCAATTGATTCTGTGTCAATATTAACGAAATTATTGTAATGTGTACAGAGATATCGAAACTTACATTTGAACATCATTTTTTTAGTATATGGTGTAGGTAGGTGTAGGTGGGGTAGGTGTGAATGGTCAGTGGAGTTAACGTGAGTGCTCTAAGCTATTTTGTTTTTCTTATTAATTAAAAAAAAATTATGATGTCAGAAAAATATGGAAATAAAAATAAAGTGTCAATTAGCTAAGAGATATGATTAATAACAAGAACTTATCTAAATTATACCCTCTTTCTATTGAAACCGAGTGGTATACCGCAAGGATATATATTGGGGTCTTTACTGCTTTTTTTTTGCTTCAATAAAGATTTAGTCAAATTTATTGATTATTGCAAGTATGTATTAAGACATTTTTTCCTAATGACGGTATGAAGTCTACTTATCTTCTCCCTAAAGTTTTATTTAACACAGATTTAACACAGAAATAAAGGAGAGTGCAGTCTCATTGAGAAAACTTCATTTAACAGGTAATAAAAATAAAATGAATAAAAAAAACTATTCTTCAGAAAGTCTGCTTGTGTAAAAAATAAAATTCGTACACAATATTAATCAAAACAAAATTCGTAAAAATATATTTTGAACGTGGAGGTAATTTTACTGGAAAAACCTGTTTTATTAAATAAATGAAATCATGCATCCCCAAACTCAGAATGCAGCAACATTGTATAATTATGTAATACACATACTAACTAAAAACAAAAAGCTCTTCGATCTAACTTCGTGTTATCATCATCTTGTAATTCAAGCACGAGCCAGATATTTTTTGCTTTTAAACTGGTTTTTGTCATATCAAATTTATGATGTGAGCTTTGGTCCTTATAATTAATTGATACTCTTAAATGCAATGGTTACCTACTTTTTTTTTTGCTAGTTTTGTTATCAGCTAAAATTACATCAGCCAAACTTTGATATAGTTGTTATATATATATATATATATACGTATGTATGGATGTACTACGTAAATAGATACTAACTATAAACAGAAATTTGATAAAATTTGACATACATAATTTTTAGAGCGGTATCATATGGATGGTTATTAATTTCGACACTTTTTTTCGTTTCTGTATTCGACATAAAAAATATAAACTTTTGTTAAACAACACCACGAAGAAATTTGATTATAAACTAAAATGATTATTAACCCTAAAAGATGTCGTGAGTAGCGAGGCCAAAAACTATCCCCAATTTACCACAATAACAATTCTAATATTTTTTTTTTAATATACTCCAATATGGTTTCCGTTCAACAGGTGACCTATCTTCATATCTCACCAAGCGCTGGATCCTTACTTTACAGGTTGGGGTAGAGCAACTTGCTTATTTAGAGATTCAAGTACGAAAAAAGTATCGTAAATATACTTATATTTATTTCTTTGAACATCATCAGGTACAATATTTAAATTTTATGTTTACACAATTTTAAAGATAATATCATACAGATGGCGTCCATTATTCTCTCTATACTCTGCATTAATCGGACTCGGAAATTTCGTTCAACTCTTTCCAGCACAGTAAAAGATTTGCACAATTGTTTCCACAAAGCTTTCCCAAATTCTAGGGAATATTCCTCTAAAGTCCAGGGAATATTGCTCTAAAATCCAGGGAATATTCCCTATATTTGTCTATTGTTTCCACAAAGCTTAGATATTTTTCCCTAAAATGTAGGGAATATTCCCCAAATTCTAGGGAATATTCCTCTAAATTCCAGGGAATATTCCTTTAAAATCCAGGGAATATTCTCTATATTTCCCTATTATTTCCACAAAGCTTAGGTATTTTTCCCTAAAATGTAGGGAATATTCCTCTAAATTCCAGGGAATATTCCTCTAAATTCCAGGGAATATTCCTCTAAAATCCAGGGAATATTCCCTGCATTTTAGGGAAAAATACTAAAGTTTTGTGGCAACAATTTGTGCATTTTTTACAGTGAGCATATTAACGGGTATATTGGCGCCAGTTTGACGATTGTTGTTATTCAAGTGAGCCCAGGTCGTAGGACGACCGTTGTAGACAAGTGATTTTAGATAGCCCATCAAAAATTGTCGCTGAGAGCTGAATCAGGTGACCGTGGTGGTCAATGCAGATCGCCCCTAAAGCAAATGAGGCGTTCTGGGAAGTGTTTCTGCAAAACACTCATTGACACACACGCTGTGTTACTCATATTTGTAGAGATGAAATTTTAGTTCTTTATGCAGGATTCGCCTCACAGAACAAGCAAACAATTCACCCGCAGCTGTATGTTTACGATTAGAACGCTGAGGGGATCGTAAAACAGAAAGCCATAACTGTCAATGTTTTGCGGCAACCTTGCTGTTCGTTGAAACCCAGTTTTTATTTTTCTTAACATCATCAGTTTCCCTGAAGTTGTTTGCCCATGATACAATCAACTGCCGGCCTTCTTCGTCCACTCCATGATGATAACTAAACCACTCGGAGCTAAATTTATGCTCTGCTCGTTCAAATATACCTAGTCTTTCACCCCCCCCCCCCCCCCCCCCCCCCCCCTGGGAGGAACCTTTGCTTCAGGGTGCCAAATTCAAATAAATAAGTTATTCTGTCCCACCCTGTAGTACAATTTGTTTTAAAGATTCTTTTCGCCTCAAACTGGCCTTGTGCAATTTATTATGGATTGGACTGATTGATTGAAAACTGAGGTTGAGACTCCCTTACAGGGGCTCTGGAACGTAGGCCTTAAAAGACCCATTGTTCACCCTCCAGAATTATGAGTAATAACTCATAGGCCCTAACCGGATGCTCTTACGAATTTAAGTATTGGCTTCCAGCCCTCCTTGCCAGTTTCGTGCAGCTCATCCAGGAGGTGTGAGCCAAGGAATCTATAACGCTTTCCCCAGAGGGCCGGACAGTGACAAAAGAAGTGAGTCACAGTCTCGGATTCTTCACCGCATCCCCTACATACAGGGTCACCAAGACGCCCTATTCTGTGTAGCTGACCTCTGAGACGGGAGTGCCCAGTAAGGATTGACATCAGGGTTCTCAGAGTTGACTTGTTTAATCCTAGTACTTTATTTATTGCTTTTGGGTTAGGTTTGCCCCACACAGCTACTTTATAGTTCTACCTGAAGGATGATCCAACCAAAGGCCCAGTCTGAGATATTAGAAATAAGGTGATTTGGTGCGATCCCAATTGTAGAGGGAGATGCCTCCGAGGTTGCACCAAGACGAGCAAGTTCGTCCGCCTTTTCATTTCCGCTAAAGGAAGTTTAGGGTGGACTTGCGATCCAATACAAGTTTGGAGTATGTAAATTGTTTTGACAAGACTTTGACAGCTGGCTGTCCGAGCAGATTGCAACCTCCTTGTGCTCAATGTCTGAGTTAAGGAGATGCCTTCTTGCTTAATTGTTATGTATTGAAAGCTTCTTCTATTTGTATAACCACATCCGATCTGCATAATATTAATTCTGGTATGCCTTAAGGCTCTATTCTCTCTCCTATTCTTTTTTTTAATGTTATTGATTAACGAACTTTTACAAAAATAAAAAACGAAAATTAACGAAAAAATTAATATTAATTTGTTTGATTTCTTATTTTCTTATTGGACTTCAAAATATTTTGAAAAAGTTATACCTCATTGCAAAGGGGAGAATCAGACGATTTAAAAATCATTGGAAAAAAATATAGTAAGAAAGTTACGGATCCTTTTCAGAAAATAATGTTGTAAAAATTTAAAATTTTCAATTTAGAAACAATGGAGCTCTTGGAAGGGCTAGGATATCATAGTGAATTATAATTATTAAACAGCTCTAAGAGTAGCTTTTTCGATGCAACTTAAACATGGGAGGGGGTTTGAATTTACCCCCCCCCCCCTCCCTGTCCTTGCAAAAAATTATGTTTTAATCCCGCTATATCTACTATATTATATCCAAAGACCAAAAAGTAGTTATATCTAATATGGAAGAGAATTAAAAATATTTCATCATCGGAGACTCGAACTCAGGAAATTACACTGGAAGACGCATGTGAAAGCTGTGTTAAATTTTTTTCCACCGAAAAATTTGAATCTAAAAATAATTTACGAAAAGATTATTTTTGTTCACTCATTTGAGTTCATAATAAAAAAAAAATTGAGCTCTGAAAGTTTTCGTAGGTTTGTTTTGAATGTTTATAGTGAAATTGCGTTTCAGTGAATTTCTAGCAATATTTTTCCATACACACTATTTTGTGAATTTTGTTTTTATGTTTCACAATATAACGCACGGTAAACACTTGTGCGACAACGTAGAAAAATAAGAGATTTGTTTTTTATTTAACGAGCCATGGAAAAACTCCAAGACAAATCGATTAGTGAAATTAATAGATCGCAGATCGTAGTTAAGAATTTCATGATATACCTATGTAGGTATGTACTTGGAAATGAAAATTATGCTAAAAAGAAGTTATGATTGAATAGATGATGCGAAATGCTATATCTCAAAACTCGTAAGCCGACTAAACTCCAAATTTGGCAGACAGTGGACTGCATAATTTTGTATTAATTTTAAAAATGTTTGCGAAAACTTGTAAGTAATGACAGAAAGTCATAAATCGAGCTCAAATTTGCGGAATTAATTAAGCAATTAAGAAGACAGCAAATAGAATCGCGTGATCTTCTTCAGCGACGAGAATAACAAACACTTTAGTCTTGAGATGGATTTTCAAATACTTTTGGCGCAGTATGATTTCAGAAAAGTATGTAAGGAAAGATCTTGATCACCAAGAGCGCAGGGCGATGGATATGCAAAAATTTGGGAAGTTTTCATAACAAACCGGTTCAGGACCGAAATAGCATTTGTATATACAAACGATATATACATATGTATGAGAACCTGTTGCCATTCATAATAATGTTGAGTTAAGACGAAGGCATCATATTCCAGTAGGATGTTCCTATCCATAAAGCTGTCTCTTTGAAGAAGCTGTTTAATGAACATTATGTGAAATTATTAATTATCAGGAGTCCATTTTTAGAGCATTATGGACTATAATTGAAATTGTTAGATGTAAGTTAATTCCTATCCGATTTTTAAAAGCGATAAAGAATATAGGAAATTGGACTAATTTTAAAATAAATAAAAAATATCGAAAAAAAACTTTGGACAATTCTTGTTCACAGATTTTACAGACATTTTTGGGAGATAACATTTTTTTTCCCAATTTGTGTTGTGGAAAAAAAGAGGAGGTAATCGTTCCAAACTATTGGGAAAAAAAATCGACCTACATCAATGAGGCAACTGAAGAGATAGCATTACGTACTATGAAAAAAAATTGCTCACTTTCATTTTCAAGATATCTGCTCGAATTTCTTGGAATTAAGGGTGGGGGTGTAAATTTTATTGCAGTCATTAGGTACTTATCTAGTTTCTATAAATAGCAAGCGAATTTTTCGAATATTGCATTTTATTTTGATACGTCTTGTTGAAGTGAATAAAAAAATGGGAAAAGTTAGTGCAGAGTTGAAAAGTAATATGTTGGTATTGGCACGAGAGAATTTGTTGACACGGGAAATAGCAGCTGTGCCAAAACTTCATAATTCTTCACAAGCCACGAAACAGACTCCCTCCCTACCCCATGCGAGGCCCAGCGGAGGCCTTACATTCTAAAATATTTGCAGTGTTCTTATGTAAAAGTGACAAAAGTTTGATTTGAATAGCTCCTCCGCCCTAAACTACTATTCATACAGAAAAATGGCGCTCTGTTAATCTTAAGCTTGCTTTCTTATCTTCCGAACCGTAATAAAATTTTCATACCTTTCCTAACAAAATTATTTAAAAAAAATTATCTTAACCAAATGACTACGATTCATCAAACAAAAATTCTCAGCTGAGTAATCATTGTAATGTAGCTATCCCGTAATGGAATGCCATGGGCTGACGATATCGAATATAGCTGCCTACAGATTCGGACTCCGGCTGCACATACACACATGCAGTTATCACTCAGCAGAGAGGTATTGAACGTAAAATGTTAAGATTACTTTGTAATCAAAACTATTTTATTATCTTGTTAAGTAAGGTATATAGGAAGTGTAGCCTTTGGGAAGGTAAGCAACCAAGCTGAAAGTACTAGAAGACTATTTTCCTGTATGGATACTAGTTTAGGCTCTATGGCATATATAAAGCCAATGTTTAGCACTTTTCCATAAGTATCAATTATAGAACATTATAGAAAACGGACTCCGAACGCACACATATAGATTTCTGTTTCATGGCTTGGGAAGTATTCTCGAGGTTTTTGGTTGTGCACAACGAACTGTTCCATGGAATATAAAAAAAATTTCGTGAAACGGGCAGTACGAAACGAAACAGTGGGTCTGATAGGCCACGAAAGACAACACCTGTTGAGCATAGATCCTTGGCGCTCCAGAGTCTACGTAATAGATTTAGAACTTCTACAGACCTGCGGCATGACCTTTTTCTAGCACATGGGACAATAATTTCTACAAGCGCTGTAAGGCGGAGAGAGAGGCCAAAATTTCAGCGCTTCGCTCTATGAGGAAGCCATTTCTGACCAAACAGATGTGGCGAACCCGTCTACTATGGGCTAAAGAGCATGTTTTGTGGATTTGGAACAAAGTAGTCTTCTCCGATGAATCAAAGTTCAAGTTATGGCAGACTGTTTATTCGCAGAAGGCGTGGAGAAACCCAGCGTGAAGAATGTATGCAGACTTTTCCTAGGAAAACGGAAGATGTAATAGTGTGGGGATGCTTTTCTGTAGATGAAAAGGGTCGACTGTGCTTTATTGACCGAAAAATCACACCGAATGTTTATTTGAATGCTCTACGGAATCAGCTTGAGCCTACAGTTATCAAGTTGTTTGGAGACAGATGTGTCTGTGGGCGCATTTAGGCAGAGACCAAACCAGTTTGGAAGAATTGGTAGCGTTTGGTAACAACCATGTAAAAATACCAACGATTCCGGTATGGTTTGTAATTATGCGGAGGAAAAATCGGTAATTTTGACCGATTTGGTCTCCGCCTAAACGCGCTCTGTGTCTTCCAGCATGACATTGCTCCAAGCCACACTGCTAAAACGGTAAGTAGCATTGTAAGAATTTTCTTTCAATTAAATACTTTTAGTTAACCTATCAGCAAAGAGAAACAAGTTTTAAAATGGATAACAACTTTTGCTTATTTTCAATTTACAGGTGAAGACCTAACTGCAAGGGAATAACATCGAGTTGTTAAGATGGCCTTCATATAGCCCAGATCTCAATCCAATCGAAAATATCTGGGCTATATTGAAACTTAAGGTGGCAAGGAATCGAACAGAGACAATTTCAGCATTGAAACGTCTGATCAGGGATACTTGGGAGTCCATACCACCCAGTACATTGCGAAATTTAGCAGAATCCGTGCCTAATAGATGTTAGGCTGTGATAAAGGCTAAGGGAGGGTTGACAAAGTATTGAATTATTTTATTCGTTAATTTATTGATTTATTAAAGAAGAAAAAAAAAGTAAAAGTGCATAACGGTAATGAAAATATTTAATTTCTTCTACCTTCTAAGTCCTATTGAAACACCAAGCTTCGCCGTAATTCTGAAACATCAGCCGGTTGCTTCATGAATTTTTTCTTTTATTTAAGAGCGGTTTTAAATTGTCTAGGAATGTTGGAAGTAACCATTATTCATCGTATCGAGGACTACAAATGACACATTTGGTCTTAGTCATGAAAATTCCGACAAAATGTGAGTGAGCATTTTTTTTTGCACAGTACTGTATATGCCTTCTTGCTGTCGTGTCAATCGTCAACAAAATAATTGCAAGAATGATACTAGAATTTGATCTTTTTATACCTACTATAAGAAAGCATTTGACTCCGGTGGATCGCTCTAAAATATTGTCACCTCTAAAACTTTGTTGAGGGCTCGATAAGTCACGTAGTATACCCCATAATAGAATATTGATTGATTTGATCGTGGGGTCTTCGCTAGTATTTTCGTAATTTGGTATATGCCAATGACATAAGTACTTATACATATGTATATATTTTCTCTTCCATTGAAAAGATATTTCAGACCGCAATTGCTAAATATCATGTACCAGGTAAGTATACCTACAACAATTAAATATGATCTCAAGAGCATTAACATGAAATCGAAGATTATTCATGTCAAGGCCTGTATCGCAGCAAGTGTGTTGTTTGATAAACAAAAGATGGGTAAATTTTGTTACTTCGACAGGATTGCCATCATTGAAGAAAATATAACGAACAGAATCAACAAAGCAGAAACAATTGATTCACCTATGACAAAGGTATATAGAAAAACGATATATGTAAATACTCTGTCATTCCAGAAATTCGAATATGAAGCTCATTCTAGTCTAGGGCTTTAGAACGTCAAAGGTGTAGTCCCATTCACTACAAATGTTCGTTAATTGGTATCGAATTGGAAGATCTCCTTAGAGCTTTGAAGATGAGGTACATATGTCTAACCAAAAATGATTCTATGGTCATATATGTATACAGGGTGTTTCATAATTGGTGCAAATAGCTCAAGGGTTTGATAGCTTAGGTGGAGACAAGCAAAAAATTATAAGGTGAACGGGGGTTAAGACGCGTCGTTTCGGCGGTAGGGGGTTTTAAGATTTTTAGTACTTCTTCCACTTTACACCCTGTAACTATCTTGATATACACCCTATCAAGGTGGGATTCATCTCAGCAAACCGTCTAAGCTTTCCAATGAATTCCCAATCAGCTTTCCTGTCACCTTCCGTCGGAAGTAGTAGGACGTCAAAGTAAAAAAATTGGAAAAAAATTCCTAATTTTTTCAAATTTTAACGATTTTCCCGCCAAAATGCATGATAACTATACAGTTTTATTACAAGATTTAGAAACCCCGGAATGTTACCTTTAATTTGACTAAGCACATGTACCTGCCTAAATGCAACCGTTTTTGAGTTATTCCCGTTCCTATGATGCATTATTTCATTAATTTTGCTAATTTTGCGTAGAATTGCATAAAATTAGGGCCGATATATGCTTCACTCGTTTAGTGGCCAACAATAAAACAAATGACAGTTCAAGCTAGTTTACAAAAACTGCAATGCCTGGAATGTCTAGGAATAAATGGTGCTATTTCATACCTGCCGAACTGCAGCTTTGGAGACTATGTTGGACCTGCTCCCTTTACATTTGCATGTTACAAAGGAGGCCGTCCTTCAGTGCAGTTAGACTACAGAGTGCAAATCTCATAAATACAAACAATCTGGTTGATCAATTTCAGACGTTATGGCGTAATGTCATAACTTTGAAACACCATTTAAGATGATCTTGCGGACCACCAATCGTGGCACACCTTTTAAAAAAAGATCTCTTAAATTGTACATGGATGGGTCTAAAATCGAAGGTAGAGCATGTGTTGTCATATATGGAGCGAAGTGCCATCTCTCAAATACACTGAGGGCCTCAACAACAGGCCTCACCAACAATTTTTCAAGCAGAAATACACGCCATAGAACTTTGTGCTCGTGAAATAATTCACAAGAATATTCGTGGAGCCAAAATATACATAATATCAGACATCCAAGCAGCCTTAAGCTCGTTTACCTTTGAGTCTAAGCGGGTTTGGGACTGCCTTACTGCCTTGCAGCAATTGGCCAAAGCCAACAAGATCACGCTGATTTGGGTTCCAGGACATGAAGGCATTAAGCACAACGAGATTTGCAAAAGTAGGAGTCAGATCTCCGTTTACTGGCCCTAAGCCTGTCTTTGGACACCCAAAATGCCACCTCTTGGATAAGCTTCGAGAGGACAGAATTAAAAAGGCACACTGGAAAATATCACGGGGATGAGATAAGCGAAGAAGGTTAAGGCTCATAGCGGGCTTATTAACTGGGCACTGACCACTTAGATATCATTTTAAAAAGATGGGTAAGGTCGATAATGAAACCTGTCACTGAACACGCTCTGTGTGACTGTGAAGTTCTGTGCTGCATAAGGCTAAGATATCTACGAAAGGCATTGTCACTGCCAAAAGATTTTTTTCAAAAATGGCCCCATAAGAACGTCATAGGCTTTTTAAAAGATCTTAAGTTCGAATGAGCGGCCTAGGGCATTTAGGAGTAATTGCACAAAAGATCTTACAGGTCACGGTGACTAGGTGAGAGGCGGAAGCTCTGCGTACACCTCCTCCCCCGCCCTACTATTAAATTGAGATCTACTAAGCCTCCTGGCTTGATCTCATGACGAATAATGCCACAGAACTAAAATTGGATGATGGTTCTATTTAAATATTTTAACTAAGTACGATGTGATTAAGGTAACTAAAAGGTGTTACAATAAAACGGATCGGTGTTAAACGTTAATTAAAAATCAGTGATGTACAAAAATAAAGATTTCTTTAATGAAACATGTTATAGGCATATCAAATTTTTTTATAACATCTCTGGATAGTTGCTCCTCAATTTCATCAATGCTTGTTGACATAGACTTTGCTCTTTACATGGCCCGAAAGAAAGAAGTCTAACGGTGTCAAATCACAAGATATCGGTGGCCAATTGACTTCACTGTTTCGGCAGATTATGCAGGAGAGCCATTGTGGCGTAGGCTGTTTGACATGTGGCGCCATCTTGTTGAAACCACATATCATCGATGTCATAATCCAATATTGGCCACAAGAAGTAGTTTAATATTGCGCAGTAGCGCTCGCCGAATTCCTAGCCTCATTAAAAAAAAGAAGAATTCACACCACACGTGGATACATTGGTGTTTCGACAATGCCCTTAGATTTTCAATAGCCTATCCTAGCGGGAAATGAAAGCGCTCAAAGACGACTGCAAGAGCGCTTCTTTGGAAGCTTGCTGCGCTTCCCCACCGTATCCTTGATCATATCGTTTTAACGTGAGCATGTCCGCGGGGGAAGCGCTCAGTTGCAGATTCTTGGGTAGCGCTCAGTTGCAGATTCTTGGGAAGCGCTCGAAGCGCGTTTAGGGAATACAGAGAGAATCAAGATACGAACTTTATTAAAAACTAGTTTCATTCTGAATGTGCTCCATTTAATTTAAATAATACGAATTACAATAAAAGCAATATTATTGGGAAATTTTAATAACCATACAATTCAACTAACAACAACCAAATGAAAATTCTGTTGCGCTTTCATATTCATATGAGCCATATTTTCACAACAAAAACAGATAGGCTATGAACAAGCCTCAACTCAGAGAAAAGTTCTGCTTGCTCAAAGATGCCTAAAAGAGATGTTAAAAGAGCGCATCGGAAAAGATATTTTCTGGATATGGTGTGGAAGCGCTTCCCTTACAAGCGCTTTACATATTTCCCGCTGGGATATTCTGTAATTCTGATTGTTGTCGTGAAATGGAAATGGGCTTCGTCGCTGAAGAGGATTTTGATGGAAAATTCGTTATTCGCTTGTTCGCTTGTTCGTATATTCAATCGGCAAATGTAATGTAAGATTTAAATGCTCCGTCGGCTTAAGGCTTAAGCACTTGCGTTAATTGAATTTTGTACGCATGCAACGACAGATATTTCGTCAATATCCGATGCAAAGTAGCCGTGGACAAGTGCAATTCCTGTCCTCGATGTCGAATAAAGGTGTCTGGGCTCTCGGCGGCCACATTCTCCCTCACAGCAACAATATTTTCAATTGATCGTACTGTACGAGCACGTACTGGCTAACATCTGCCACAGACCCAGTTTCTTGGAATTTCGACAAAATTTTTCCAACAGCACTCTCAGTTGGTCGATTATGTGGGCTGAAAAAATCATGAAGAGTTCAAAGTGCACTTTTGTTTGAACGTCCATTTTCGTAATAGGCTTCAATAACTTTAACACGTTGTTCAATGTTCAACTTTTCCATGATTCAATTTATAAATGCCTGAAGATGTCAAAACAAAGAAAAACTAACCTCAAAAAACCATTGACGTTTAAGCTCCGTTCACATTTAACATCTCTCCAAACTCTTGTAACATCCAATAAATAAAGGTCAAAAAACCAAATAAGAATAAAGCTAGTATCACAACATAACAAAAAGATGACAGGTGGAAATTTCTATGAAGATATCGCACCATTGCAAAGTGTTCTTTAAACTTTTCGACGACAACAACTTTCTGAAGGTCGATTTTTAGCCTTCAACCGAAATATTTTTTGGCATATTTTTTCTTGTGTTCCAATTTAAAGTAAATTTCATTTCTGATCAGTAAAATTTTATTTTTTTTTGTTATTTACGGGTTATTTTTCAAAAATAAAGTAAACAAAGTGGTTGAGGTGATTTTTTTCTTTCTAATATTTAATACGCCATAAATATAGGATTACACTTGCAAACGTTTTGAAGAGAACTGTTTATGTATAAAAGCAAAATTGAATTTCTGAAAAGTTATATTTCCAACGAGGAAACGAAAAGTTAGGTGACACCAATTTTGCTTATTTCTAAACAGGTTTATAACAAAAGTGTTACCTAAATACTATGCCAATTTCAAAAACATTATAAAATCGTTTAAAAATCAAAATCCAAATTCGCGCTTCTTCCTGAACTTGTGAATTCTCTTAAAATAGAAATTTAACCGAAAAATTTAGATGATACGCCTGCCGGCAACTTAACTGATAATCTCTCCGCGGCTTATTGATAAATTTCCATGAGGTCATTAAGCCGAGAGAAATTCGGGGGGTTGTTAATCATGGAGGAATTGCGAAAAAATATGTGTAGGAATATCTCCAACGGATTTCCCTGCTATTTCTATGAAAAGTTGATATTACTTAGTAGTTAAGAAAATATCTGTGACCCCCTGGTATAACTTGAAGCATGATTAAAATTATTTAAATTAATTGATACAATGTTTTTTTTTGTTTTTTTTAGAGAAAACATATACATTACACACATAAATCTAAAGTGCTATCATAAAATAGAGTCGCAAAATTATTATCAGCTGTTCTGGGGTGGAATTAAATGCATTAGCAAAGCTGGAAATTCTGCTGATATCTCTATACTAAGCTAGCAACACAACGTGCGACATGTGAATTTCCATTTTTTTTTATTTTGATATTATTTTTCTCTAGTAATCAAGAGGCACTTGATATTTTTGTTTTTCGCGATCTCAACTCAAACCCCCCAGTGATTGTTACGTCAGTGATGTACTTAGTAGCGCTAGCGCGTAACCTGTTTACGGATCCATTTGATGGTTTGTTTGCTACCAAGTAGAAAAATAAAGCGACGACCCCGATAACAAAGAACGATTTTGATGTAATTCTAGATGATTTTGCAACAGAAAGAAAGGAGAAATGTTTTCTTTTGAGTTATATTACATACATATACATAGGTATGCATGTATATGTGAGTGGAATTCAAAACAGCTGAATAAAGTGAGCTTTGGTTGTTTAGATAATTTCAAGTATTTTAAGTTGTTTTGACAAATTGACGGTGATTTGATAACGATTAAGTATAACCCGATGGATTTGTTGAATATACTTTTAATTTTTGTATTGAGAAGGATTATTATGGTCAGAGGGGTTTATTAGATTTTTTGATAAATATCTTTTTAAGTGGAAAAGTTCAAAATACTTTTATTTTTTTTTAGTAATATTATTTAAAGACTTTGATGTATTATTTGAAAGATATGTGACTGTGCTACATTTCATAAGTCAAGATCATGCTTTCTTTAAGGGAGATGGATTTATGAAAATCTGAATCATTGGATACGATGATGAATTAGATTTGTAGCTAGAATCTAGAGTAGATTTAAACTCAGTTAATTACTTCCCTATATGCGCAGTAGGTAGATACCAGGCGTTTCAAACTTTAAAATTTTCAAGATATGAGTCCGCTCGAATTTCAAACAATGAACCCCCACTCAACTGTTGAGCGTACTCACTGCTTGAGTTGAGTCGAAAATGCAAAAAGACAGGAATGTAAAGAACTCCAATTTTGACTCAACTCACGCCCTGTATTATAACTCCCTCATAGTCTTCAAGAATGTAAGTTATTGGATAAGTGTTTTTTACATCTGTGCAGTGAGTACGCTCAACAGTTGAGTGGTGGTTAATTGTTCGAAATTCGAGCGGACTCATATCTTGAGCAGACTCACTGCTTGCGCGGCTTGAGCGGCTTGAGCGGACTTAAATCTTGAGCGCGGACTCATCATTTGAGTTGAGCGCTACGACATTTTTGGATTCAGATTGTGAAGATGACCAAAATTTAATGGAGAGTCAGAAATTGTTTTTGGAGAATAATTTTTCCACAGACAAAACCTCGAGCGTATTTGAAAACAAATGTTTTTCAGTGATAAAAAGTATTTTTACCGAATACAACACAGCACTGCTTAGTAGTGCTTCGGTAGAAAGATTATTTAGCATAGAAAAACTAATGTTAAATTTTGAAATGCAAGTGATGCTAAATATCAATGGAAAAAATATAAAGTAAGACGCTGATTCTATAGAAAAATGTAAGTACAATTTCCTTGTATTGAAATATATCATTTTCAAGTATGATATTTTTTTCCTTACAGGTTTTACAAGTTGTTGAATTTGTACATTATATTGAGATGAAGAAAAATGTTGGCTAAGAAAATTAGCAAAAGCTAAATTAATGTAATAGGGTAAATGCACCAATTTGCGTCCACTATCCAATTCGCGTCCACTTCATTTTATAACATGCCATAAAACGACGTACTTCCCTTAAAATGCAGATATTTCTATATTCTCATGTTCGTGTTAATGTCTGCTACCACTAAAGTGAGCAATGGGATGGTTGAGTTAAATCTGAGTCGTCAGAGCTTAGTTCATTAGGAGTCGGCATGTAAAAATAATGCGAAAATGTAAGTAAACATTTTTTTTTTGTTACGTAGGGCTATGAGTTTAAAATGTAAGAGACTGAGTTTTTTATGCCATTTTAATTTCGTAAGAAAGTTTTTAAATAGTTATATTTCAAATAAATATAATATTGTTTGAAATTTAAGTTACTTTTCGGAATAACCACATTAATTTTACTGTCAGCGAAATGGATCAATGATTACTATCAGAGCCAGTTCGCGTGTACTGGTGGCCGCAAATTAGAGCTGCATTTTTTTACATTGTTCCTAATTGCGGTCTACAAGCAGCTCTTCATTAATTAGTCTGATTTAATGCATTGAATATAAGGAAATATGGAAAAATATATTGCTACAACACTAAATGAAGTTTTGTCAGACATTCGACAAGGAAAATTTTCTATTAGAACAGCATCTAGCATCAAATAAAATATTCCAAAAAAACATTACAGGATAAATTGTCTGAAAGATATCCTGAAGGTGTAGAAAAGTTTGGACCATGAAGTATTTTAACGGAAACCGAAGAAAAACCCTAGTTAAGTGAGTCGTTAACCACGTTAACGCCCCCTTTAATTTTTAATTTAATTTAATTTTTATTATTTATTATTATAGCGGCAATAGAAATAAGATACACACTCAATAAAAATTTCAACTCACTACCTATTACGATTCATAAGATGGACAGCGGAGGCTTAGTACGGGTACGGAACCCAAAAAATTAGCAAGGCGATATCACGAATACATCCTTCAAAAATGGGCGATCAAGGCGAAAATGTTCCCACCTTTTCCTGAAATGCAAACCAGAGCTAACACATCCAATTCCCGAAGGCCTAACCAAAGCCAGCGATACTGTTTCTGAAGAGGTTATTCGAAATTGGTTTGATGAGCTGCAAAATTATATATGTAAAGGAGATGAATGCAAGAGAAGTGTTTAAAGAAACAGTTGTTTTCCCCTAAATACGACTACTTTGGAATCTAGTCAATAGCCATGCCAGAAGCCGGGGTTTTAGTTCGTTCTGAGTCAGGCTACATGAGAATATTCGCGAATGGGGCTATGGTTACATGGTCAATTACTGAACAAATTCAAAATCATGTGAACTTTTTTGCTGAGGGCCGCAAGTTCCACTTAAAATTGGAGCTATGCGAGTTTTTCAGGCAAAGAGGATAATTTTATACACACTTCCTCCTAGCACAATACATAAGCTAGATCGAGCAGATGTTAATGTTTTCAACTAATCCTTCATCAAAAGTAACGGGAGTGGTTAAGTGATGATCTTGTTTTAAAGAGATGAGTTAGCTTTGGATCTTAGGGCATGAAATTCGACGCGATCACTTTGCACAACCGACAATATTGTCAAGATCGTTATTCAATGATTCATTCAATCTGGTACAACATATGTGACATTCCCTCGAAGTCCGCAAGAGTGTCAAAGGAATAAACGAAATCAAGGTTCTGTCATCGGCAAAACTATGGATGGGATTGAAATTAAGGCAAAGCAGATCATTGAAAATTAAGAGGAAAAACGGAGAAATAATAGAGCCCTGGGGCACACGGCATTTATAGGGTGAGCTTCAGAAGTAACACATCAAACAGATCAAAAACTTCCAATCCATAATAAAAGTGGAGAGGAGAGACCAAGAGGTTCAAGTTTGGCCAAAAAGTATGTTTAAGGCAAAAAATTGTTTTATTAGTCTAGTTTATAAAGCGTTGATTTCATTATCTTATATAATGCCTTCTTGATTTTTTCCTTTCAATTTAATGAAATTTAAAGATCCTGTTATGTAAAACAACACAGTTTGAATTGAATAACATTAGTTTGAATCTGAAGAATATTATGTTCCTGTGAATTATATCACAACTTTTTTTTAATGGCTTTTCAAATCAGAAATAACGAAAACTTCATAAAGAGGCTTAGACTGGACGCAAATTGGTGATTTCCGTATACACTGATATTTTCAATTATTGTGCAGACTAGATATATGCTTTGACTTTTTAATTTAAATTAAAAGATAAATATTCAACTTACTATTGTATTTACTACAAAAGTTTAAACATCGACATTAAGTAAATTCTACTAAAAACCCTTCTTGTAAGGATGGCATTTCCTTAAATGGCCGCGAATTGGTGCGTTTACCTATAATGAATGACTTTTTTGTGAGTTTCAGTTTCAATTTTAATTAAATCAGATTCTCCTTATGTTAGTTAAAACATGGTTTAAGTCCGCTCAATTCAAATGATGAGTCCGCTCAAGTAGTGAGTTCGCTCAAGCCACTCAAGCAGTGAGTCCGCTCAAATTTCGAGCGATGAACTACCGCTCAATTGTTGAGCGGACACAGGACCTGAGTTGAGCTATGAGTTGACATGACAAATGAGTCCACTTATTTACAGCCCTGCAAAAAGAGATTGAAATGAGTACACTGTAAAATTGCAGGACCTTTTTGTTTGCTTAGTTTTTTTAAATCTCATGCATTTGATATATTTCTTCCTACACTTATGTATACATACTAGAGTACTGCAGGTAACAGGTAAATATGATTATGTTTGTTCATGTTTTGCTTTCTTATAATTTACAGGAAAGTAATTCTTTCTATTTTCACTGAGAGGTAAAGGGAAGAACTCTTCCTGTTTTCTTAGGATAGTATGGAAAATAAACACGCTTAAACTTACGCGTATCCAACGAGGTAATAACTAAAGGAGATAAAATGAACAAATATCACATACCCATTTCTAACACATTGACGCTGATATTATTTGTACATAAGCGCCGTAAAATTTGTACGTCTGTACACAATTGTACAACCTGTGCGCAATTTTAATCGCTTTTATTTTCATATTACTGAATTTGCAAACATGAACATAAAAAATTTAATAATTAAGAAAAAAAGTTCAGTGGTAAAAAGTTTGTGAGTAATATTTGCTTTGTGCCCCTTCGGCATCTCTGGCAATGGAGAGTAAACGACTTCAGGTTCGGAGAATCGATTATAAGGTTCAGGAATAGAATGAATAGAATAGTCAAGAAGCTTCTGGAATATAATACTCCAGAATAATCTGGATAGTTTCTAGGGTATAAATATAACAGTTGTCACCGCCAGAAAAGAGAGTCTTAGACGTTGCAGTGTTAAGAAGCAAAAGTAATAAACAGGCGGAAGTGTTGTATGTAATTGGATTGCGATAATTGAAAGTACAGTATTAGCGATAATTAGAGTTGAGTTGATTAAATGAATGTTTTGTGAATTTTACATGATTAAAGCGAAATAAAGAACTTGTATATTAACTATTTAATATTGTGTTTTAAATAACAAACCAAGGCCACGCTCGCAACAATACTAATACTAGTGCAGGAAAATAAGTCCGGCCATTTTGATCTCTGAACGGCTTGTAGTTGGTTACTTGCGATTTGAGTTGATACTATAATAATTTAATTATCATTACGTGCTGTGAATACAGATATTGTTTACATCAAAAATTCTAACTTGTTTGAACACGTACACAATTAAACTCGGTAATCATATAAAGAACTACCGGAGAGTCAAATTATTGTGATGACATGGCTAACTAAGCAAAAGGCCAGCAGAATCCTTCCGATTCGAACTGAAGTGTGTGGGTTGGCTCATAGTCCAATTTCAATCTACTTCTGATTATGTTTTAAGGCGCGATAATGAAGAAGTGGTCCCTCTACAAGGTGAAATGATGTCAATTTGCAAATCACCAATTTTTCTCTTCAAAACAAATAGAAGGCTACCTCTGTTCCATGTGAACTCTTCTGGGTCATTTCTTCTATTATTGCATTGCATGGAATTTTATCCGGTGTTTGGTTTACATATCTCTTTAGAACAAAAACAAATCATAACAATTTCTTAATGTTTAAATTCATAATAATAAAGAATATGAAATGTCCTAAGATCTGGAATGCAATTTCCTTCTTTTCGAGAAATTTTACTGAAATGAAATTTCAACATCATTTTCTAACAGTGTACATTCCAGCGCAGATAAACAGATCAAGCTCACAAACTTTCTCATTTGTAAATAAATCAGTCTGCCTCTGACAGTCGCTAGAGGCGGTTCAGGTTATCAGGTCTGTTTGATAAAAACCCCGGACTACACCGGGCCAGGCTATCTTGTTTTTTGAAAAACCTAGGCTACCCCGTGCTTACACTAAAAATTTCTCGGGGTAATGGTTTGACAGTTGTCACTTGAGAGCTGTCACTTATAATTTGTTGTTGATTGGGACAAATAAATTACTTCTTGAGAAGAAATAAGCAAAAATTGGAAGAAAAGCTAGAGCACATTTTAATTTTATTCACCCATTTTATAAATAACTTTTTACAATTAATTATATTCAGGAGAACTGTCAGAGAAATGTCATTACATTAGATTAACCCGGTGTTTTAAAAACTTGTTCGATGTGTGCACAAAACCCCGGGTAAATTTGGGGTAAAATTGTAGGAGAAAATTTACACGGGGTTTTACACGGTGTTTACATCGAACAAACCTATCATTAATCCTTATAAAAAACTTGCATACTCATATGATGAATGTTGTGTATATTAGCAAAATGAGCGAAATTCTCTTTTAGAAAATTGCCCAAATATTTCCCATACGTGAAAGATTATCAACTCAATTGAAATGTACTCTAATATATAATAAAAATCGTTTGTGAAATTGTAAACAAGAAAAAAAACTAGCTAGCTAGCAGTGAGTATTTGAACGTTGTTTGGTGTGGGATGATTAATTCTGCAAATATTTCGGAGGTTGTTTTAATGCCATTAATTTACAGTTTACTTTTACATATTTTGCAGATGACGAAAAAAAACATTTACCGAGCAATTGACATGGCTTATAGAAGAAGGATGCAGCTCCTAAATAAAGCAGAACAGCAGGTAGCGTTATACCCTAGGCACACGACGCGCTAGAATGATCGTTGATCCAATTACGTAATTGATCGAATGATCATTGCTTGGTAAGGCAATCACAGGATATCTTGACGGTAATTCTATTTGACAGATGACAGTTCTCAATTTTGTAAATTAAAAACTGTGAATTATGAAGTGATTTGTGAAAAATTTATTCGAACCGTGTTTTGTTAATGGGAAATCCTGTTAGGATATCTATAAACTGTCAGTGGGAAATCCCGTCCGGTCCCAATTAACAACTTAGGAAAACCCTGGCCGCGGTAGATCCCATGTCCTTCCCATAGGATTTCCTGTGGTTATACTTAGACACAGTTAACACATTCAATAATATAAAATTCCAACTGCAAGCGCACCTATGACCATAGAAAATTCACTTGAACAGCTGTTCAATAGAAAGAGATTTCCCATCAGAGTATCTAGGCGTCATTTGAAAAAAAAATCAATCCAAATTTGGAAAGAAAGAATCGCATGTAGCATTTAAGAAAATTGAGCATTGTTATGTGTGTCACAAAGAGAAATATACTTGCTTTTTCTGAAGGAAAAATGTTTACATTTTGCAATAACCTAGCACGTTGTTTTTTACACACTGGTGAATATTAGAATGCGGTCGCCGGCCGCCTAGAACGACTTATGGATCTCCTAGTTTTTTTTCAGGATGTGGGGAGGAATATCTGACGATAGTGTTTGAGATTTTCTGAGATTGAAACATTCTGTTTTGGGTATAGGAATTTTTACAAAAAGTAAATATATGTCAGAGGTGTATGTACTTGCACAAAACATTAATACAAAATTTTTAGCAGTAGAAAATCACGTTCTGAAATATACAATTTTGCCAAAAGAAGAAGAAATTGTAGAAACAAATTTAGCTGATTTAAGCAACCGCAGGTTTCATATGGTTTCTTTCAATACATATTTTGTTGGTCTGTTTATGGTTTACAAAAACGACATATTGAAGTCAACCAGACGGCAAATTAGAGCTTTCACCGAGCTTTCTCATGTTTGTTCCAAAATTGTTCTGCACATCCCGTATATGTTTTTGCCTGTAAGATACTGCAAATGTTCCGATATAGATTAGTTCTTATATATCCCAGGGAATAAGTTATGAGAAATTTCTAATAACTCCTAAAAATAAAGTCCCTCCTAAGAAAATACTAAACACCTCCTGTTTAACACGGGAAAGTTATGGAATCTATAGGAAAAAGTGGGATGTCCCTGGGTAGTTTTGTGCTATTTAGGATGATTTAATAAAATTTATAAGATTTTTTTGTTCATTTGGTCATCTGGAGCTCCCACTTACGTCACTTTTATTTCTAGTGAAGCCCTACTTATACTGTGTGAATTTGGACTAAGCCGCCGGTGATGACAAGTAGGGACCCCTCAGCTTGTTAGACCAAGTCTGGCTTTTTCACTTATTATACCCTAGATGAAATCTATAGGGTATACTAAGTTTGTCATTCCGTTTGTAACACCTCGAAATAATGATGGTAGAGCAAAATGGATTGGACACCCACGCATAATATTAAAAGTTATTTTGATTTTTGCATGTCCGTCCGTCTGTCTGTGCGCACGATAACTCGGGAACACGTATACTTAGAGAGCTGAAATTTTGTGCACGGACTTTAAAAAAAAAAAGTAAAATTAAGTTCGAAAATGAGCCAATCGGGCAACTCCTTCTTGGGGTTGCCATACAAAAATTTCGTTTTCCGTTATATATTTGAAGACTGCCTGAGAACGCATCTACGTAGTGAGCTGAAATTTGGTACGTGGTGTTTTC
Organism: Dioctria linearis; assembly: GCA_963930735.1. NCBI lineage: Eukaryota > Metazoa > Arthropoda > Insecta > Diptera > Asilidae > Dioctria > Dioctria linearis. Next base: position 30,072,748 of record OZ005740.1, on the reverse strand, counting down.
ATTGTACTAGCAAATAAAATTTCAAAAATGGACTAAATCGGACAACCCATTCTTGGTGTTGCCATATAAAAATTTAGGTTTTTTATGTATACTGTGAAAACGATCAGTCCAAGACATTATTATTGTACTAAAAACTTCTTTAGAATATAAAATCCTATAAAATTGGTTATAATCATTTTTTCTGTCCGACGAACCGTTCTAGAAATATATGCGAAAAACCACTGCAAAAATCAAAATTGCTCAAATGGATACCCATACGAAATTTCATATGGACATTCATCTAGGGTATCATAAGAATTGGTCTTAGACCAATATTAGCTTTTTTACTTGTTGAACTTATAATTGAATTTTTATTAAAACACCGTGTACAAAATTTGCGCTCTCCACGTCGACGCGTTTTCAGGCAGTGTCCAAATATATAGTGAAAACCCAAAATTTTGTATGGCAACACCAAGAAGTGGTTGCTCGATTTAGACCATTTTTGAAAACTTATTTAATATTTTTATCCAAATATCACGTACCAAATTTCAGCTCTATACATCAACGCATTCTCGGGCAGTGCCCCAATATAGTATAGTGAAAAGAGGAATTTTTGTATGACAACCATACGAAGGAGTTGCCCGATTTGTTCCATTTTCAAACTTAAATTAACTTTTTTTAATAAAAAAGCCACTGTGTAAAACATCAGCACTCTAATTGAACGCGTTCTCTTCTCGAGTTATCGTGAGGATGGACAGTTCGATGATAGGGTCACCCAATTGCCCATACAAATTCTTTTTATCAAAAGTAAGTGTGAATCATATGGCAGCAAGATTTCTTATTGCAATTTTCAAATTGGGTGATTATTCCCCTTGTCGCCATAAGGCACTGGATAAACCAAGTAAAACTTGTAGATGGACAAATCTCGTCTCTATAGACTGAAATTCACTGAAAATGGTAGGCAATCAAAGATAACCATACTGATGAGACCTCTCTGATCGCTGGATCGAAAAGTTCGACTTTTTTCTGCTCATTTTCAATACATTATAGAAATTCATTGAAATTATTTTCAGTGAATTTCAGTCTATAAAGACGAGAATTGTCTACCTACGGAGAGATAGATAGACGGACATGCAAAAATCAAAATAAATTTTAATTTTTTGTTTGGGTGTCTAATCCATTTTAACTACAATCATTATTTCTATGCGTTACAAACGGAATGACAAACTTAGTATACTCTCTATATGAGATTTCATTTAGGGTATAAAAACAAATCTTAAAATCAAGTTAATTAATTCGTTCTGTTATAGAATTGTGTATAATTAATTAAAATAAGGAAGGTGTACATAATTGATTGTAAACCTCACAAAAATACTCCACACTATGTAGGAAGTAACATACATACATAATTGGATTGAATAAATCAAAGAAACTACGGTGGTTAGTATAGTCTTGTTTTGACATTACATGAACCTACACAAATCAACATAACAGAAACCAGAAATTTAAAAAAAATTTCTACTCGTCGTCATATAAATTAAAAATTTCAGAAAAATTCAAAAATTCAACTTATACTCACTCACACAGATATCCGCTCGCTCCGCGTTAATTAATTTACAAAATTAAAAATTTCAACTAAAAACACTAAAAACTTGTGGTGTGCTGCTGGATTAAATTATTTCTTAAAAACACAAAATGACACAAATTTTAGAACAGAAATAAAATTTAACTCTGAAACGTACAAACGACGATATTCTAATGAAAATTTTGTTTATAAGGTGAGCACTCTTATAAGAAGGAAGTTAAAAATAAGCTGCGCCTGCTCAAACGTCACAGAAAAATGAATTTATTGTGTTTGCATTTGAAGCTAAAATGCAATATAACCACTGTGTGTGCAATATAAAAGCTATACGCGCATATAAATACATAGATACTGGGCACGCGCATTTTATTTACCTTAATTGCCATGACCATGGCATTCGTCAGATACTATCTATCGTGCGACGTTTCTACTCCATGTAAATTAACAGTTTATTAAATGCAATTTTGTTGTGATTGAATTAGCTTCAATAATAATTACACGTACACATATTGTAGGTTATAGTTACCATTATATGTAGGTATATGCGTCACATATTCTTTTGATTACTAATAGAGTTGTTCTTCTAGATAATATCGGAGCAAAACACGGACATACTAATTGCGATGACTTTTTAAAAATGAGGCCTCCCTGTATAAAGGGGGCATTCTCCTATCTTAAGACTTTTCACACCTGCTACTGACTAGCTATAGCGAATAACAGAGGTGGTTAGAGATGTTTGCTTACATAATCATTATGAAATAAAAAATTATAGCTATATAGGCTCAGGTATCTGTGGAACGCGAAAATATTAAGTATAGTAATTCTGGAAAAACACTTCATTACTTATGTAATAAAGAAATGATATACTTTTCATATACTCAGATTTCCAGCACATGACTTTATACTATATGTATGTAGGTATATCATGGACTAAATGTTCAGCATTCACATAACATGGACTGTGAGATTTTCTGTTTTTCTATAGCAGAAATTTTTGTGATCATATTCTGCATAATATTGATAAAAAGATCGAACGCAAATGATTGGTAGAGCCAACCTCAAAGTATAAAAAATGTTAGATACTAATTCATGATAATTTTTGTAATGTTTAAACTAGGAAATTCCCAGCAAACAGCCTACCAATTGGGACACTGCCCAATCGGACCACTTGCACAATTGGACCACACTACCGACACACAAAGAGTTTCCTGAACAAATGTCACTGTATAATTGGGGCATCAGTGTAATCGGACCGTGGACCACATATTTATCCATAATTTTGATCTTTTTGAACCTTACAAATCGGACCAGACGTAAAGAAAAATCGCAAAAGAAAATAAATCTGCATGAGATTGACATTATGAAAAATTTCTTTCTGTATTTAATTACAATATGAAACAGAATGGCTGTTTTGTGTAAAATCCCTGTACATTTTTTAGAACAAGATGCATACATTAGAGGAAGGGAGACTGTATGATAAAGCAAAGTTTTACCTACATCGAAGCTCTTTACATTCAAATAGCTGAATTCTGCTATTGTTATGCCATTTTGCTCCATATTCTAAGATCCACAAGCACACTTTGCATTTGCTACAATACATAATTAATACGTTGCAAATTTTCGCTATTACATAAATATGCTTGCATATTTCTACTGCATACATATTTGCAGGACCACGAATCGTTCTCAAACATTTTTGTAGGCTTTTGTGTGATTCCCCGAAATTTAATTCCTATGAATTTGATAAATAGATACGCATAACACTTTTCATGAGTTACGTGACTGTAAGTAAGGATCTCATTTTATGTGATCTTACTCAGGATTAAGCATACAATTTTTCATCACTGCAGTGGTATTAATAATTTGTGAAATTAAGTGTTTTTGAACAAAAATTATCAAGCTACATACAAGGACCCCTTCATTAAATAGGAAAGTAAACCTGAGGATTCATTTTTAATTAGGTAGGTTTTTTCAAATGGGAACTCAAAACAAATAAATGATGTGTAAATTTTAAGAAAAAAAAAATACCCACTCTAACATCTTTTAAAAATGGAAAAAAATACAAGGAATCCGATGTTAGTAAAAAATTAGAAGTCATAAAACCATTTGAAAAAGATAGGCTTTGTCAGAGTAAGATTGCTGCAAAATTTTAAATTAGCAAAAGCCAAGTGCAGCGAATTTAAAAAAATAAAAATGAAATAAAAAAGTAGCTTGAGAGATTTGAACCAACTGGAAGAAAGCGCTTAAAATTAATCGTTCCGTATGAAAAACGGGATAGAACTTTATTTCAATGGTTTGTGAAAGCTCGTGGAAAAAATTTACCAATATCTGGACCACTTCTTCAAAAGAACGCTTTAGAAATTGCGGAAATGTTAAGTTTGACTGAATTTAAGGCATCGAACGGATGGTTACAGTCATTCCGCAAGCGTCACAACATTACTTTCGGTGTGCTATCAGGAGAGGGAGCAGATGTTTATCTGAGTATGGTTGAGGCATATCGCAGCACTATTCAAAGCCTTTGCGAGGGATACGAACCTTCAAATATTTTTAACCTGAATGAAACAGGACTCTTCTTCCGAGCAACACCAACCAGGTCACTTCTTTTGAAGAATGAAAAATGCTCAGGTGGGTGGGAAGCTATCCAAGGAACGCTTAACGGTGGCTCTTCTCTGCAATTTAACTGGTGAAAAAGAAGATCTTTTAGTAATTGGCAAGGCTAAAAGGCCGAGGTTTTTTGGCAGAATAAATATTCAACAGCATTTATCTATTACATGGAGAGCCAATTCAAAGGCGTGGATGAACTGTACTATTTTCAGTGAGTGGATGCATACACTTGATGCGAAAATACAAAGACAGAAAAGAAAAATTCTTATCTTCCTCGACAATGCTGCCTGTCATGTGGTCGATGAGCTTACTAATATAAAACTTCAATATCTACAACCAAATTGTACTTCACATTTACAACCATTGGACCAAGGTATCATCCAGAATTTAAAAGTAAACTACCGTAACTACATGATGAACCATTTAATTTGTTATTTGGATGAGGTTGAAAATTCTTCAGAACTTGCAAAGAAAATTTCTCCATTTGATGCTCTCAATTGGCTTAAATCTGCATGGGACAATGTAACTAAATCAACAATCCATAAATGTTTTCGAAGGTGTGGTTTTACGCACGATAATAGTACCGAAGAAATAATTATTGAAGATAGTATTGTAGAGGAAAATGTAAGGGAATTAGCAGATTTTGATGTATCTTTGGCCACTTATGAGACCTTACCGGCAAACTGGGAAGACAATTCCTTCAACAGATTGAAAATAGACAAGACACTGAAAATATTATAAGTAACTCTAGCAGCCGCTTCGAAGATGTTGTCGAATCCGAAAATGAAGCTTCGAATGAAATTTCGGCCATGACTATTAAGGACGCTCTTTCATTGCATTCGTAGCCTTAAAAAGTACGCAACAAAAAGGAACATACCTATACAGTACCTATTACAAAAACTGCTTGAGTGTGAAAATATGATTGAAAGAGAACACGTAAATTCTACTAAAAAACAAACTATGTATCAGATTTCTTTAAGATTCCCGTAAAATGTTATTTTTCTTTAAATTACAGTGTAGTACATACATATAAATTTTATCAATCAACAGTTTGAACTTTTTTGAGGCCAGCCATTCCCTTTAACTCGTACACGAATTTGTCTATTTCTTTACTATTTTCGACACTCTCGTAGATCCACTTTTCGTCATCACAGCGAGCTGAAATTTGGCACACAGGTTCATGTCGCGTGACAATTGAATCGGAAATTTCCATGAAAAACCCGGAAAATCGGGAAAAATCATTTGAAAATTTGGTACAAATTTGATTAGTGATAAATCCGTTTCAGGAAAAATGCAGAGTTTTCCGAAATTTTCCGACTTTTCCGGAAAATTTTCCGGTAAAAAAGTTTTCTAAATTATGCATGATCAAGTCCCCTATCAACTGGCATCATTACTTTCTCACCGACAATGGTGAAAACTTGCAGAAAAAATCGAGGAAAATTCATGCAAAACGCTTTTCCGGAGTTTTTCTAACCAAGGAAGCGTTTGAACGTTTTGCAACCTAAGACAAAGTTGTAGAGCGAAATGAGTTGCATAATAATTTTTACTCGAATAAATTTTTTGAAAAACTGGTAAATGAGTGTCTATTCAGCCGTCATAAAATTGTTTTAAAATATCTCCATGCAGCACGTAATAACAATTTAGTTAACGTGAAAAAGACAGAAAATAAAATAAGTAAAAAACGAGTTTTTAAACAAAACTGAGGCCAAGCCGCATGAAAAAGTAGAAAATAAACTTTTCTTCACACACAGAGGTGGACTCAGATTTTATTCGCTGACAATCACCGATATATTTCAGTATTTCAGAGGTAATAAGAAATTTGATTCATGAAGAGAAAGAATATTCAAGAGAAATGTCCCAATCAAAAAATCTGAGTCCACCTCTGTGTGTGAAAAAAAGTTTATTTTCTACTTTTTCATGCGGTTTGGCCTCAGTTTTGTTTGAAAACTCGTTTTTTACTTATTTTATTTATATTCGTTTTTAATAAAGCATTTTTTTAGTTTACATATCATAATTAGTTCCCTCATTTTTCATATTTATTCCTTTTATTCATTTCGTCGAACACAGTGGGAAAATAGCTCTTTTGTACAGCTTTTAGGTATATGTATGTTAACATGCCTATACATACATAAATTCCTTTACCTGTAAAATCGGACCAGTAATTGCTGCGACCGTGAGGTGGTCCAATTAGTAGGTTTTACTGTATTTATCTTCCGGAATAAAAAATACGTTTCGCTTTTGATTCACATATGCGATAGATATCCCCAGGAGAGATTTTGTCGGGACGGCAAGCAAATAAGAGTGATATTCGCTTCATCATGGCAGTAGTGAAATCGTAACATTTTGAATGGGAAACTTTTTTATACTCCAAATTGCTGTGTAAATTACCAAAACGTTTGCGCCTCCACAAAAAAATAAAGGGCTGTCATTGAAAAGAAGAAATCTTCCGACATTTATCGGATAAACAAATCGCCCATGATCTTAAAACTTTCGTATATTTTTCTGCTTCTGTTATATATATTTAAAAAAAAATTCACGAATAATAATAAAACAAGGATGATATATTTTTTTAAATGTAAAACCTCTATAAGGCGGAATCCCATGGGACAAGAAAAATATTCCGCCGTAAACAGGTGTCCGCCTTATCCGGGTTAAGGTGGATAGGAAAATAAAAAACTGACATATACGTATTAACTTAAATAAACAGTTCTCATTTATTAAGTAATGATTATAATCACAAAATTAAAATATGCTACTAAATATGTATGTATATAATTTCGAAAAATAACATCAGATGAACACGCTTTTTCTCTCTTTCAATTTATGAATTAGAGAAGCACAAAATAATAAAGGTTATCAACAGATATATTCTAAAATTGATGGCTGCCTTAGGTTTTTCTTACACAACCTTTCTTCTAATTTTTTGGAAATCTTGAAGGCTCCTTCTAATATTTCCATTTCTTTATTGCCAAGCGCATATCGCCTTAGCACGTCCAACGCTTTCAATGCATCCTTTCCAGAAACTACCTGGTCATCAGGTTGTTGTTCGTCGTCATCAGTTGAACTTTCAATTTCCTGCTCGTCTAATTCTTCCATTGAAATTGTATCTGTTTCTGTACAAACACTTTCATCTATGCCTACGTATTCTTTAGAAGACACATCCTCGACATTTGTCCTTAACAACAAAGGGAGTAGATGTTCCGTACTTTCTTCTTCCATAGCGTCGGATACAATGACAGGAAACCCACATTTCTTGAAACAGTTAGGGACACACGTTCCTGGTATATTTTGAATTGCTTCCTTAGTCGAATAAATAACATCCAGATAACTGAACGTTTTAGCTACTTCAGAAGCATTACCCGCATTTTCAAGAGATGCGACTAAACGCTGGACTATCATTTTGGGGTAATGACTTTTAAAACATTTAATAATGCCCTGATCAAGAGGTTGGCACATGCTAGTATTCGGTGGAAAAAATACTAGTTTTACATTTGATAAACTTCAATTCGGATGGGATGTCGCATTGTCCAAAAACAAGCATATCTTCCGATTCTGGTTTTTCATTCGCCTATTGAGTTGAAGAAGCCATTCTTCCATTATAGCTGAGGTCATCCAGCCCTTCCTATTAGCGCGCCATATTACTGGAAGTTGCATTAAATCTACATTCTAGAAACAGCGCGGTTTCAATGCTTTACCAATAATCAATGGCTTTTCAAAAGTTCCGTCAGCAAAAGTGCAAAGGACCAATGTCAGCCTTTCTTTTGATTGCTTTCCACTTTTGCACTTTTCATTTTTTAATGACAAGGTTTTATTAGGAAGGGCTCGAAAAAACAACGCCGTTTCGTCACAGTTGGCTATATCTTTTACCTCAAAATCTTTGACAATTTGGCCATTTTGTATTCCAGTCATCTACTGTAGATTGTGGAACGTTCTTAGATTCTCCACAAATTGTAGAGAATTTGATGTTATGGCGAGTTCGAAAGCTCTCAAGCCAACCATTTGAAGCCTTAAAGTTGGCATTATTTAATGATTTGGAGATTTCCCTTGCCTTCTCCTGCAAATAGGCCCCGATATAGGAATATTTTTGGCACGGACTGTAGTGAACCATTGGAAAACCATGTGGTTAATTCTTTCATTTCCCGATACCTTGGGTTTCCTCTTAATCAAATCATTTTGCGTTGACAGCCATTGCTCTGTAATTTCTCTTCTGTTCTTCAATATGTTGTAGATTTGGGTTTTTCCGCATTTAAATTTATTTTGCAAAATTTTGCACGACACTACTTTTTTCTCTCTTTCTCTTATCACTTCTATTTTTTCCTTCAATGATAGTGTTATCAGTTTTGGTGCCATTTCGTCCTATTTATGTAATTTTCGAAATCATACAATTTCTTAGTCACATTATCTTTAAAAAATTTCAAATATGTTTAAACTTACAAAAACAAACGATAAAACTGCACTTTGCTATTTCTGGCCTGAAGAGATCAAACTCAAAATAAAACTTACAGATAGCCTGGCGTTGCCACACTGACTGTATCGTATTTCTTTTACCGCAATTTATAATGCTGTTGCCCTACAAGAATATTTCGTGTAATCCCCGAAAAGAATAAAATGCTCACAAACGAAAACAACGCGGGAGGATAATAGCCACGATCTTATAGTGAATTTTTTTTTGAAGTGCGGTGTTAACACTGCCACCAAATCTGTCATTCTCGTGCTCTTTTCTTCCCTACTGGGTAGGTAAGAAGAAAAGAGGCGGGAAATGACAGATTCGGTGGCGGGGGCTACACCGAGTCGCAGAAAAGAGTTCACTATTTAAATTAAGCGGAATGGACCATCCCACAAGCGTATTCTTGATGCAGTATGCAAACCGGTTCAATAACAGTCGTTGTCCTATACGAATAAGAGGCTATGAATGTATGGGTGCATTGTAGGGATTTATCTTCGCTTCTTTTACCTCTTCCCTAGATAACCGGTTTCTTGAACTACTTCAGGTCAATTTTATGCGCTTAGTAAAAGTTCTAGGAAATGTGGTACACTTGCATAAAATACAGTTTTCCGTTGGAATTAATAATATATCCAGGATACGTATAACCTTTCTTAGCCATATTTTATAACTAAATATTTTTTATTAATATGGTTTCTTATATTAAAAAATTAAAAAAAAAACGACAACGACAACGACTTTGAAATTTGCACAGGGTCAATAAAAATAATACATTGACGACGACGACGACGACAGTCGTCGCAGCTTTGCCGTAGCGATCGGGCGAAGCCCATGATCATACATACATGGTTAAAGCTGCGACGACTGTCGTCGTCGTCGTCGTCGTCAATGTGTTATTTTTATTTACCCTGTGCAAATTTCAAAGTCGTTGTCGTTTTTTTTTTTTAATTTTTTAATATAAGAAACCATATTAATAAAAAATTATTTAGTTATAAAATATGAAGGAAGCTGATAAAAAAGCTATTGTCAGTTTTATAAAAGATTTCGATGAAAACGGACGTGTCAGTGATTTAGCGGGAATATTAGGTCTTGGAGTTAAATATGGTGTTGAGTGTGTTTTTGGTGTGCAATATCCTAATATGAGCAAGCAAAAACTTACTTTTTCTCAGCATATATTTGGATTACGAGAAAAGCATTTATCGCAAGTTTTTCAACAAAATCGAGCTAAATACATTAATTATAACGATTTTAAAAAGTCAGACATTGCAAAACAAATATACTCAGCTTATAGAAAAGAAGGACAATATTATAAACATTATTTAGCAGAGTGGCAAGCACGTGATACTAATATAATAAATCGTGAAGAAGTTATCGCATCCTGTGGATATGGTCTCTGTGACTAAAGATGATGAGGACTAATCCGGTAAAGATTCTATTAAGGAATTCAGTATCCACTCCGAATCGTTTTGCTGGATCGAGTGCTTCGTATATATCGTGTAATATACGGTTTCTCGGAGAATGTCTACGAAATCCTCTATTGAACAAGTTGATAACTCTATTTTGCGAATTTGGAGGTTCTCTATTATTCACGATATTGCGGATAACATTTCTTCCAATGTCCGCTTGCATGAAATTTTCCTCTTCTTCAATGATGTAATCGTCAATTTCTTCAACATTTCCGGTAGAATTAGTAAGATTCCCTAGAACCAGAAAAGCATCAGCGTCCCCAAAATTGTACATACGTTGTCCGCATTCGGTTCCTGCGATTTCAGAATTTCAGTTTCATTTTCCTGGAATTTGCTATCGTTAGATTGGTGTCCTCTGGTCTCTTCCTCTTTATCGGTATTTTCTTCTTTATCAATTTTGTTGACGTCTGGGGAGTAATTGTAGCTGCAACCGCTTCCAATTGAATCTCGTCTTGTTTCAAAGCCTCCTGATTCGGTGGAATTTCCTGAGATTAGTCTTCGTTTTCTTCGCCAAACATTGTCAACTTCGACACAGGAGTCAATTCCAACCCTTCGTCGTCGGACAGCAAAATTTCCTCGTCGCTGTTTTTTCGGAACTTTAGCAAACTGGTCATTTTCTTCACTTTCGGTATTGGCATCTTGAATTTCACTTTCAGAATAGATATAGGAACAACACTCTGAATTTACACTACTCAATCTACTTCTGCACTGCATTTAAATTTCATTTAACAAACACATTGCTTTTATAGCAAAAATTATCTCTAACAACTCTCATATTTTTCTGTAAAAATAATTGACGACGACAATCAATAAACACACAGGGTAATAAAAATAACAAATTGACGACGACGACGACGACGACAGTCGTCGCAGCTTTACCGTAGCGATCGGGCGAAGCCCATGATCATGCATACATGGTTAAAGCTGCGACGACTGTCGTCGTCGTCGTCGTCGTCGTCGTCAATGTGTTATTTTTATTACCCTGTGTGTTTATTGATTGTCGTCGTCAATTATTTTTACAGAAAATAATTGCACCGCACAATTCTTCACGTTAAATTTAAAGCTAAAAGCTTTAAGGGGAGCAAACCCTTTAGATGATAAAATAAACGCATCATTTTAAACTTTTAACATTATTTTGCTACAGCTTTCAGGTATAGAAAAACATTTTTCGTTTTTTTTTTAAAGAAAATGGTGGCGTTGTAGGGTATTTCCTCCAGGGTCCTTTTGCGTGACATCGAAAAATTCCTGCCTCTGTAATCTAATTTCTATTGATCATAAACAAACAAGAAAATTATTTATCGATTACTGACATGTTCAGCGAAAGGAGAAGCCTATAAAATAAAAAAAATGTATAAAATAAAAACTTACGTCCGCAATTTATCAAATGTTCAGATTTTTGACCACTTTTTCAATCATTTTTATCCCAAAAAATTTATTTATTTACGCGATATCTATAAAACTTTAGGTACATCCTTCCGATAATATTATAGACAGAAACCTCTGCAAGTTTTATCCAGATCTATCAATAACTTTTTGATCTACAGCAGCAGTAGTTTTTGAAGATGCAATTTCGAGATAATCGCGTTTAAAGTTTCAATACGGAAAAACTTAATTTAGTGACTTATCGACCAATCAACGATTCCAGGCGCATACAATAAGCCATCAGGTTCCTCGAAAAGCTGATTATCTTCCATCTGCTTCTGTGGGACAATAGATGTTATGGTCGTAGCGTATTGCATATAGCAATATGCTACATGACTTACTGAAGCGTGTATGCCGGCTGGCTGCTGTCAATAGCAGAAAATTTGAATGCACGAATGTACGAAAGAAATGCGCTTCCTCAAGCTCAAAAATGACATGCTGATTGTGACAAGGAAGAAGAAGAGTTCTGTCTTCCTGTCTGTCTGGAACGAAAAGGTGGTCGAAGATAAGAAGTCTGGTAGAAAAATCTAAAATTATCGTAGACAGCAAAAAGGATTGTGAGATAATAATTAAATTCGTGTCGCGGAAGTACGGAAACGCTCATATTTATATATTTGTTAAAACGCATAAAAAGGACGGTTCAAGATCGACACCGAAAAACAGAGCCACCAGGCTGGCAGTAAAATTTTTTGGCGGACAATGGTCCGATAGAGTCCACCCTGACGACCCAGAACTGCACATAAGTGCCCATCGTGCACATGGTGTTAAAGTATTTACTTACGCAGGACATTAGTACGGCAAATTGGCAGTGCTGGTATTATCAAATACCCAAGTGGCGTTGGTACAACTCGTTTGGCAGGGAATGCTGTGCAAAGAACATATTTGTTTGCGGAATCAACAATTTGAGCTGGACAATAACCCAATTGAAAATTTAATACAGCTGGAGAAACTTTAAATTGTAATTGCTGGCGATCCCGACAAATCTAACTGACCATATTCCTACAAGATGGTAAATTAATCTCGGCGTTAGGACCAACAAGATCCGGCAAAATTTTGACACCGCACGCATAGATGCTGTAATTGGTGTATTGGCTATAGACGAGCAAGGATTATCGTCCATACATATTTCGTTCTGTTCGGGAAGACTGGCGGCCTCCCATGAAACAAGGAAAACCCTATATATTGTGTATCTTTTATATTGTATATGTATATATTGTTGTATTGTAGCTTCATTTTCACGGCACTTAACTAAGCATATCTCCAGTATATATAGTGGATCGTAGGAAATAGGCAAGAACAAAAGCAAACAGGAACAGGGTAAAATCGTCATGATGTGCTTGAAGAGACTATAAATGATACCCGAGGAATTAGTTTGTTTGTTTTCCATCGCTATAGTATCGTGCAGCCGCCTCCAGGGAGCTCCTTAGGGGAAAAGGTCCAGCTATGAGTACTGTGAGTAAATTTTTTTAAATAATTTTGTGTGTGTCATTATACTCTTCGACGAAAAATAATCTCTAGTTCCGAAGGAACTATACACATATAAACATCGAACAAACAAATTTTATCGAATTATTGAATTAACTATAATTGGTAATGAATATCGTTCACTTGGATAATTCTAAGGCGAATGGAAAGTAGTATGGTTAGAGACCATTTTGTTTGAACAAATAACCTTTGACACTCTTGGTCAGGTTGAAATATACTGTGCTTTTGTTTCTGGTTATTGGAACAGATTAGGATCGGAAAGACAAGTAGAGAAAAAATTAGTATGTATAACGAATCATTTTGAATAATTTTTTTTTAATTTTATTGATTACGAAGTACAGTGGATAGAAATCATACTGGATAAGATTTTATTTAGTTAAGAATATCACCACAACTTGGTTTAGGTAATACATAGAGTTAGCAACATCCAAGATTGATTAAGTATAGCTCTGAAGATCTCTCTAGTTTTTGCCTGACGAATGTGCAAATGAGATCACTAGTTGTTAGTGAATAAAGGTCGTGCCAGATTATAACGAAATGACGCTGTGAGCTCTTTTATTTCCTCCTTCACTATCCTGGCGCCCTCTCACATGAAGGTTGTGTAAGTTTGCTCTAGTCTCTTGACAGGTCAATTAGGGACTCTGAATAATTATGCCCCTCAAAGTCAGATGGGAGGATGGGGCCGGCAAAGAAGGCAAAACATCTGCGCCTTCGATTGTATACGGGTGGGTGACGTAAGGGTCCCTTCAGGACCGAATGTGTGCCGGCTTTTGTTTAGTAGGCACGAATTTTTTTTTGATTATGGCTGACGGCAGCGGCTGGTTTTTTCGTGGAACCTCCCCACACGTCTCCGTGCCGCCCTGCAGTGAACGATGTCCGTCGAGTGATCTGTCAGCTCCTGCTGACAGTCTGGACTTTACGTCCGATGTCCATCACTCTTCATAGTTCCATAACATAGAATTATACAAAGGTATTGTATTGCGCTCCGGATACCTGACTCGCTAGTATACGGTATGAATAACTGCAATAACTCCGTAAATATTTAATATTTTAATTTTTCCTCTTTCCAGTATACTTTCAAAATATGAGGAAAAAAAAAATTCGATTTGTTGAAAATTATAAAAGGTTTGCTCCCCTGCAATTCACACTAAACTGTAGAAAACTATACACTTCAAGCTTCCGAAACAACACAATTTTAACTATGTAGGTATCACTGACATATATATAAATGGACTGCTTGATCTCCTGTTTCATGTGGCACCAATTTTGGTTTCAGAAAGTGCATGCTCTCACTGTCAATGCTACGAACTGTCGTAAATTGGCTCTATATTTAAATTATTTACGAATTTACTTATATGCATGTCCGTGGAATTTACCGAATTTACCATGAAAGTATTTGGGACTATTTGTATTGTTAAATTTTAATTATGAGTCGAAAAAAGAGTTTTTTACAAGGATTTTTACAAGCAATTTCTCATTCCTAATCGTTACAGTTCAGTGGGAAAGTATGCTCTCATGGAAAGAGACAGGAGTATGAAAGTGGTGCCGTTTACTTTCATGCATTTTTGGTTCAACAAGCAGTCCATTTATATACATGTCAGTGGTAGATATATCATTAAATTTTATAAAGTTTCACTGAACTCCCGGAACTCAGAAATGTTTTTTTTTTTCAGAATCGTCAAAGTAAGTTCAACCAAATTCAATCCGACTGTCAGTAAGTGTCTTATTCTCGTCCACTGTATTGGAACGATATCCCGCTTCTTTGTTATTAATTTATTCAATTATTGAACCGAAGTGTATAATATACAAGGAAATTGCGACCTGACTATCACTGTTTCTTTAAAGCTTTTATTTTAATTTGAAACCAGGTGGCAAAAAAACTGTAATTCATGCCTACTCTCACATACTCGATCGTGGGTGCTTGTGCTTAAGGTTAATGGTAGGGGTGACTAGGCCACTAAGACTCTGCAGACACCGCGACCAGAGATGTCTTTTGAGTACTAACCTAGAGTGGTTCAGCTAAATCTATCTTTAACGAGCTTTTAGGAGTTAGCTTGCAAATCTTATTTGAAAAGATAAATGCTGCTCCAGTGATTTCCATCCTTAAAGCTGCAGCGCGAGACTTTCGAATATTATATGCTTCGAGGTTTTATCGTAATCTTCGAACAGTCGACACAGTTCACTGTTGCAGTTGCCTATTTTGTTGCCTATTCTTAAAAAAGTAACTCCTGTGAAGCGTAGGGTATATGTAATTTAGTTGAATTGCTGCAATAGCTTTTGAACGCATGGTTATTTAACGCTTTTGTAAAATTACAATCTTATTGCTTCCCCTCGCACCAAGTCTACGCCACGCCACTGATTCATATACAGGAGAGAACAAATTGTTCTGTCGATTGAAGCGAACTATTTGTACTGTTCGCTTCATTTATTAATATTCTATAAAAATGTATGAGGCGTCTTTTGTCTATCTTTTGTTGTGTCCTGTTCTGCATACACAAAAAAACACAACAATTGTTTGTTTTCAAAACTGAATCCGTTCTTCTCGATTTCTTAAAATCCAGATTTATGTAGGACTCCAAATACTGATTAACTGCGGATGATTTTGAATATCCTTCATACGCACCAATTAAAGGAACTTGTGTTGAACTTACGACATTGAATAAAATGGGTTATAATAATTGGAACTGCTGGCGATTGGTTATCCATCTATATTAATATCTATGGACGAAATTTTCAAGTGACTCTATATTATTGCACATTTATTGCCTTGATATAAATAAGATGGTATATTTGTTGCGGCTTTATGAGTTTGATATCGGCTCGTTATTAGAAGGAAGAAAAATGGAGTTACGTACCTTACTTTTCTTCAAATTATCCCCATCATGAATTTAATTGTTATCGAATTTTTATCATCCTTGTAATATTTCTCAAGCACAACAAAGCTACGATAAATTTCTCGCATGGAAGAGAACGCTATCTTTTCGACTCGACGATCTATTATCCAATTATTTGCTGGGTTATTGCCATTATTAGAATTTATTTCTTGTTAAACATATTAAACATATTTCCTCCAAGACAAATTTTCCAACGATCTCTTTCCTTCATAAGTAGAATCAGATGTGCATACAAAAATTGATGAAATTATAGGGTATACATACTAAGTTTGTCTTCCCGTTTGTAACGCATAGATATTGTTTATACTCGGGTAAAATTGTTTCACCTTACCGTTAACGACGTAGGCCCTTGGTTCTTGTACCAAGACCTCTGATGGGGGAGCACAAGCGCATAAACTTGTACACCAAAATATATTGTCCGAGAGTGGATTAGCTGAAATTATTTGGGATAGGAGCAAAAATGACGACCGTTCGCTTTGCGTTTTTAAACAAAACTAAACTTTATTCAGAACTAATTAATTAACATAAATTTCACCTCAAGTGAAGACGTGCACTTCACCGTGTGAACAACTTACTCAGCACTTTGTCTTATCAGCATGAATATGCAAGCATGAAGCTCTCGCAAGAAAAGATAATTCAAGCCGTGGACACGATACTCAAGTTACCACGGAATGTGACAAATAAAGAATGCAATGTACGAAATGCTGATGAGTCTAATTGCGACAAATGCATGCTGATAAGATAATGTGAGATCTTTGAATTATTATTTATGCGACTGGATCTTAACAGATATAATGTTAGCAGAGCAAAATGAATTGCATAAAATTAAAGTTATTTTCGAACTTAATTTTTTTTTCTAAAAGCCAAAATTTTAGCCTTCGCGTTCTCGAGATATCGCGCGGACAGACGGACGGGCAGACATGCAAAATTCAAAATAAAGGTGAATATTATGCGTGGGTGTCCACTACATTTTGCTCTACCATCATTATTTTTATGTGTTTCAAACCGAATGACAAACTTAGTGGTACACCCTATGATTTAATGTAGGCTATAAAAATCAAATTTAAGTTCGAAAATGGGACCATTCGGACAATTCCTTCGTAGGGTTTATATACAACATTGGTTTTGGTTTTCCACTACAGTATATTCGAACACTGCATGAGAATGTGTCAACGTGGTAAGCTCAAATTTTATACACAGCGTTTTCATGGAAATACCAAAAAAAAATCAAAAATGAACTAAATAGGGCAACCTCTTCTTGGTGTTGCTATACAACACCCAATTCTCATGAAAACGCTGTGTACAAAAATTGAGCTCTCCACGTTGACTCGTTCGCGGGCAGTTTCCAAAAATTTATTGTGAAAAACGAAAATTTTGTATGGCAACACCAAGAAGAGGTTGCCCGATTTAGTCTACTTATGAAATTATATTTACTATTGCTTACCGCACAAAATTGCTAGGTTGCTCAATTCGCAATTTTTTCCAGTGGGTTTCACTCTGTGCCTGTTAGAGTGTGTGTGTGTGTGCGAGTTTGAATGTTTGTGTGCGTATGCGCGTTTGTGTGTGTGTATGTGTGAATGTTTGTTGGAGAGTGCAGCTCTCTAAACCGACGCGTTCTCATGCAGTGCACAAATAAATTTTTGTAATGTTACCCTACGAAGGAGTTGCCCGATTTGTCCCCTTTTTGAACTTGTATTTGCAATGTTTATGAAAACGCCGTGTACAAAATTTCAGCTTACCACGTCGACGCACTCTCAGGCAGTTTTTTAGATCTTAAAAAGTGAAAAAGCTAGAATTGGTCTAAGACAAATTCTTATCATACCCTTGATGAATGCACGTATGAAATTTCGTATGGTTACCCATTTGAGCAATTTTGTTTTTTTGCATTGGTTTGTCGCATATATTTCTAGAACGTCTCGTCGGACAGGAAAAATAATATAACCAATTTTATAGGATTTCTTGTTCTGAAGAAGTTTTTAGTACAATAAAAATGTCTAGGACTGAACGTTTTCAAATTATATGTAAAAAACCTAAATTTTCATATGGCAACACCAAGAGGGGCATGCCCGATTTAGTCAATTTTTGATATTTTATTTGCTATTACTATGAAAGCACAATGTACCAAATTTTAGCTTTCTATGTCGACGTGTTTCAGGTAGTGTCCAAATATATCGTGGAAAACGAAGTTTTTGTATGGCAACCCCACGAAGGAGTTACCCGATTTGTCTCATTTTCGAACTTAATTTTACTTTTTTTTTAATGTCCGTATACAAAATTTCAGCTTTCTAAGTGAACGCGTTCTGGAGTTATCGTGCGCACGGACAGACGGACATGCTAAAATCAAAATAACTTTTAATATTATGCGTTGGTGTCCAATCCATTTTGCTCTACCATCATTATTTCTGTGCGTTACAAACGGAATGACAAACTTAGTATACTCTATATATGCGATTTCATCTAGGGTATAACAACAGCGCCATCTATCGTATCCCAAGCTATCTTATCTTTCAAGCTGGAACCAACAAATCACATTCACAAAATTTCAACGAAATCGGTTGGGCGGTTTCGGAGATTAGCGTGTACGAAGACAGTGACACGGGATTATTATACTTTAAGATTTCATACAAACAAACCGTATTATCTGCATGTATTTCTCCAGCACTCAGCTTCGGACCGTAATCAGAATGCGATAATACCTCGTTTTCATAAATTAGTCATGGAAGTCTCTTATCCTGTCTATATAGCAGCCCGCCTCTGGAATAATCTTCCCCCTAGCTATCAGAGCGTTATGTGTGTTATGTAATGCCAAAAATCCCCGATCCAAAAGACATATAGAATAATGTAAGCAGATGACAAGATGTATGTATGTATGCCAACTGTACGTGACAACATAATTATTTGTTCGATGCAATTCTCCTTAAGTAGGTACGTGACTTTATTCAAGTATGTAATTTTTGTCAAATAGAATTTCATTAAGAAAATTTCATCTGCACTTACCATTTTAGCCTACATTAGTAATTTAATGAAGATCTCTTCTAGTTAGTAAAAATTTCGTTGCCGGTTAGTTAAGTCGCCCTTTTTGTTAGTTTAATTTGTGTTTAAATTAATAAAGCTTTTGTTTTTATTCGTACAGCTACATACCTTTTTTATTTAAATCGCGCGATCTGTCGGTATATTTAAGGATCTCATTATGCTCCATGTATTTAATTAATTATTTTCACATTATTCTCTTGTCTCGCGGCGTAGCTCATCTTCATAATTGTTATATTTTTCAAATATGCTTAATATTTTGTTTTATGTATTTTAGCTATAATCTCTTAATTGTGGTGCTCAAAAGCAAAGGGGTACAAGTACACTTTTCACACTTTGAGATATAAAACTTTAAAGTTTTGGATATCTTAAATTCTGTTTAAAGAACTAATTTTATGGAATTATAATACAAATAATCCGCATATCTTAAAAAAAATTTGATGTGATTAAAATAATGTTTGGTGGTTTTTGGTTTAGTACCTTGCGATCACTTATACACCCTTCCCAGTAAGAACTGCATATGAACAAGAACGTCTACGTCTTTATATAACGGCTGCTATAAAACAGCATGGGTTTGGAATTTAGTTATATCTCTTTGCCACTAATATTTTGAGTATAACTAGTTTTCATTTATGCACTTATAGCAATTTTTAACAAAATGTTACTTGTACACGGCGTTATCATTAAAATTGCAAATACACGTCCAGAGTGGAGCAAATCGGGCAACCCTTTCTTGGTGTTGCCATACAAAACTTTAGTTTTTCATTTTATATTTGGACACTGTCTCTCGCGTCGACGTAGACAGCTCAAATTTTGTACACGGGCTTTTTTTTAAAAAAGGGAACTTCAAGTTCGAAAAAGGGATTAATCGAGGAATTCCTTCGTAGGTTTGCAGTACAAAAATTTCGTTTTTTACTATACAGGGTGTTTCCCACTAGGAGGTCAGTAGAGCGGGAGGTGATAGTACTCACTTAGACGAACCAAAAATTGTAGTCTACAGTTTACAGTTTTTATTAAAAAAAGTTATGCTAACGACCTTTTTGCAAAAATAATAGAGATTAAATTAAAAAAAAATGTAAGAAAATCCGAAATTTTTAGGTTAGACAACAATAACTCTTGTTGGGAGAGGGGTGTGGAGGTAGTTGAGCAGTTCTTGGAAAGGCCATGAAGCTCTGCATACAATGAGCTCTTAAGTGTGACCGTATACCCTGTAGTTTATAAGATACAGGGTGTTTTGTGAAATACTGGATTTTTTTCTTAATCACCCTGTAGCTCCGGTTGATATGCCCCCCCCCCCTGCCATACAATTTTTGGTTCGTCTAAATGAGTACTATCACCTCCCGCTCTACTGACCTCCTAGTGGGAAACACCCTGTATATATGGACATTGCCTGAGAACGCGTCGACGTATAGAGCTACACTCTTCCACGCATATGACGTATGCACAAACACACACACACACATACACACACACACAATTTAATTAGAATTCATGACCATTTATTTTTATGCATATGAACCACTGACATGCATAATATGGACTGACTACGTTCATAGAAATACACTACAGAAAGTGGTCTCACTTCTATATTGCTGACTCTTTCGGTCTAAGCACCAAGTACCAACTGAAAGGAGAACTGTAAACAACAAATAAATAATAGGATTCGTAAAAATAAATGTTTTTAAATTAATTATTTAGGGTTATTACTGATAAAAACTGTTTTACCAAAGGCAATATATTTATTAGATATACGCAGAAGAAATTCTAAATGTTTTATTAAAATCACTTTCTGAGCTGCGTGCTCACTTTTCAACTTCCCGCCAATGATTTGTCAATGTTGGCACCGACGACGTAAGAACTCTTTTAGACACAAGAAATTGTGCCCCCGTGAAATAGAAAGTTAAGCAGTCCATATTATATATTATGTAATGGCTGGTTTCCAAGTACAGGCTTAAGCCAGAGCTTAGCTAAACCACGGGTGTGGTTTTAGCCCAGAACTTAAGACTACTTGGTTTCACAGTACCTACTCAGTAAGCAAAGGCTTAGTTAAACTGCAGATGAAAAATTTTAAGTTGACAGCACTGCTGTAATTGTGAATTTTTAAAGAAAAATTACCATTGTGAATCCCGATGAAGAAGAAGAAAAATAAAATATTGTTATCACCTTTGAATAAATAACTAATAAGGAAGCGGGATTTCGTACGAATACAGTGTACGTGAGTAGGCAATTCAATGGCAGTCAAACCCATAGAGCGGGGGAGAAATTACAAGAGGGCTGGTCACTTATTTGATAATTTTGCTTGACAAGTCACTTAAATTATCATAGACAACGCCAAGGAATATTGGGCCCTATTCTGTCGGTAAAATTTTATCATTTTATGTTATGTTATGTCTTAAAATAAAATATTTCCTTAAAATCCTATTCTGTACCAGAAATTTTATTTTATTTTATGCATCGTAACATAAAATATTTCCTGTCATGGAGCATAACATAAAAGAACCTAAGCAGCACATTTTAAAGGTATTTTGACACATTGTTTTAATTAAAAACAAAAATGTCCACCACCATACATAAAAATTACAATTTTGTCAGAAATTGTAGAAATTTGCACTGGTGCGGTATGGTAAAATATAAAAAGTTAATTATATTTGCTTAGGTTTTAATTTTATGCAGAAGAGATCATAGGATACGATATCTTCGCAATTTCTACGATCCATGTGAGTTTCCCAGCCAGCAGCCTTAGACTTCAAAAGTTCTTCCGGCTGGATAATTAATAAACTTCTTATATTGTGATTTGTAAACTTATTTTGCAAACTTATGAATAATTATAATTTATACCCAAAATGTTTCGTTTTAAGAAAACAAATTCAAATACTTATAGAGTAACTATAGCCTCATACCGGAAAGACATCTATTCCGTTCACTTTGAGTTAGGAATCTAAAATTTAACGGTGTGGATGTCTTTCTGCTGCTTTGCATTTCTACGGACATGGTTTGTATCAAACTCCAGTTAGGAGTTGTCATATTTTAGCACTTTTACACCCAAAGTATCTCAAGAGCCAGTTTCACAGTCTGAGTTTAAACCAAATATTTAGTTTAAACTCGACGAATGAGTTTCACAATTTGGTTTAAACTAGAGTTTAAACCGTGCCATCCCTCGGTTTAAACTCAAGATAATTTTATTTTGACAGTAGCATTGTTTGTTTGTATGAAGAAAATAACTTCATCATGGATTTAGATTTAGACATTTCTAGCGATGAAGAAGATTTTTTGAGTTAAATTTACAACTCAGTCGATGACTGAGAGTAATTAGAAATCGACCAAATCATTTTAATGAGTAAGACGACGATGATTTTTATGCTAGTTACCGTTTAAGTAAAGAACTTTGTCTTCGAATCTATTCTTGTCCGTTTTCTTGCGCTCACTAGCTCTCTAGCTCAACTTCACTTATGCAAAAATTTTCATCCTTTTTGCATGTTGGCATATTTAAAATTAGCAAATATAACTACATATTTTTTATTTCTGATCTGTTTAATTTTTCCGATTGACAGATTGATAGAAAAATTCCTTCACAATGGTGGCGATAAGTAATTTAATTCACAATTTAATCAGTACTACCAACGATACTAAAAGAATGCACTGTGAAACCCGATTTGGTTTAAACTACGTTTAAACTTGGAGGATGGTTTAAACTAAACCTTGGTTTAAACTCGACTGTGAAACTGGCTATTATGGTAGTTTATAAGAAAGCAGCTGCTTTCATAAATGATTATTTAGTGGGTGATTTGATAGAGTATCACGCAAATGTCAATTGACCAGCTGTTCAAAAATTAATAGAAAACATAGCGGAATGTACTAAATATTTTATGTTACGTGTTCATAAAAGACAGAATACTAATTTTTAAATTATTTTATTTTCATTTTATGAAGAAGGGATTTTTTCGCCATTAAATAACATAAAATATTATTTTATGAAAAATTACAGAATAGGGCCCAATAACTCAAGATAAGGGGGCGCCAAAAATTTGCTTATTTTACATAGCAATTTGGATTATAAAAAATGTCCCCTTTCAAAATTTCACGGTTTCACTACTGCCATGACGAAACGAATACAAACACAGCACACTAATACATTTCGCCGAGTGGCTTAGATTTTCACCCGATATGCCATTCCTTTATTAGTTATTTATTCAATGGTTATCACTCGTTTGTTTAAACTGTGCGCAGTTTTTACCAGTCAGTCTAGATTTTTATCTGCGAATGTATCAGATCCAAAATCATCATAGCCGAATGTTTCGACAGTCGGAACCGAGAAAAAAAAACAACGTCATCCCATTTCTCGAAATGTTGCGGGCACCTTCTTATAATTTTTTCAAGGGTGACACTTTGCGATATACATTTCTTCGTCGCTTATATCCTCTGCATCAGACAAATAACTCATTTTTGTCTTAAACTGTTTGGTCTCTTCCTAAAACGTAAAATGGAACGCTGACACTAGCTGCCAGACAGTACTCAAAATTGCTAACTAGATAAATATTTTTCGCTTGAAAATTTCAATTTAGTTTTTACATAATAAAAAAAAAATTATAATATTTAGGCAAAGTATATATATTTAGCAATAATTTCCAGCAACATCTGAGGATTAAGCCTTCGAGACGACGGGCTTAGTTAAGCTTGCCTTAGCCAGTGATGTCACTTAGGGCCGTATTCACCAAGCCAAATGGCCAAATGGCCAAATGGAAATTTAATTTATTTTCTGTTTTAGTACTCCCGTTAGAGAGAGTTAGGGCACACTTAAAATTAAATTAAAATTTAATTTGGCTTACTTTATGTTATGTCTCAGAAAGACCCGACTATTTCGACAATGAACGAGACGCAAATAAAGCTGGGTAGATGGGTGATAGTGGCGTCTCTTACAAGATCTGTCTTTACATTTTTAGTTACCACAATGCCTTATACGGGAGAGCAACGCTCGTTTTGCGTGCGCGCATATTTCGAGAACGATCGGTCGCTCATTCGCGTTCATCGGCT
This sequence comes from Dioctria linearis, assembly GCA_963930735.1. Classification (NCBI taxonomy): domain Eukaryota; kingdom Metazoa; phylum Arthropoda; class Insecta; order Diptera; family Asilidae; genus Dioctria; species Dioctria linearis. Next base: position 30,048,811 of record OZ005740.1, on the reverse strand, counting down.
ATTTCTTCTACATTATGGATTGCGCAATATTAGAGAAACCCCAAGTAACCCCACTGATCTCGCTTGGATTCAGGCATTCAACGATACTGGAAACACGATAGGCGAGATTCTTCATGGTCGTCGCAGAACAGCAAGAACCCCTGGAAACATCGAGTTTGTTGCAAGTTCTGTAAGTCGAGAGCTCCGTGTTAACATTAGGAAGCGAGAATCACAATTGGAGCTATCTAGAGCGACGATTCACCGCATAATGCAATGCGATTTAAAACTTACAAAATTCAGATTGTGCAGGCTTTGAATGAAAATGATTATGTTTTAAGACTTAATTACGTGAACGTAATGTTAGAGAGATTCGGTGATTTTGACAACATTTTCTTTAGCGATGAGGCCCATTTTCATTTGAATGGTTATGTGAATCGACAAAATTGCCGATTTTGTTCAGAGAGCAATCCAACAACGTTACATCGACGCCCTTTACATAGCCTCAAAGTTACAGTTTGGACCGCAATGTCGGCAAAGTGCGCATTATTGGACCTTACTTTTTTGAAGACCACAGAGGCAGAACCATTACGGTGAATTCGGCGCGCTATATCGAGATGATAATGATTTTTTTTTTGGTCCAAAACTTCAAGAATGTGAATATTACAATATCCTCTCATGGTTCCAGCAAGATGGAGCCATGGCACATACCACTAACAACTCGTTGGCAGCACTGCACGAATTGTTCCCCGAAAAGGTGATTTCGCGAAGATGTGACATTGTGTGGCCACCACCGAGCCTTGATTTAACCCCACTTGATTTTTTCCTGTGGGGTTATATTAAGAGTACGGTTTACGACAATAATCCACTCAGTTTCGCAGATTTAAGAAAAAATGTTGAAGAAAATATAAATTTGATTCATCAACAACTTCTTCAAAAAGTATTCGATAATGTCCGCAATAAGGTTTGAAGAGTGTCCCCAAAGAAACGGCCGTCATTTAACCAATGTAATATTTAAAAAGTAAAATTTCGTTCCCTGTGTACATTTTGGTATCTATAAATAAACATTAAAAATAAGTTCCTTTTTTTTATAATCGTTTGAAATAGTTAGATCGTTCTGAGACACCCTGTATAACTTTAATTTTAATTTAAGTGAGCCCTAACCCTCTCTAACGGGAGTACTAAAACAGAAATTAAATTAAATTTTAATTAAATGGCTTGGTGAATACGGCCTTTAAGGCTTGACTGTGAAACCGGCTATTAGTGATATGATGAACTAGTTGGGCAACTTCACAATCAACCAGGGGTTGGTAAAGTCTACAAAGTATTCTACTGTACATAAATATTGCCGCATAACTACATTCAGAATTAAATTTAATTTATTAAAGTTAAAACTTAGTAAAATTTCACAGTAAAATATGAGTTAACAAATAAAAAAATGTTTTCTTGTTCAAAATTAAAATTATAAAAAAGATAACTGTTCAATTAATGAAAATTATTATTTAAAAACTTGTATTTTTTGAAGATTCACCATTTTCATCAAGTTCCTCCTCTTCAAAAGATGTATTTACTTCACTCAAGTTTCCCACATTGGGCTGACTTAGCATAAAATTAACGTTTGATAATTTTCTTTTGGTAATTGGTAAAGAATAGCAACTAGCAAATCTTTTGACAGCGTTTTTGTTGCATACTGGAGTAATATGAATCGGTAGCTTTTCAAGTGGACGTTTGAAGCACCCTTCAAGCACTTCCTCAATAATATCCAATTCATCTTCAATAATTTTACTAGACAAATTTGATGAAACATTATGCGTATACATATCCTCTGAACCTAGTCTATTTTTCAATAGATTTTTTGGCATAGACAAATTTTCCATACTCGTATCAATATTCGTAGAATTTAATTTCATAATAGATGTGTTACAGGACTTCAAATGTTGATCGAAATAATTCTCTTTAAAACGATTAATATCTTCGGGAATAGAAGATTTTAACACAATTTGTTCTTCTCTTTGTAAGTTCTTTGAAATTTCAGTTATAAAGTCTGTTGGTTGTGATTTCAAGAAATCCTTAATGTATGAGTTAATGTCGGCTAAGCCCAATGAATCTGGATTTCTTTCCTTATTCCTTAAATATGTAATTATATTTGCATAGAGGTCGTACAGTTTACATTCAATATCTTCTAAAAATTCTTGAATGCTAATATTTTCCGAAGCATTAGTTAATAAGATCTCTGAGTCTTTTGATGTGTTCATAAAATTATAAACATATGAGTTTGTAGTATTATTGGATTCCTTTAGTAAACTGAGACAGGTTATATTCAGGGTTTTTTCCAAATCTCGTAATTCCGGATTAATTGCTTTAGTTTTTCTGGGTCTAGCCAATGACTGTAAGTAAAAGAAGAAGAAAAAAAAAGAATTTTCATTACACTAAAACACAAATTTCCAAAATTTTATCATTAGTATCTAAGTCAAGTTATAGTTTTTATTATATATGTATATAATAGTTTTTTTTTTGTTCGGAATGGAAAAGGATTGAATTGTCACCAAACATCTGTGATTTGAATCATAAGGTTATCAGACCTTTATGATAAGTCTTTCATTTGATATTTTCAACAGTCATTTTCTATAGTTTCCGTGAATAACGTGGGTTCTGACTGAGTATCATTATAGCGAGGTGTTCCGCAGGGCTCTGATTTTAGGCCGTTGTTGTTAACCGTACTATTTATTTAAATTCAAATTCAATAATTTATTTAATGTATACAACAGGATATCTTTTGATTATGCACACGAAGATATGAAATGGAGAGAATTAAATTAAAAAAGAAAAAATTTAAGCTATCTTACAACTATGTCCTTACAATTATCAAAATAATATAAAGATGTGAAGAATAAGAGAAAGAAAAGAAAAAGAATAAAAAGATGAAGATATGAATCCAATAAATCAACCTACAATTATTTTTAGAAGCGGATACTAAATACTGAAATAGTTTCTCTCTGAAAATCCTCGTTCTAATATCATTGGGAAGAAAGTTCCATTTACGTGCAATGTGGACACAGTAAGAGCGTTAGCCAAACTAAACTTACGAATAATTATAGATTTAAGAATAGACTCTATTTTCATTAGTATTATTATGAGTAAATGGAGTAAATTTATAGAGCTGAGAGAGAAATAGGAAAAGAAAAAACATGTATATCAGCATAGATGGCACAAGAACTAGATGTCGCATGGCATACTAGAGAAGAGTATACAGATTGTGAAATGGGTACTGCATTCTGGAATGGACTATAACATGTTTTAGAGTGTGCCGAAAGCAAATTTCTATATAACAGCAGTTTTGTATACATTTGAACGACTTCTTCAATACTTCAGATACGAAAAAATATGAATCACTCGACGTATACATCATTTCAAAGGTTGTGGTACATTCCGGAATGGACCAACCAGCCATATAAATTTTGTACACTTTTTTGGTACTGCCAGCGACATCTAGTTCTTGTGCTATCTATGATATCAGTTAGAAAAGAAAAAAAATTAATTAAATAACTATAACAATATGTATCCAAGTTGTGCCCGAAATGTTTAGGATAAGTTTAGAGGCAATATTGATTTGTAAAAGATTCCGTTGGATTCTATTCTCTGTGCGTTAGCTGGCAAACGATTCCACAAACGAATGCCGGGATGCCTGTAGGAAATAGAGCTGAAAATTGGATCCGGATTTGCTAATATCCGGATATCCGGATACCCGGATCTGCGAACTATCCGATTCCTGAGATCCGGATCCGAACTATCCGGATCCAGATCCGGACTAAACAAAAAAGCTTCAAAATTGTGTTGTTTCATTGAGAAAATGAAATGAAATTTATATTTTCCCAATGAAACAATGCAATCTGAGGGAAATTTTGACCTTTTTTTGCTTAGTCTGGATTCGGATGATCCGGATAGTTCGGATCCGAATCCGGATAGTTGGGATCCGAATAATGGGATCCGGATTATCCGGATACACGAATTTGAGGAATCGCATCCTAATTATATCGGATAATCCGGATAGTAAATTATCCGGATGCTTTCAGCTCTAGTAGGAAACTCAATCTCTCAAATAGGTATGAGGGCTTCTCGCTGTAATAAGTCTATGAAGGAATTTCAGTCTGTAATTTATTAGATAAGTTTCTATCGGACAACAAAGCAAGGACGTAACATAAGGACAGATGTAACTATATCGCAGCAATTTGAAAACAAATCGGGTTACATCATTGAATGCAACCAAGAGTTTCCTACGACAGTCTGAATCGAGAACTGGAAATATGGTACAGCCAGATGTGAGAAAGGGTAGCAAAAGGGATTTAGCTAATTCAGCTTCTAAATGATGCATTGGGCAATCCGAGTTCGACCAAAGCAGCCGCAGGCATCCATATATTTTCCTTACATAGTGCAACACTGACATGATCACAACAGGAAATTTTGAGTTGAAGTGAAACCCTAACCACTTCACAGAATCATTTTTAGTAGGCAAAAAGAAATTTATCGAAACTGGGTTTCTTAAAGAAAATTTTTTTTTCCCATAATCTAAGAAATAATGTAGCAAGTGTTATACTATTTTAGAATCCTTATTAAATGCGTCAACTTTTACAGTTACTTGCCAAACTGACGTAGTATACATTTTTTTTTTCAGTACAGTCAGTTAAAGTTGGGCGAAGTATTAATTTTCTATTTTTGGTTCTACCAAGCTGGAACAGTAGGCCTAGAATTTAAAGCAGCAGGTTAGATAAGCACTATTTACATAAGAAAAAAAACATTGAAAAAAGTAAAGATTTGTAGCAACAGTAGCTAAAAAACCATCACAGGGTGTACATTTTCTCGACAATAAAATAAATGTCTATAATTTAAAAAATACATGACATAGATTTTTTTTTATATTTTTCTGGTAACTATTATGATTTGATCTATCACCCGATTCCGGATTAACGTCGTAGAGAGAGATTTTCCCAAACTTATTTTCAAATATAACGGTTAGTTTAGTCTTGGCTTGGCACCGAAGACCGTAATAGCAACTACGAATCAACTTTTAAATGCGTTTTTCTAATTGGTCGATATCTCAAAAACAGTTTGACCGATCGGTTTGTTAAAATGTTAACAATAGATTGAGTGAACTAAAATAATGCAAAAATTCGAAGCCGTTTTTTCTTTATTTTTTTTATAACAATATAATAGAAAAAAATCACGAAATTTGAAAATTAATTGTCAAAAACATGTCAATTATTTAATTTTCAATATTTTCGAATGATTCTTGTTCATTCATTCAATAGCCATAGCTTCATAGATTGAAACGCAGTTTGTTTTTTGATTTCAGATAAGCCAATCAGCCGGAATCATGGAGACCGTCGACAAACTTTTTTCGACATGGGTGCCTTTGAAGCGGTGCAACACACATATGTGATAAAGATTTTGATCTGAAAATATTCTGACTTACTGTTGAAATGTCAATAAATATATAGTAAAAAGTAGAAAGCAGAGACCGAACCAGTTATCACTTTTTACGAAAAAAACCAACTTTACCTGTTATTCCTGACCGATAATAATTTGAAGCTAAAAAAAACCAAGCTGGAAAGGCTTTTCATTTTATTTGTCAAAAATAAAAAGCCAGATTGGCTTTTTATTTTTTCGAGCTGGAACATGTTTTGAAGCTGGTTATTTTTTTGAGGAAGTATAAAAAGTCAAGCTGGTTTCTTACTTTTTCTAGCCGAGTATCATTTTTGGCTAGAAAAAATAAATTTCCTTTCCATTAAAAATAATTGTGATATGGGAACCCTAATCGCTTTTCAAATAATTTGTCGGCAATACCGCGTGGCAACGGCAAGAATAACATAAAAAAAAGATAGGAAACAGCTGACAACGATAAGCCGCGCTCGTGCAGTTGTTAAAGTTTTAAGAAATCCGGCTTTTCGGTAAGTTAATGACGACATCCTAAAATAAGTCAGAAGTAGAGCACATCGTAAATCATACCTTCCTTTTGTTATTAATATTGATAATACTTAACTACACATTTATTACCGGATACCGGATAAGAAAAAAAATTCATAACTGGTCCGGACCCTGAAAATAACAAACCAGCTAAGTTTTTTATACTGCCGGCTTCGAAACCTGTTACTTCCAGCCCGAAAAAACAAAAAGTCAAGCTGGCTTTTTATTTTTGCTAGAAAAAATAAAAAGCCCAGCTGACTTTATATTTTTGCCAGATTAAATAAAAAGCCTTTCCAGCTTGGTTTTTGTAGCTTTTTTTAATAAAAGGTTTTTGCAAGAATCGAAACGGGTTTCATGAGACATCTTTTGGTATATTCCACAAAATTCCACGATCATGATTTATCCGAGCTTTTTTTGTTTAAAGTTTTCAAAATACCAGTTATTTTCGGTCCCTGGCTCAAAGTTCTATCTTTTTATTGTTTGTTAAAAAAAAACAATCCCAAAGAAAGCTAAAAAATCCGACCATTACACGGGGAGATCCCCTCACTCAAAACACCACCTACTAGAATAATGAGTTTTTTCTTTTGTAATTAATCGTGTTGCCATTTTTTTTTTAAAGCAACTGATTTGAGATCTATATTGAGGAAAAATTGAGAAATATGTGGGGATGTTGTCAAATTGATCAACCGTTGTGTCAACTTCAAGTTAAACAACAGTGTGTGGGCCACTTAAGGTCTACAAACATTTTCATGGATATTTCTCTCCACATTTTTATCTTCAAATTACTATCAGAGTATTCCTTCAAATTTGTGTTGTATAAGGGTAGTCTCATTTGTACTTCTTTTATTAATGCTTCATTATTTATATCTTCCTTTCACGCTATTATTGCCAGCAGCAATTTTTCAAAAAACCATGCGTAATTTCTTCCTTGCATCTCCCACCAAAACAATGGCCGTCAAGTAGCGACAAAGATGTTACCAGTGCATGAACATTCATATAAACATGATGGTATGGTGAGAGTTTCGTCACCCAAAAGTTGCTAACTGAAGAAACCAAAAAGTCACCTTGCTGTCACGTCACTTCATGCGTGCATTTACATTAGAGCCTAATGGAATTGACGGTGGTGACAAAACAGTTACGTAACAAAAAGTCTCCAGTGGGCGACATGTCTTAACATTCTTCACGTTATTATTTCTGTTGATAACCCAAAGTATTTTAGAACAAATTTCTGATAGGGGGCCCCATAGCCTAAAGTGCCGAGGAGCCCCACTTGGTAATAGACGGCAATAATGCGAACAATGTAATAATAATAATATAATAATAATAACCTACATAATTGTGACTGAGTATTCCTTGGACACTTTCTTGAAACATAGGACATATATTTTCCTCTTTAAGCCATCGCTTAAAAGAGCATTCTAACTATACATATCACATACAATTCTTTTAGTATTCCTGGTGAAACATCATTCTAATCCTCCTATATCATAGACTCTCAGCCAGTGGCGGATCCAGGATTCTTGTGAAGTAGGGGGGCGCAACTATAGTTTAAAAATGGTATGTGCTGAAAACTGAACAAGTTTGAAGACACTCGCCACCACTCGCAAATATCAAATGCAAAAAATTTAACTCTAGATACGAGTCGAGCAAATTAGCAAGTCGTTACCACTCGCAACGAAGAAAGTTGCTCTTGGTTCTTTGCCACTCCAAAAGTCAAAAGGTGATTATTTATTTTGTTTTGGTTTGTAAATGGTGGAAGTGTAAAACTTCCCAATTATCCGTTTTAGTTGGGAAACGTACTTTATTCAAATTCACGAATCATCATACATTGTATCTTTGTAAAATCCAGGAATTAAAAATTTACATTTATTTAAAATAGCAGTCACAGAATAGATGCAATACATACCCTGTACGTTTATAGCTTCGTCGCCAAGTTAAGCAAGTGTGAGCAGCTTTGTTTTTTATATTATTAAGCCAAGCTCAGGAGATATCCTATGAACTATGATGCAAAGCACAGCATGGCAAGAAGGTGATAAAGAAAACGGTGGCGAAGGTGTTGATGTATGTCACTCTTAAACTTTCGCAGATTGCATGCCGGAGAAAAGACAGAAGATTGGAGACTGGTCCACGTTCGCACACGACCGAAAGTATTTTGAAGGGTAAAAGAATGTGCGCGGCTTGCAGTGTGATCAGGGATCAGACTAGATATTTCATCAGAACATTGACCATGCATGTAGAAATATAGGAACGAACGGTAATGCTCGTGTAAGTCCATATGACAAGTTTTTGCCACATCGCCAATGAGCTGAAGGATCCCTTTTTGACAATATCCAACGAAGCTACGGCTCTAGCACCAGCCCCGAGTTACATATGGAAATTGTATTCCATTCTGGGTTTGATGTTCGACTTGTAGAGGAGAGCTAGAATCGATGGGCTGAAATATTTCTTACATTTTTTTCAGAAATCGATGATATTTCGTTGCTTATTTGGCAACCGAGAAGTTGTAATCTGTACAGCTTAACTTACTGCAAATATTAATGTCAAGAATGCATAAAGACGGTGTATCATCAAGAAGTGCTCCATCAATAGAAACGGGAGTGGAAAAATTATGATCTTGTTTTAAAGAGAAGGGACAGCTTTGGAACTTAGATGTATTGAATTCGATGCGAGGATATTATCAAGGTGGTTCAAGGATCTAATCATGCAATCTAGTTTGACAGATGTGACATTTCTTCTGTAGTCCCAAGGGTGTCAAGGGAGTAAGCGAAACCACTGTCATCGACAAAACAATGGATGGTATTGAAAGTAAGGGAAAGCAGATCATTAATGAAAATTGAGAAGAGAGATGGAGAGAAAGCAGAGCCCTGAAGCACCCGGGCATTTAATGACTGAGATTGAGATATAACGCCATCTAGTATAATTCGTATTAAGCGACCAGATAAAACACTTTACATTCATAATAGAAGACGACGAGAGAGGCCAAGTTCTTTAAGTTTGGCTAAAAGGACTGAACTCCAGACACTATGATAGGCTTTTGAAATATCTAGGGCAACGATTTTGGACTCACCAAAAAAAAGAGAAGACTAAGGCTTCAACGTTCCATAAGAAAAGTCAGAAAAAGAAAAGCCATATTGGCCATCGTTGTGGGTTCGATTAGTTTCTAGATATTTCATTAATTTGGAGTTAATGTTAAATTCAAAAATCTTTTAAAGAATCGAAGAATTGGTTGATAATTTGAGGGATCACTACCCTTTCCTTTCTTGGAACATGCTACGCTTACAGCCTTGACATTGTCATAAATTTAACTTATCTTTTAATTTCTAATTAGTGCAAGTATAGTTTATAGTATTATACTGCTTAATTTATTTCCAACTGTTAATATTAGAAGCTGAGCACGCACCATTTTCTTAACAATCAATTTTTCGTGAATCAAGATACGCTGGAAGGATTTGATTTGTATAGAGTGAATTAGTTGCCAACATTTTTATTTGTCATGCACCATCATATCTTAATATTTTTGTAGACAGCTAAGTATTCGAAGATAATATTTTGTCACGCAAATTTCCCTCTCTTAACTACATTTCTTAAGAGAATAACGAAAATAGCTAAAATATATTCTGAACATCCTTACAATTAACACACACATATGAACATATGTATAACTAACCTCTCTTTCAAAAAGAATATGATTTAGAATTTCATGAGCTCTAGGAATTATTCTTTCAGGAAATCGTATACATCGGGCTAAAGACATTCCGTACCCTTTAATTGGATTAATACCAACCTGTGAAAAAAAGAATAGAAATTAATTTGTATTTATTAACAATTAAGAAAATTATGGTAATTTTACCAACACTTTGTGATTATATCTCAAGCAAAGATTATCGTTAACATATGACTCTTCTGCAGACAGATATAAGCTGGGCAAATAGGAAAAGGAAACTAAAATTACATACATAAATAAAAATAAAAAAATTCTTACTTCGTCGCATTTAGATAAATATCGGCTAGTTTAGTTAATTGTAGAAAATGAGTTGTGATATAAATGAAAGGAGATGTGATTTTGTTAAGTTTATTTTCCTTTCTTACCCTTGTATTCTTCTCATTGATTTCAGTCTAAAAATTATTTAAATTGAATTAGTTTTCAATAATATTATAAAAAATGATGAAAATTATTGAATTCACCTCCGTTTCAAAATAGGAATCTTCGTACTTAAATCCCATTTTTAAACATAATTTCTCACATAATTTCCACGCTAGCTCCTTACCTTCTACTGAATTTGTACTCCTAGTAAAATTAGATACAGAAAAAAATAATTAATGTTATTTTATCAATATTGTTTATACAAGCACTGAAAGAGGGGCAGAGTGTTTATGTATTCATTTTATAAGATCATTCAACAACAACAACAACTTATATAACAAAAAATTGGAGACTAAAAAACCGGCCAAGTGCGAGTCGGACACGAAGGGTTCCGTATCATCGTACAAAATTTAACGCCAAAAAAAACGTTTCTTATAGGGCGTCTTTAATTTAATCTTATTTTTATTATTTGTTGTTATATCGGCAATAGAAATACAGACTCTGTGAAAAGTTATACGGTTCATGAGATATAACCCGGTGACAAACAGACGGACGGACATCGGAGTCTTAGTAAGATCCTATTTTTACCCTTTGGGTACGGAACCCTAAAAACGAGCTACGATTGACAATTAATCAAAGTTATCGCTATCAAGCAATTGGTTATAAGGTTGAGATATACAGGGTGTCCCGTAAGTGGTGTTATATCCGATGGATACGGATAGGTCATACTTAGACGAACAAAAAATTGTATGGGTGGGACGAGGGGAATCCTAACGGTTTCCGAGATAATGGGACTTTAAGATATTTGGGTATGTTTTTATGGATCGCCCTTTAACTTCTGAGAGTTACACCCTATGATAATTATTTAAACTTTGGTAGATAGATAATTGTTAGACCTTTCCAATGGTTTATAATTTTTTACCCTATCACTTTCCGTTTTGAAGTTAACTATTATTTTTATCAAAAACCACGTCTTCAATACCAATTTTTCATATTGGGTTTAAGAAGCCGAAAAGTGTAGTTTTAAAATGGCCTATCACACTCTATACCCAAAATGTAACCCTTTCTACGGTTTATGCACTTTTTCTTAAGCATATGCAACGAAAATGGCTCAAAAGATCATTTCCAAAAGATATTTGCCTACTTTCTGGCACTTATTGAACTTTTTCAGCCATTTTCGCTAGATATGCTTAAGAAAAAGTGTAAAAACGCAGAAATAAAAGCTTGGAAACGTCAGTATATTGAATGTTCAATTTTAAGTCGAATTTGGTTTGATATCAAAATCGTGTATGTCTTCCTCTCGATAAGTTTTCTTTTCCCATCCTCTTAAATCCCATCTTCTGGGATTAATAAGCGACATAAGAAGATATGGCTTAAAAATGGCATGCTTAAATGATTCATTCAATCAATGTGTATACAGGGTGTTTCAGAATTCGTCCGCATAACTCAAGGGCTTGATAGCTGATGACTTTTAGTACTTTTAATTTAACATCCTGTAACTTTCTTGATATATAGCCTATCAACGTGAGATTTATCTCAAATGATAGCTTTTCAATGAATGCCTATTCAGACTTTCTGTGACCTTTCGTCGGAAGTTGTAGGACATCAAAAAATTGGAAAAAAATCCTAATTTTTTTCAAATTTTAACGATTTCCCATGTTTTTTAAATTTTAGGGATTTTACAAGATTTAAAAACCCCCGAATGCTACCTTCAATTTGACTATGCACATATGTATATACCTAAATGCAACCATTTTTGAGATAAACTTGTTTTTATGATGCATAATTTCATTATTGTTGGTCCTGGCGATATAAATTACGCCTAATTTTATGCAATTCTACACAAAATTAATGAAATTTTGCATCATAACAACAAGCTTATCTCAAAAACAGTTGCATTTAGTTAGATACATGTGCATAGTCAAATTAAAGGTAGCATTTCGGCGTTTCAAAATCTTGTAAAAACGCCAAAATTATAAAATCCCGGGAAAAGTCCTTAAAATTTCAAAAATATAGGATTTTTTTCTCCAATTTTTTTACTTTGATGTCCTACAATTTCCGGCGTAAGGTCACAGAAAGGCTGATTGGGAATTGATGTCAGGATATCATCCCAGGCAGAACAGACGGAACAGAAAGTCAGGGCTATCAACATTTCCATTCTTGTTAGATGAGCATTAAGCTAGCTGTATCCGCCAGTGATGATGCCAATCACAGTTCTGCACTGTATCCCTCCGAGCCCCAAGAGAAAATCAAAGAAATTTCTATTAGGTTCATTAAGAAAAAGTTTTGTACGCCTGCAAGTGCTCAGATTCGCCCATCCCTGCTGATGTTTCAGGCAAACATCCATTTTGATGAGAGGCGTTTTCATTGAGGGGGCAATGCGTACAGTGGGGTCCAGCTCAAGGAAGGAAGAATCAAAGCCAAACCTGGCAAAGGATCTCAGCCGTTCATTCGCCATGATCCCCAGGTGCCCCCAGGAACTCACTGTAAGAAAACCTTTCTGTGGATACAAAAGCTATCCAGACGTCCTGCAGTCCACACAATTTTAGTCATCTTAGCATTTTGTCGAACCATCACACGATAGTGCAATCAACTCCATGCCGACGAGCAACCTCACACTGTGAATGTGGGGTGGCCCTGCCAAAGGCCCCTCTAAATCCAGAAAAGGCTTGCAACGTAAACAGTCCACGTTGCAGCCCCCATTTAATGGCCGTAGCTATTGAATAGAGAGCCGTCTCAGTTGATATGCCTCTTCGGTAAACGTGCTGTGAGGTGTTTAAGAGGCTTTTAGAGCTACTCCCTTAATATATTCATCCACGAACCTCTCCAAGCATTGCAAATGAAATGAGAAGAAGCTTATGGTTCGGAAACTTTTCGTGCAGGCTTCGGAACGAAGACAGCCTTCGACTTTCTCCATTACTCAAATGCAATACAATCGGATGCCCTGAGAATGGGATCAACTTAAACGAACGTCATGCTCTGACTTAACTTGAACGTCATGTCATGTCGGGGCTTGCTCGATAATCCCCCTTCCGTCATACTGACCTTAATTAAAAAGCCAATTATTACTGATAATCTTAGTCTTAGCCTATCTTAGTCATTGTGGTGTTGCCTTCCTAAAATCCAATTTTGACAATTTGTCTTTAAATTTTTAATCAACAATTACCTGCAGAGTTCATCTATTACAACCAAGCTATTTGGAGTTATATTTCTGAAAATGTATTCCATTTCTCTCATCTATAAGCAGAAAAAAAAAATCAAAATCAGTTGTTAAGAATAGTTTTCATGCAATCAACAATTATTTTCAAATTTTACCTCAACTTGAAAACTGGATGCATTTTGTTCAATATTATCTTCGAAACCTATTCGTGTGAATATTCGATCACATAGTTTAAATGAAGCTGAAGTTGCAGGAACATAACAGCCCATCTACACAACAACAAAAAAACCAAAAAACAGATTTAAAACTACTTCTCCCTTATGAAATTAGAAATTATTGTTGATTTTTTCTTATTTATACATATAAAACTGACCTGTGCAATAATTTGTAATATGGCAATTGTTTTTATATACTTAGTTTTACCACCCATATTTGGTCCTGTTATTATGAAAATATTATATTCTGGTGTACCCAACTGTAAATATAAAATAGAGGATCGGTTTATTTATTTTTTTTTTTGTTAAATCTTACAATATTATTAGGCACAATGATTGGTTTTGTTCTGGTATACTCTAGAACAGGATGTCTTGCATTCACAACTCGAGTTGCATCACCAAAAGTTGGACAACAGAAATCATCGTTCAGGCTTACCTGTAAATAGAAAGTAAATTATTTTTGAAAGGTGAATTTTGTATCCTTAATAGTTATCTACGATCTGATTTACACATTTTTTACTATAGATATCTAGAAAGATATTATTATGAGAACTTTTGCATTCTAAGTACGAAGTATTTCAATATTCTAAATTTAAATTTATTTTATACTGGTTGACTGTACAACTATAGTCCGAGAGCTAGCAACGTCACAAGAAAAGAACTTTAGTTCGGCTGATTCTTTGCTATCTTCCTTCTTTAACTATCTCAATAGGAATAGGCATCCGGATCATCTGGCTGGTGAGAGGGGTTGCGTTTACTTGTGCGCATTCCATTCCACAGGTAAAAAAACAGTTTTCAAAATAATTTTAGTTCGATTTTTGTTTTTTTCATCGAAAAATATAAATTCACTATTCCTAGACAATTTCCGCGTTGCTACCAGTTAGTAGAACGTACACGCAAATTTGAACTTAGTGAAACTGAAATGGATGCACTGGTAAATTTGGATCAAGGTCAATGATTGAATCTCTTATCAAAACAAACACTGTTCACTACGTTTTAACTTCCAATAAATTTTCACACTTTTTTCTTAATATTGCTTTTTTCTTAAGATCAGATTGTGTAATGAGGTATTAGGTCAGAGATCAACACACACTAGAAAGCACTTACTACCACAGACTTAAAATATACGATTATCAAGAAAAGTTATATTGGGATAAAACTCAATATATAAGTTTGTGACCTTTATATATGTATGTTATTCAGTTTCGGGTCCCGATGAAAAATCCAAGTTTAGACCCTTGAGGGGTGTCCGCGCGGTCCGCCATCTTGAATTAAAGGTGCCAAAAATTGGTTTTTTTAAAATAATTCCTCAACGGTACACATCAGACTTACAAAAAAATGTACGGAATTTAGTATTCTTCATATTTATATTTTTAAGTTTTGTCGTACGATGAACTGTTGAGGAATTATTTTGAAAAAACCAATTTTATGTACCTTTAATCCAAAATGGCGCTACACGCAGACCTCCTCAGATGTCTAAACTTGGATTTTTCATCAGGGCCCGGAACTAAATAACATATATAAAAATCACAACTGCCCCACCTTTTCTAGGGCGAAAACCCCTACTGACTGGACTATTTCATATACAACTGAAAAAGAAAAATTGTTATTGTATATTCCATGTTCAAGGCAATTCGTATAATTGAGTTTAAGTGCTTAGAACAATTTAGGGTACAAATGTATGACAGATTGTTTGGTGGAATCAATAAGAATTTTTTTAGTTGGGCAAGTTTTAGAAAAAGAATAACTTCGTAGTTTTCGAAAACCTAATTTTTTTTTATATATACATATTATTAAGCCAAGCTCAAAGGATACCCTATGGTGCAAAGCACAGCATGGCAGGAAGGAGAAAGGGAAAGGGAAAGGCTCTCTTTTGAACAATATCCAATGAAGCTAAGCTAAGGGTATGCGACCAGCCCTTGCCCAGATATGGGAATTGTACTCCATTCTAGGTCTGATATAAGACTTGAAAAGGAGCGCTAGATTTGACGGGTGAAATATTTCTTACAGCTTTTCAGAAATCCGAGATATTTCGATGCTTCTTTGGCAACAGAGAAGATGTCATCTTTCCAGCTTAACTTACTGGAAGTATTTGAAAAATTGATATTCGTTAATTACAATTCACAAAATACATAACACGGCATTTTTCTTTTGCTTCAGCACACATACATACACACGTACATACCTTTGTGAGAGACTGAATAATATCTAAGCCTGCTATCGCTCCAACCAAAATATAATTAGCATCGACATATTGCATGAGATCGGTTATAAGTTTTCGTATAATCCTGAAAAAAACAAATTTAAAAATTATGGTTTTCCAATAATTTGGTTTATGAGCAAAAAAAGAGCATCTTTCACCCAGCAATTGATTTTCGCCCAACCGTTTGGCACACTACGTGTCACACCGCAAACAAGACCTCACACGGTCAAATCTGCATGACAAGATCGTGACCGTGTATGGACCCCTTTATTCCTTCGTCATTCTTGAATCTTAAGTGAACTTTATTGAAGAAAAGAAAATAGTTAACAGTTCTAACAGCTCCTGATACGTGTTCCTGTCCGGCTGTTGGATAGCATGTTTGACAGTGTATGGAGAAAAAGTTTTCATGTTTGACACACCAAGTTGTACAACATGTTCGCCATAGCGAACATCAGGGCAAAAACACATATCAGAAGCTGCTAGAACTGTTAATTGTTAAATATAGAGTTCGAGTAAATTACGACATTTTCATACAAATTTTAGAGCTGGTAAAAAAATTTACTGATGATTTTACTAGTGCAGTACGGATTTTACCGGTAAAAACTGAAAGTTTCCTCGTTAATAAAATAGATGGCACTATAAATTCTCCACAAATTTTACTAGACATTTTAATGTACGAAGCATTAAATGATTGATAAAATTTTGTCATTTCCTATTCTACGATAATTTGTATTATTTTCTTTGATTGACTGAAGAGTTAAATTTATTTTTATCAAAATGTAAAATAGAATTATTTTGTTTTCTACAAATTAACATTCGTCAAAATTTTACCAGCGATTTTAATGTGAAATATTTGGAGACTGCGTTTAATTTTACTTTGCCCGAACTCCATATTAGGCTTTACGGTTATCTTTACTTCAATGGACCTCATTCAAGAATGATGAATATGTGACAAACATCGCTATACACGGTACAATATATTGCCAAACATATAGATCCGCCCCTAAAAATCAAACTTTTGAGCCTCAACCTTAATTCTTTTCTTATAATAATCCTGTAGCAATAAATTTTATTCAAGTTACAGGGGTCTCAATTTTAATGTTATAAAAGTAATTATAACATGAAAAATATTAAAAACTTTTGAAAAACAGCACCGGTAGCATTTATAAATATGCTTTGAAAACCTATGTACAGAAAAATAATAAAAATTGGTATGTACATTTGTAGGAATGGGTGGAAAATAACATTATTTTTTGAGGTTTTTGATTAAAAAAAAACACACTACCCGGTGGCATTAGAACTGAAGAGTTTCTAATATTTTGCCGAAGTTTTCAAATCAATATCATAAAAATTGTGGAAAATAAAAAGGGGGAACAAAATTTATTCAGCCTTAATGATTTGGCATGTGCATGCCATTACAATTTGTTTAAGCGTTGTGCACATAGCGTTGAAAATATCATCATACTTAAACATGTTAAAAAGTAGTAATAGAAAAAAATATATTCTTACTTGTCACTGGTTGCGTGAATTTCCTTCACAACATCTTCCATTCGAACATTCAATTTTACAATTTCTGGGTTAATTAGGTAAATATTGTTTCCCTTTTTGTAGAGCTTAAAATAAATATAGTTTAAAAATTAAATTGCTTAAGTAAAATATCCATTCGGTATTTTGTCTAATGTGAAAAAGTGAGAACTACTTACGATATTCAAATCCGATGGAATAGTTAACTCAGTACTATTTTTTGGTAAACTTAATTGTATATGAAAACCTCTTGAAGTCGTATATATCATACGAAATGGAAGATTATGTTTCACCGACAGCTCACTAATAGTATCTAGAAAAAAACCAACAAAAAATATAAAATGTTAGGTAAATACAATTTATCTGTCTTCTTATTGATTCCTAATGCAATGTTTATTAAAATCAATCTAAAAAAAAAAACATTTTATTTTCGAAGGAGACACCTAATTGAATTTAAAAAAATTAGTAAATATTTGAATTTAATTATTTTACACTCACCACGTATATAATCAGCTAATTTTGTGTACATCTCTCTAACTAAGTCCAAAAATTCATTTATTCCAGAACGAATTGCATGAATTCTTTGAAAGCACTGTGCTTGGCCCTTACGAAATTGAACTTCGGGACGTATTATTTCGTCTATCGCCATAAGCATAGCAGAAAGACGGGAATCAGAGAAAGCCTGAAATAATAATAATAACAATAAAGAAAATGTATTAATTAATATTATACCCTATAAATGAAATCTCATAGAGGTAACTAAGTTTGTCATTTCGTTTTAATGCACAGAAATAAATTTGGTAGCGCAAAATGGATTGAACACCCAATTATAAGTTATTTTGATTTTTCAACTCCGTCTGTCCGTCCGTTTGTCCGTCAAAAAAAAAAAAAATTAAGTTTGGAAATGGGACAAATCGGGGGTATCTTCTTCCATATAAAAAAAAATCGTTTTTCACTATATATGTATTTGGGCACTGCCTGAGAACTCATCAGCGTAGAGAGCTGAAATTGTGTACACGGCGTTATCAATACTAAATAAAATTTCAATAAAATTTATTACAAAAACTTTAAAAATAAATAAATTTTGTAAATAAAATGCACTGCAAAAAAAGTCGAAAGTCGAGCTTCGAGAGTCAAGTTTCGAGAGTCGAATTTTGAGAGTCGAGTTTCGAGAGTATTACTAAAATGTATAACATGAAATATATTAAAAAACTTTAAACAAATAACTTTTGTAAATAAAATGCAGTAAAAAATAAAAAAAAATTGTTTCTTTCTCAGTGATATAAATAAGAAAAGTTTAATGCAAAATAAGAAATGCTACAACTCAGATTAAATCTTATAAGTTTGGGCATCCATAAATCCATAAATTGTCTAACTGCAACTGACGCCCAAACTTTTAAGATTTAATCTGAGTTGTAGCATTTCTTATTTTGCATTAAACTATCCTTGTTTGTATCACTGAGAAAGAAAAAAATTAGTTTTTACTTTTTACTGTATTTTATTTACAAAAGTTATTTATTTAAAGATTTTAATATATTTCATGTTCTACTTTTTAGTCATACTCTCGAAATTCGACTCTCGAAACTTGACCCTCGAAGCTCGACTCTCGAAAATCGACTTTCGAGAACCGACTCATATCACACAAAGCCCAAATTGGACAAGGGTGGTAGTTACCACCCCCACTCCAAAACCCCCAACACGTAAGAAAATGTTACCCCATCGTAAAGCTCCATATTCACCCATTCTAAATAAAAAAAAACCACATGTAAATCGACGTTTAGAATACCCTAAAACTCTTTCGTCACGAACGGCACTCTCAGGCGCTCAGGCGCTCAGGCGCTCAGGCGCTCAGGTGCTCAGGCGTTCAGGCGCTCAGACACAAACTTTCTGGGTCAAGGGTCTCTAAGTTGATAGAAAGTTATTAAAATAGGCCTAAGTCGGGCAGGCAACCCTGTTTAGGTGTTTCTATATAAAAATTTAGGGTTTTTATGTATACCGTGAAAACGATCAGTCCTAGACGATTTTATTGTACTGAAAAGCTCCTCAAAATAGGGTTGGGATCTCGAAATCCCGGGATCCCGAAATGCCGGGATTCAGCAGTTTTTAACAATTTTAAAATCCCGGGATCGAGCATTTATTCCCGAGATTTGACTTTTTAAGCCTAAAACGAAAAATAGCTTACATAGTTTCCTGAAAAATTCTTTAAAAAATCGAATTTGGTTGAACATTTTCAAATTGAAATTTTGATTTTTTTTTAATTCTTAGAAATTCTTGCAATTTTTTTATTGTGGAAAATTTTCTAAAAAATATTAATGGCTTCTTACATGGACTATGAAAATATTTCTAACGAGAAGAAAAAGAGGCAGACAGCGATGTGCAAAAACATTTAAAAAAATGGAGGTGGCTCAACGAAAGGTCTCCATATGTACCTATTTCCGATCCATACATTTAATCTCACAACAGTTACTACTTCGGCAAAACACCAGGAACAGATGAACCACAAAAAAACATCGAAGACGTTAACTAAGTATTTTCCTCTGCTAAAGCGAGAAGAAAAATCACTTCCTCCTACATTTGCACTTTTAATAGTCCTTGATTGGATTTCATTTAACGTTATACACTGTTCTTATGATTTACGAGCAGGTCTTATAGCAACAGGTTTCAAAAATCTATCTACATCAGTCAAGATAGTGCGCAAATGGGTTGTAGGTTACAGCAAAAAAATAACGAAGTTTTTTATCACTGAAATAACTGACAAAAAAAAACTCTGAATTCGGTGTAGGAGAAAGATATTCCTTACCTTTAATTTGCGAAAAGATATCGTCGGTATTATGACTAACAGAGCAAGAGTGATGAAAAAAGTTGGCAGAGATTATTACCTGTAAATCAACATAAATGTTTTGCTTATGGTGAACAACTGGCGATAATTGAAGTACTATATCAAAAACAGGATTTAGAGAGAGAAACATATCAGCAGTTCCACGAAGATGAACAACCAGAAGGAGAAGATGATTTTTCAGAGAGTAACGCGGGATAACTGAGAACAAGGAGATAGCTATCTACTCAGACAGTCAAGCAGCTGTCAAAGCTTTATGTCAACCCTTTACAACCTATAGGCTAGTAATGGAGTGTAAAACTGCCCTGAATTCCCTCTCTCGGAAAAACAGGGACAAATGCTCCGGGGGTGCCAGGGCACAGCAATATTAGATGGAATGAAAGGGCGGACGAGCTTGCTCGCCTTGGTGCGACCTCGGAGGAACCAGCCTCCATAATCGGGATTTCACCAAAACACCTTGTCTAAATTATTTCAACTTAGGCCGCCCGCCAATACAGTCTATTCTCACTGGGCGCTCCTTTCTCATGGGTCACCTTCACAGGATGAGACTAGTTGAGAATTCTAAATGCAGAGGTTACGGAGAGGAATCCGAAACGGTGTCTCACTTTCTTTGTCACTAGCCAGCAGTATCAGGAAAGCGATATAGATTCCTTGGCTCTCACCTCCTGGACGAGCTGCATGAAGCCGGCAAGAAGGGCTTGGGGCCAATACTTAATTTTATAAAAGCATCCGATTGGGTTTCAACCTCTTTTTCCATCAATCAATCAATCAACGCGGATGAGGATTCTTCTGGCAACGAAGAATTGGTTAATCTTGATTCTAATCATACGCATGAAGGTAACCAATGTGATGTTACTGTAGTCAGTTCCGGTGTAGTGATCAAGAAGGTGCGAAAATTGATAGTAATGTTTAGACGATCGCCAACATAAAAAGATGTCTTGCAGAAGTATTTTGGTGCTGAATTAAAATACTTTTCCATTTTATAGATTTTTTATCCTCTTTTTAGATATCTTAGGCAGCTTATATGAGGCTCCCAATCGGAGATTTAAAAGAGGAAATAATCAGGGGTGCCTATCAAAATGCAAGTATCCGTTGGAGTTGGACCAGCAGGGATACCTGCCGTATTGTGAGGCAATTTTGGCCTGCATATGTCATATGCAAAAGGATAAGGGAATTTCGTAATGCCAGCAGAGCAAATACCAGGAATCTAGTATGGAGAATTACGGGTTACTGAGCCATAGGGGATCATGCTAGAAGAATGTGTAAAGAGTTCAGATATATCCTAAGTTTTCTGAGAGAAGCAGGATGGATCTAGTTAAAATTTTTTAGATATATCCTGAGTTCCCTAACGGAAGCAGGATGGATCTGGGGCTTGAAAAGTTATTCCATGAGGTCTAGGGGCACAATGAACCCACTAGAGGTCTAAGTGATGCAGGGTAGTCGTCACCTGCCGAAAGCTTTACTAAAGTCTGTATAAATACAATCCATCTAGTAGCGTTTTGTAAGCCCGCCTGGTATCCGAGACAAATTCCAACAAGTTAGTGCTTGTATGACCTGCCCGAAATAAAACTATGTTGGTTTGAAGAGAGCATAGCTGAGAATAAATGATAGATTTAAATAATTTGGGCATGCGAGATAATTTTGTAATAGGTCTATAATTGCAGATTTCACTTTTACTATTTTTCGTTGTGGATAGGTATGAGAAAAGAATTTTTCCATATCTGAGGGAAACAACCATTATGGAGCGATTTTTGGATAATATTTCTCAGCGGAACTGCCAGGGCAAGGCAGCACGACCTAAAGAAGGCTGGAAAAATCACAACAGGACCCGCTGTAAAATCATTTGGAAGCCCATTAATATGATCAAGAATATCCTCTTGTGCAATAGTAGGCATATAGTGAATGAAATTTTATGAGAATCGTTCATATCACTGATATGAAACCTAAGATGAAATTAAAATAAATATACCTAATTAAGTAAAAATTACCACACCAAAAAAAAAAAATCATTAAAAGCTTAAAAACTGATATTATCCATAAGACTTACGGTGTAAAATTGTCGAAGCAACACACTTTTAGCATCTCTTAATAAACTAGCTAAATCTGGAATATTTTCTAAGATGGTTTTCAATAGAAGTACTTGATTCAACATTATTTCAACAGATTTCAATTGATCAGTCTAAAATAAATAAAAAAGAAATAAAAATAAAAAAGATTTCTATTAAATACTGACCTCCGTTGGAGCAATACACATCTTTAGAATTCTATCCGCACTAGAGAATCGATGCAGAGTTTGCTGATTTTAAAAATTTAATATTGAAATTTCAATTTGATTACAATTATTAAAATTATTACATACTTCTAAGGTTGAAAGAAGTGTATTATCCATTATTAGTTCTTGAATACATTGTTGCATATCTTCAATATTTGAAAGAGAGCAAAATGGTTCTAAAATTCTTGCTCGTAAAAATCTCTTTCCAACAGCCGTAATAGTTTGATCAAGTACACCAAAAAGACTAGATTTTTTCTCTTTTGTTATACATAGAGGGTATAACAATTCAAGTCTATGGCAAGAATCATAATCTGGAATAAGAAAAAAAACAAACAAATTATTTAAGTATAACCATTTAACCATATAACAATTTTGTTATTATTAATAAATGATTTCTTAAAGATTGTAATAATTCGTTATCACTCATATTCCCTCCAGCATTTAGTCTAGTCATTTTAAATTACTCAAATATTTAGCTTATTAGTCATAAGAGAAATTAGT
This sequence comes from Dioctria linearis, assembly GCA_963930735.1. Classification (NCBI taxonomy): domain Eukaryota; kingdom Metazoa; phylum Arthropoda; class Insecta; order Diptera; family Asilidae; genus Dioctria; species Dioctria linearis. The sequence goes on along the minus strand of OZ005740.1, from coordinate 30,026,079 downwards.
AACTATCCCTACAATACAGCCTATTTCCAACTTATTGGCGTTTAAGAAGTCTATTGCCGTCTATATACCGTGGCTCAGACATTCTTTTACCACAAGTCCTGCGGGCCGTTTCGTTGAACTCTTCTGTGAAGCAATTAATTTATAACAGTTAGTGGATGCACCAACGCGAATTCCTGATGCAGCTGGAGATAAAGCTAATTTACTCGACTTGTTTCTAACATCTCATCCTTACAAATATTCCATCTCAGTCGGTTCCCCTCTCGGAAATTCAGACCATTGTTTAATCACGGCTCAATTTACCACCTCAAACCTGTGCCGCCCTACTTCTCCACCTACAAGTAGGCTTCTTTGGCACTATAAGAATGCTGATTGGGAAGTCTCAATAAGTATCTTAGAGAAATTGATGATCGGTCTGTTTTGCTTCAAGGGATGTTGATGAATGCACATTAGAATTTAGTAACATACTAAATCTTGGCATACGTGAATACATTCGCGATCAACGATTGCCAATATGGCTTCCCAGCTGGACGCTCATCTGGAGACTTGCTGACCATTCTAACGGAACATTGGAACTATAGTCTTCACAATTTTGGTGAGAATAAAATCGTTGCCCTAGATATTTCAAAGGCCATTGATAGAGTCTGGCATCCAGCCCTTTTAGCCAAAACTTAAAGCACTGAGTCTCTCTCCTCCTCTTCTATTATGGATTGAAAGCTTCCTATCTTGTCGCCAAATACGTGTTGTATTAGATGGCGTTACATCTGAATCGCAACCCATAAATGCCGGTGTGCCTCAAGGCTCTGTTATCTCTCCAACTCTCTTTTTAATATTCATTAATGATCTGCTTTCCCTTACTTTCAATTCCATCCATAGTTTCGCAGATGACAGTACTCTTGATTTCGCTTACTCCTTTGACACTCTTGCGGACTCCAGGGACAATGCCGCATGTGTTAAACGAGAATGCATGATTAGATCATTGAATAATGATCTTAACAATATCCTCGCTTGGGAAAAAAGCGAATCGCGTCGAATTCAATGCATCTAAGACTCAAAGCTGTCTCATCTCATTAAAACAAAATCCTAACTTAACCACTCCCGTTCCTTTTGATGGAGCATTAATTTCTGCTTCACCGTCACTAAGCATACTTGGTATTAATACTTCCAGTAAGTTAAACTGGTCAGATCACATCTTCTCTGTTGCCAAAGAAGCATCGAAATGTCTTGGATTTCTGAAAAGGTGTAAGAAATATTTCAGCCCGTCAAATCTAGCGCTCTTCTACAAGTCCTACATTAGACCTAGAATGGAATACAACTCCCATGTATGGGCTGGGGCTGGTCGCACAGCCTTAGCTTCATTAGACATTGTCCAAAAGAGAGCCTTCAAGCTTATTGGCTATTTGGCAATAACTTGTCATATCGACTCACTCGAGCAGCGCCGCAATGTTGGATGCCTTTCGTTCCTTTATCGCTATATGCATGGTCAATGTTCTGATGAAATATATAGTCTAATCCCTTGTAGAATGATTCCTGCACGTAATACTCGCGCTGCAAACCGCGCACATCCTTTTACTCTTTAAATTACTTTCGTCCGTACAGTAAAATTCCGAGATGCTTTTTTATCCCGAACAGTGCGAATGTGGAACACCTTACCATCTTCTGTTTTTCCTCCGGCATACAATCTGCGGAAGTTTAAGGGCGACATGCATCGGTACCTCCGTCACTCTCCTCATATCCCCTAATCCTTTCCCTATCTCCTTCCTGCCATGCTCTGCTTTGCATTATAGGGTATCCCCTGAGCTTGGCTTAATAATAGAAAACAAACAAAAAAGCATTAGAATTTTCTTATGCTATCTTAGAGTAATCACATAAAAAGTAAGGCATAGTGTACAGTGCGTATGATTTTGCTTTTGAGAAACTACAGACACTTGCTAATCACATTAAAAATGTACTAACACCTCCAATCGTCCAACTGACTCTCGGCGTAGAAAGATCAAGAGGCGATACATGAATATACTGTAGCCACCCATATACTTACCAATTAGCATTCTTGCAAATCGAGTTTCATACACAATTTGGAGACTGCTTTTTAAAAATTTCAATTGAACAACGAATTTTAGATATTGCAACAATGCTGAGGCTGCAGATAATGCATAATATCTAAAAAAAAAAAAACAGCAATTAATTTCTAAAAATTGTTACACATTCTTACTTCATTTCAATGAATTTTAATGAATTTTGAAATTCTGGAGAGCAATATAATTTTATCAATTGTAATCCATCTTCGGATTTAAAATGTCTTCTTGGCACTGGAGTTATTTTATCATCATCGAAATATTGCTTTAATACTTGTGCTAGCTTTGATCCACTGTTGTATATTGTAAGAGGTATTAAAATCTGTTTATGAATAAAAATAAACGGCAAAATTAGTAATTATAAATTAAAAGTTTTATAATAAATATAATAAGAGGTGAAAAGGTTTTTAAGGGGGCTCTTTAAAAGGGACTATGTTTTTGAGAAGGCTCCAAGGCTCCTTTATTGTATTAGGCTTAGATACTAAGGTTGTGCAATAAAGCAATTTTCAATTCAAGAGTGATTGAATTGAATTGAATTGAATTGAAAATTGCTTTATTGCACAACCTTAGTATCTAAGCCTAATACAATAAAGTTGCTTGGCCCACGGCTATTAGGCCATCTTGCCTCTGCCGGACTTATAATCTAATATGCTTAAATTATTCTATGTTTCTTTTACTTGACTTGGGGTAACGCCACTGTAACGGCTAAAAAAAAAGGTTTTTTTCACGAATTTTTTTCTCGCAAAATTAAAGGTGTTTGAAAAAAACCTTTTAAGGGTATTATCGGGCATACATTGAACTTTATTGATAAATTTTTTGACAGCGAAAAAAAAAACAAAATGGCGGTTCCACAGCCATCTTCCCGGGACATGTCTTGCTTGCAGGGCTCCGAAGCACACATCACCACTGGTGCACATTTGAATCTAGACTAAAACAACAAAAAACCATTAATCTAGTGGCTTATAGCTAGAGAATGCCGTACGGATTTTTATAAATATTAATTTTTGTAGATTTGGCGCGCGTTTGAAAAAAAAGTTTGATTTTTGACTAAAAAAACGGCAGGTTTTTTGTTAATAAAAAATCAACAAATAAAGTTATTAAAAATCCCGTACGGCATTCTCTAGATATTGTTAATGTTCATATCTGGTCAAAATTTCAAGTCGAAAATATGAAAATTGTTCGAGTTATGCTGCGTGGCATTTTGAAAAACCGTGTTTCGAGAAAAACGCGTTTAAAGTTTTGAGAATAGTTTTTTATTGGAAAAAACAAAAAAAATTAAGGCAAAAAATAAAAGTTTTCCGATAAACAAGTTAAAGTTGCAAAAGTCAAAAAGGTCAGTTGTGTTCAATTCGGCTTTTTCTGTCAGCTTTAGAAGAAAGCTGGCGATAAAGCTGGCTGAAAAGCTCCAATTGTGTTTCAGGCTTCAGGTAGTCGTTTCGGAGCAAGTTTGACGCGCTTGGTGGTGACCCCCATTTTCAAAGGAAAAAAAATATTCTGGTACGGGACCTTTTTTTTCTTATTCTAGAGGGTTTAAACTATCTTTTAAGCCAATAAAAACAAAATCGATTTTTCAAAAAATTTACAGTGGCGTTGCCCCTTCTACTTGTTTCCTTTTTTTTTTATAATTTATTATAGTTCATTGTTTACGACCATTATTCTTAAGGGAATAGCTATATCTAAGAAATTATTAAATACAAAGTTTGTTAGATCCCAGCTAGAAGCTTTAACATTTGTAATTAAAAATTCTTTTTTTCTTCCTTCCTTTTTTTTTAAGGTTGAATTCGTCTCTCCCCGACTTTTTTGTTTTTTTGTTTTTTTATATTAATATTTTATTGGCTGGGGTTAATGGTATTCCCGGTATGCTTGTGCTGCTCGTTCGGCTCGTTATAGTCTGTTCGTTAGTCCGTTTGAGGTGAGGGGTTGTTTTAGTGCAGGGATAAGTGTGTTAGTATCCTCTCTGGAGTAGTTCAGGAGGTTCGTTGGTCTAGTCGTGATTGCTCGTTCGTTAAGTAGTCTGGTCAGCTCCCCGAACTCAAAGAAGATGTAGTGATCTGTGAGCTGAGGTGCTCCGTCGCAGTGAATACAGGTCGGACCTGGTTGCCTACTAAAAATATGTTCCTTGATGGCTAGGAAATGCCCCAACCTGACTCTAGCCATCTCGATCATGTTGCGTCTGGGGTATGCGCACATGTTAGGCCGGTGGATTGATTTATGGTGGCTGGCCAGGAAATTGTTAGAGCCGTTTCAGGCTAGTTGCCTACAAAATTCCCGCAGTCTTTTGCAATGCATGGCTGCCGCTCTGTATGTCGGTGGGTAGATGGTGGTGTGCTCGCTTGTGGCCGTGTATTTTGCCAGGCGGTCCGCGTTTTCATTGCCGGGAATTCCTACATGGCCCGGGCACCACGCGATCCAAGTCCTATCGCTTTGAATGAACAACCTGATGCTTTGAATCATCGCATTCCTGTTATCTAGGTTTTGGATCGCTTTGATAGCCGAAAGGCTATCCGAAAAGATAGCTGTGGTGCCCGATTGTGTGATTGCCCACTTGGCTGCCTCCCAGATAGCCGTCAGTTCGGCCGTGTAGACACACTGAGAAAAATCGTCGGGTATATGTTACAAGATTGATCGGATAAAATTCCTAATCAAAAATATTGTAAACATAAAAATAATTTTATAAATATAAACAATATCACACATTTTTACTCAACAACAACTTATTATTATTATCCTTTCAATCTTGTCAAATATGAGGAGACAATTTAATAGGATCTTGTAAACTATATAACAAACTAATTAAAAACTGCGTGTTAACAAATTATTTTCCGTACAAGATCTTATTTTACAGTAACATCAATAAGAGTTATCATAAATATTAGAAACAAATCTTGTTGATTGACAAATTCGAAAAACATCCATTTAATTTAAGAAGATGTCTTGTAATTGTTCTACAAATAACAAGAATCTTCGAAATTTCGAAAGTTTTTAATCTGATTTTATTGTCGCAAGCAATCTACGAAATATTATACATAAATTGATATGATTCCAGTATAGCTTCTTTGTTATTGTAATAAGAAATTTATTATTTTACTATTAATTCTACCAGATCGTGTTAATGCTACTAATATGTAGCGAAATCAAGATATTTCATTATTCTTGAGAAAATCCGCGTGCAACGAATACGTTTTAGTGAAGTAGTAATCTTTGAAATAACTTGGTGAAGTATTTTGTATAGTTTGAGTGAACTGTTCTACGTGAAAAATAAAAATATGCGAAATTTTTCTTCTTTTGAAAGATAACAGGTAAGTAAATTAAAGTTAGATTTTTTTAAATTGTGTTAATGCATAATAATGTTTGATCTTTATTATTCTTATGCAGAAAATTGCGTATTAAGGATACCAGTGAATTTGTTGTGTTAAATTAATATTTGATTGTGAAATAAAGGAATTTTAGAAGATTTGAAAAACTTAAGCATTTGGACGAAAAAGGACTCGATATTCTTACAACAGAAGGTATCAAACATGTCCATTTTATTATTCTAGGATTTATTCTTGGAGATAATTTACGCCTAAATTGTGTTCTCGATTTCAGCAAATCTTTTTCCGCTAATTATTTTTGTAGGTTCTGTAGAGTTTCTAAAACAGTAACTCATATAAGCTTTGTGAAGAATACTCCACATTATTAAGAACTGAAGAAAATTATAATTTAGATGAGAAAAATGTAGATATGGGTGTAGCCCAAAAATGAGTTTTTAATGAGATAAAAACTTTTAGTGCTACAAGTAACTCTGCCGTTGATTTGATGCATGACTTATTTGAGGGAATATGCCATTATAACATGTGTCATATTATTCAACATTTTATCAAAAACATGAAGTATTTTTCGCTAGAGACGCTGAATCCCAGAAAACAAAGTTTCAATTACGGAACTATATAAATTAACAATTTATCGCCGCCAATTAGGTCTGAACATTTGAAAAAATTTCACTTGAAGATGTCCGCAAGAGAAATTATGATTTTCGTATGATAGGCGACTTGGTTCCTTCTGATGATGAGGTGTGGCTATTTTCACAATTTTTTTGGAAATTATAGATATGCTTCTTTGTAATCGAATTCCATATTCATACATAATTCTTCTCAAGGAAAAAATAAAGATACTCAATAGTGATTATATTCGCGTTTTTAATAATACTTTGAAACCAAAACATCATTTTTTGACACATTATCCAACTATAATTCAAAATTCAGGCCCACCAATTATAGATTTCCCAAATTTTTTAACTAAAGGCTTACTATTTCATATGGATCGAGGGGTGAACCCAAAGGATAAGCTTTACAATATGTAGACGTAATTGAAAATGTATTAAATATAATAAATCCTTTCTTTCAGAATATGACGAAATAAATTCTCTTGAGCATATCAGAAAATTTAAAATATGAGCAGCTAAAATCAGACAGTTTCTCAAGCATTGGAAAGGCTGTGCCAAAGGACGTTTAGAGTGTACGAGTTCCAGCGAAATTTTTAAGATTTGGCCTCAGTACTTAAACCCGGATGGTTACAAATTCAGTAATCAAATAACATTTTCAATACTTATTAAAATAATGATTGATTTTTATTTCATTTTAGATTGATTTTAACGTCTGCCAGCTTTTTAGCGATACACACAAAATATATGACCACATCAATGAATTCTGTGAGAAAATGAACTCAATATTCGAGGAAAAAGTTAAAGAGCCCAAGAGCGGTTTACTTTATGAACGCATGAAAAGCGAAAGTACAACATTAACAGAGAGTAAGATTCTTCATACTTTTTAATTGAACTTGAATATTACTAAATTTTTGTTACTTTTATAGATGGAAAGTATGCTGGACCACTATTCATCCTACATGCGGTATTAGTTCCTACTTCTAAGAGCATTAAAAAAGACGCTGAGAGGAAATGAAACGTAATTAAGCACACAATTGCAGATTCACAAAACGCCTTTTTATTCTGTACTGAAACGGTAATTACAGTAGAAGACCATATCAGATATTTACAAATTAGAGACCAAAACATTCAGTCCTTCATTATTGTAATTGGGGACGTTTTGAACCCCAAAGAAATATTATTATATTTTGATGAAAAGAAATTTAAATTCTTCAGTATTGTAAAAGCTATTGATATTTGTTTTAAGGCCTTTCATTGATTTAATTTAAGTTACCCAGAACCATTTACAGCCGTATGGCTTTTCATACAACATTTCTTTTATAATATATTTTACAAAAAAGAATATAAAATTTATGTCCGTAAAATTACTGAAAAATATTTAAAAAAAGGAATTGTTCAGGGAAAGTTTTTTTACTTATATTTTTTTCAGATGGAATTATAGCTACAAAATCCATTTTGGGATATATGTACATAATATACATATTCAGGGTGTTTGGTGCATGTGATACATTAAATTTATAGGGTTATAGGTCTGGGTAAGAAGAACACAAATTTTTATGAGAGGATTGGAAAATTGCGTCCTCTAGGAGATATAACAACAAAATTACAGGGCGTGATCAAAATTAGAAGTCCCCTACCTTTGAGAAGACGCATATTGCAAACCCCATCCCAAACAATTTTTTGTGTCCATTATGGAGACCTAGCATGCTATAAAATTAATGTATAGCACTACCAAAAACCCTGTATATAATATATATATACATCAAGACTTTTCGGGCCCAATATGTTTCAGCATGCAAAGATTTCTTTTCTATATTGTAAAACAATAATAATTGTTAAAATAACAACATCATTTAATAAACATTATAGAATGATAAGTCGCTGTTACCTTTACACGTCATATTGTAGTAAGTAGGTATTTCTAATCGTCTTGATGGTTAAAAGTTTCTTGTTAAATGCTATGTGATCAAAGTTCCTGTTAAATAAACAACATCTTTTTAATTCATGAGCTAATTAAAAAGATATTATAAAATATACGAAAGTTTTTCTAACTTCGATATTTTAATGTCAATAAGATTATTATTGAATAATTATATAAATCTTGTTATAAATAGAGGAGCCAGTTTTATTAGAAAAACTGTTGTGCCAACGGGAGTCTTGTCGGACTAATACCCGGGGATTACACGAGTCAGTAGAACTGACACTGACAGCGATTGACACTACACAGGCTCGTGTAAACCCCTACTGACTGCTCTTTTTTACTGACCAGTCTGTACTGACAAGATTTCTGACGAGACAGTACGGACTAGTCAATAAACTGTCAAACGTACAATTAAGATGGCGGAAATTGAAAATAAAGCGTAGATGCTAGTGGATATTTGTGTTTAAATTCCTAATCTGCTCTCTTTTGAGTGGGAAATGACTGAAAAGTGTTTAACATACATTTTATTGTTTATTTTGAAGAGAATAAAGACGGATTAATGAAGAAATTGTTTGATATGCATATAGAAGAGGAATGTCTGCACCGCTTGACGACATTTTATTATGAACAGACTGGTCAATTGATAGAACGCAAATCGTTTCTTGTCAGTAAATTTGACAGACGAAATCAGGACTATCCGTCAGCTCTATTGACTCGTGTAATCGTTGCGTAGTGACAAGTGATCCTGTTAAACTAATAACAAATATTGTGGTATTTATACAGATTTTTTTCTCAGTGCATGCACCATGTAGGAAGCTTATGGCAGATCTGCGTGTGATCACTGGAGCTCCCGGCAATGACCGCCATGGAGAATGCGTTCTCAGATTTAGAGGCATCTGTATAGATTGCCACGTCTGCGCTGATATACATGCTCGCAGAGTTCCATGTGGAGCTTAACTTTAGTATTGTTATCTCGGTCGTGGTATCTGTATTCGTTTGATATGACCTTGCTTAGTTTGATCCTCCAGGGAGGGATTGAAAAGAAACTTGCAAGAAATATTTCAGGATTAAATAGAAACTTTTGCGATCTATAGTTTGTTTTTTGGCCATTTCAAATGTTTCATTAAATGTAGAGAAATACATTATATAAGAAACGCATACACAAAATGCTATAGGTTCTCGTAATTATGTATATGTGAGCTTCTGGTATTGAATTAAAAAGGTATAATAACGTGCCACTGTTCATTTATGTAAGTTTCATAAAAAAAAACATAGCTACAGTTTGGAAGAGGTTTTATAATCGAAATTATATTAACCCTAAAATGCTAAACGTGAGTCAAATTGACTGCTCGCCAATTATAATATTGTCGTTATTTCAATTTCTGCATCATCAAAATAGCCACAACTTCTCAGTAGGGGAAGGTGCTGTACCTTGGATAGTCGTTTTGTAATTTACTAAGAAGAAGTGATGGTATATCAACAGAGTTAACTTAAAAAACACTATTTATTCAACTAAGGATAACAATATTCGCAAGGCAGGTTACTAAACAAAAAATTGCTATAGATATACATCTTTAATTTATTTTTTAACTAAAGGCCGATATATGGCTTTATTTACATGTCCGTGGTGAAAATGTTTGAAGTGTCCTTTGCAAAAGAAACAAAACTGCCTGTGAAATATTTTAAGGCGCGCAATTCACCACATCACGATTTATAATAGTACATATAAACAAGTTTAACCTTAGTTGGAGTCCAAAGATATAGAAAGAATAGAACTCCAACACTTTCAATTCTTTATCACTGGAAAATATTTACTTTTCTCACGACTTTTCTTTAAAACGCAAGAACTGCTCATTTGTCCGACAAACTAATTCCCAGAATAGCTTAAGTGTCATCTGTTGATTAGTTAAATCGGATAAAAGTGCGTTTATTTAGGTGGTAGCTACAGTCCGTGTGGAAAATAAAATGTCCAAGGTACAGCTTCTTCCCCTACCTTCATTAATGAGACTGCTGCTAATCAAAAAGACGTATGTTTAGCAATACTGTTACTTTTGTGCGGGTATTAATTTTTCTCACATAATGCATTTATTGTCATAATTATTTATAAAAGCCTTGGGATTTTCAAAAAAAAATGGCAAATATGAATTTCGGAGGAGAATATGTTCGGTTGTTTTTGCAGCAATCGGATATGGAAGTAGTGTTAGAAGTGAAAGCAAATCTGAGGACAACACTGAAATTGCTGCAGATTTTTCTAATAACTCGGAAGACCCTGATTTTGAGCCAGCGACTAAAGTGGAGCTTATCTTTGAAAACACGAGCCATGATGAAGCTTCAACATATGAAGGAAACTCAGGAATACTTATTTTTTTTTCAAATTAATTCTACATATTATCCCGCAAGGAATTTATAAAAATTCTCGCTCACAGAGCGCTTACATAGTAAAAAAAATCGGTGTAAGTTTATCCCGTTTGTTGGATAACATATGATTTTTTAAACCATTTCGGATAGTTTTAAATAATTTATACCCCATGATGATGGAGTTTCACATTTTTTACCTCGAATGGTGTAAAAATTCCATTCTATATCCGATTGAGACTTGTTTTGTATGAAAGGCTCAAATATATTATCCATCGCGATAACAAAAACATTCAGCGGAGCTCTATCAGTGACAAAATTCGAAAATATTTATTTTAAACCTCCATCCAGACTTGTATCTAAACTCCGTTCGATGTAAAATGCAACAGGTTCTATCGTTTTTAGAAAAAAGTATGAAATAGTGTCATTCGTAATTTCATATTTATAGAAGCAAGTATTTTACAAAGTGCAAGTTGTAAGTGTCGAGATAATATTTAGTTTTAATTTTCTTTTTTTTTACACGTAAAACATCTTCGAAAATTTCTTTGGTGCAGAGTTGCACAAAAGTAAAGGCGCATTTCTACTTTAATAGCAGACTAAAAATGTTTTGATTTTAGATCATATCCAAAACTATTTCATTTCAATGCAGTAAATAGTTTTGGATATTATCTAGAATCAAAACATTTTTATTCTTGTCCGAAGGAAATATTAAAACAGATTTGTACGTGATTCGGTGTAAAATTACACAAAATATGGGTTTCGAATACATTTTCGATCGGGGTATATACCATATTTCTGTAGAAGTTCTAAATATTCAACATACTCAGTAATAAATATCTTATGCCGGAGCTTGGTAAAATTATATTTATAAGTAATAATAATTACACCGATTTAAAGACACAAATGTACTCCGCAAATGTATGGACCTCATTGAACATACTTTCGGTGTTAATGGAACTCCGAATTTTTTACTGTGAAAAAACACGTTCGGTCCGGACAGCCCTTCGAACCATGATTGAGAAAACTATTGGATTATCTTCACAAAATCCGGAACCATCACAAAAACTACATCAGAGGACATATTTTTCATTCTGCTCATCGAAAATCAAGTGAAGGACAGCAATGGTCTGCTCAAGTTGCTGTAAGAGAATATATATGGAACTATTAAAACCCTTTGCACTCCGAACATTTTTTAATATGGGCTATCAGCTACTCCGGAATATAATCGTCTGTATGTCGTCGAGCTTTTGTATGTATTGAACGCGAGCTTTTAACGCTAGATTTGGATGAAACTTTTACAGTTTGTATATGATAACAAAATAGCTGACACGTATTTTTTTGTTTCTCCTTACCATGCCCCACCTCCCCGCTAGAGAGCTTAGAAACTACGTGATTTTACAATGAAACATCATTTTTAAAAAATCATATCTCGAGAACGAAGCAACCAATTTTTCTGATATAAATGCCGAATGAAGCAGAATGCTTTATACCTTTTACAAAAAAATATAGCAGCACTGAACGAAAATAAATATTGTTAATAATAGTACTTCGTGATTTTACGGTATGCGGTGATTTAAAAAATCATAAAAAAAAAATAACTTTACGTGGGATGGCCATAGAGCAATGCGGTTTTGGTATTCGGTAGAAGAAGATAGATGAAGAAAAATTTGTCTTGGGGATTGTTGAAATGGGGCGTGTGGGGTATCAAATTTAAGAGCGAAGGAGTGTGATCGAGTGGAGAGGTTCTTATGTGATTGGATTCACAACTTAATTTATTGTTCCCTAGGGCACTTTCGATTTCGGATTTCGAAAATGGAGGGGGTAATTTCGAAAAAACACTTTTTTACCAAACTTCATATGCTTATAGCTCATGAAGGAAGTGGCGTAGCTCGAAGTTTGAGGTCTTAAATGAAAGTTCCCAGCGGTGGCTATGATTGTTATGAATTTCAAGTTCCTCGATAGGAAGGGGGCGGAATCTACGGTGGTGTCGGAATTGCGATATTTTCCACCATACATATGCAAAAACGCAAAACCCTGAAGCCCCCACAAAAACAACCGATTTAATTTTACTGAAAACGGTTCTCCCACTTTTACATCCTACGTCAATTACATACTACGTTTTTCGATCGGGGGGTGTGGAGGAAATAACGGCCATTCTTACTCTAGCCGCTTTAACTAAGCCATTTCAACTCCGCATGGCCATGTGGGTACTCAAACTGCATTAAAAAAATACATATTTGAAAATGACTTCGATTAGTCAAATTTAGTCCCCCCTCGCTTCCCGCCCAGTAAACATCTGGAATTTTTTTCTATCTGTGTATAAGTGTATAAATCCATCTCCACCCCATAATTCAGCTAAATATACTAAGATTTCCAAAATTAATTTTGATTATTTTTTGAGTGAATAATTTGCTGGAAATTTTCTCTTTATAAGTTTTATGCATATTCGAGGCAGACAACAATGCCTCGATCCAATATAAAATTAACGATACCTCGACCTGATGTAGGGAAGGCCTGAAGTTTTTCCTGGAAAATTTGCTGGGCTCAACGTGTGTATGTACTTAGTTTTTGCGTCCGATAAATAGATTTTGAGATAATCAAAAAAGAAAAAAAACGAGAAAAATGGCCGTCTTTTGAGTGAAAAAGTTGAGTTTTTTTCCATTCGTGATTGGAAGAATTGATGCGTCGGCGAAGAAACTCCCCATTGAAAAATGTTCTCAGCAGTGCACTAATGCCGTTAAAAGAAAGAACTGATGAAATACATATATGCGAAATGTATGGAACTAGGGGAAGGGGACCCAGCTGTATGAAAATGGCTTCTTAGGCGGAAAAAACGTATCGTTGAAGTTTTTTTAATTGGAGAAAAATAAACCCACTCGATAGTACTCAGTGAGACCTTTCATTTGATATGCGATATGCCAAATTGGAAGGACCCCCTCCGGGGGTACCTAATCCGCACCCTTTAAGTATCCCCTGTAAAAAAAAACTTCAACGAATTGTAGCTGGCATGAAGTTGAGATGAACAGTGGAATCGATTTTTCAATCGGACTTAACCCTACCAAGTTATAGGTGATTTATCGTGCAGAGATCTAGTACCTAATTTAGAAAAAAAAGTAACGTAATAAAAAAGTGGATATGGAGATCGAAGGAGAAGTGAAAGAAAAGAATTATAGCGGTTTTAGAAAAAGTTTAGAAAGTATACTGCGCTCCCTACAGAGGGGTGAACAGTTATTCTAGTAGGTTTTCGGAAAATCTAGTACAAATTGTAATATGTTTTATATGGATTTTGAGTACCTACACCGCTATGGTCCGAGGTGAAATGGCTGAGTTATAAGCGTAAAACTAAATACCCCACATTTCCCCACTCCCTCCAAAAAAATCAAAAAACCTAGTACCCTACTTCCCCTTCTAGGAGATTATCTAAAAACCGCTTTGAAATCAAGTAAACCAGATGGGTGTCTTCGGAGATTACCCCTGCAAACTTTTGTGTACATTTATTCGGTGAAAAATTGAGATTTGGGCTCCCTCCATTCCGCCCCCTCGCCTACTAGTGACCCAACCCTAACCACCTCTCAGCGATCACTTGTACCCCCGACGGTAGCTTTCATTTAAGCCCTTAATGAGCTCTGTGAGCGTTTTCGATAAGTAGTTATAAGCAAAAGAAGTTGAAACTTTTCCCTCCTGCCCCGGCGAACGCGAATGCTAGCCTCTCTCCTAAAAACCGACACCATTAAAGGATGTACGACATCGAGACGAATACACCCACAAAAATTGGTAAAAAAATATATATATTTAAATAACAAAACCAATGTTTCTTTTAATGTCGTACTGCGGCGACAACGGAGCTGTATGTTTACCTTACATTGTCGCCGCAGCGGCGACAACGGAGTGCAAAGGGTAACTTAATCCAAGTGCAAATAGAAATACAAAACTTTTGTATAATTTAGTGTTTTCTGTGCATTATTAATCTTCATTAATAAAGGGAAGAATATTTTTATTTATATTAGGTGCTATAAATGTGCTTCGAATTAAGCAGCGACCGAAAGAAATATTTTGAAAGTCTGGTTTTAATACTTTGTTATTGATATTTTAATTTTATCTTTTAAGAAATAAGTTAAATAGGGAATTTAATTTTCTTCTTAGTAAATGAAAGTCTAAAGTTTAAAATTGAAAAATAAGTTTTATGTTTTCTCACAAAAAATAAAACTCTTCAATTGAGTTTTTCATTGTATCAGCTTTTAACAGTCAAAAATGAGTTTTATCTTTTTCCTAAGGAAATAAACGTGAAGACAAAAGCGAAAGCAAAAATATTTGCCAAAAAAAGACGTAATTACCTGAAAATATTGTCATTATGATGAAGACCCAATTTTTGATGAAAACGACATCAAACCTGTCATTATTATTATTAGCGACTCTAACGAAGACGACATAGATTATTAATTCGATGATATGTAGGGCAAAAGAAATTATATTACACGATTTAAAACATTTGATTTTTACATTATAATTTAAGATATACCTAAGTACTCGGAATATGTAGCTAGCAGACGCATTAAAAAAATATGCACACCAGTTTGCCATTAGTATAGATTTTTAAGTTCGACGCAAATTATGTATTTCGCATAAGGCCTATTTTCCCTTTAGATTTAATCTAGGGTATAAAAATTGACAAATTTTATCTTGTAACAAATATATGAAAACGTCCATTGATAAGTTTTATTTCCTGAGGAAAAAAATAAAAATATCAATTTTAACTGTTATAAGGCGAGAAAAATCAAAAACTCATAATTTGAGTTTTTTTTTTTTTTTTTTAAGAAACAACGTGTCATATTGAATAATGGTCATTCCTCATATATTTTGCCCCTTTCCTGTGGTGTGCCCCAGGGGTCTATTCTTGGCCCTTTATTATTCAGTTTATACATAAATGACCTCCCAGAGGTGACACATGACGTGAAATTAATTTCACCTATATGCAGATGATGTCCAGCTTTATTTGAGTCGTCACATAGGTCTTATCGAAGATTGTGTAAGCCGCATTAACTGTGAACTCCAACGAATTTACTGCTGGTCAATCGACAAAGTTCTTAGTCTTAACCCTAGTATTGCTAGAAATTCTATTTAATGGCATCAATATCCCATATGTTAGTATGACTCGAATTCTTGGAGTGTACCTTAATTGCCGGATGAGCTGCTGTGATCACATAAGTGGCATACTATCTAAAAATCTATACTGGCCTTCGTCGTCTTTGGCTATATGCTAGTATCATACCACTAAACTTACATATGACTTTGATCAAACTACTCTTGCTCTCTCATTTCACTAATGGATGCCTTATTTTCCCAGCTTTAGATTCTGTGTGCTCTAGAAAACTTAAAGTGGCATTCAATTATTGTATTAGGTTTATTTACGGGCTGCGCAGATATGATCACGTATCCTATTACAGTCTCTCATTGCTGAGCTGTTCTCTAGAGACATATTTGAAACGTAGGAACCTGGTTTTTCTTTATAGGATATTGCAATTGGGCCAGCCTCCTTATCTAGCTGATTTTCTACAACCGTTACATTCCACCAGGGGTCGCAAAGTACTGCTGAAGCGTTGTCGTTCTACTAATCTCACTGGTTCTTATTTTGTTCAGGTTATTCGCCACTGGAACAGTTTACCCTCCCGGGTTCAATGCGCGGGCTCGGTCGGCACTTTCAGGCGAGTTCTTCTCAATTGTGCGATTTAGCTACTCTCCATTTAAGGCCGAGATCTGTATTCATTCATTTGCATGTAATTTTTCTTAATTTTTCTTACTTTCTTGTAATTCATATACTCTTTTAATATCTTTTCCTTCCTTTTTTAGGTTTTCTTTGTTCCTATTAGGCGTATATTTTGTTTTTTTTTCAACTTTTCTTAATGTTATTAAATTTAACTTTGCAATTTTCATATATACACATTTTTTTTCTCTTAATTTACTTCTAATTATTTTATTTTAGTCTATAAGTATTCTAGTCCCGTTATTATACCTTTCTTTTTATATAGGATACTACTAAAAGATTTTAATCTTATTGTATCTGGGCCGTAATAAAGAATAATTGAATTGAATTGAATTGAACTTATTTTTAATTCTTATAGTAAACGATATATATAAAATTCTGGTAAAGACTTTTATATCGATGCAAAATAATATTAGTATTTTTTTAAACAATTAAAATTGAAATATAAAAAATATGTTTTACAATAATAGTTATGATTGGATTTATATATTAAAATTGAGACTTTCTTGATTTCAACGTAGGCAGCTAGTCTAAGTGCTGTTCGCTTAAAAGCAAATAATTACAGTTATTTTCGGTCCCTGAATTAAAAAGAGTCAAATTGACGTCTGTTTAGTATTACTGTTTTTCTGCACATGTTTAGTATTTAGGATTGAAATACACAGCCTACAACTTTGAAATCAGTTTTACCCAAAATTGAGTAAAGAAAATAAACTCAAAGTGAAGATATTCTGTTATTTGTTTTATTTTTATTTTATTTTTTATTTATTTCATTATTTAAAATATAAATTTGGTTTGCTTTAAGATTCGAAATCACTTACTTGACTTGGATTAATAATTTTCAATTTTGTTATACAGCCGTAATAAGAGAATCCATCACTGAACTGACAAAGTAATACAGAAGGACTATCTACATCCATTGCCGCTAAACCTACTTCGCATTGTGCATATCCACGACCTTCAGTCAATGCTGTAATGAAAAAATTAAGAATTAATTATAAATAGTAATTAAAAATGGCAAAAGTAGTATGATTTTTTGTTGTTTTAGACTTTCTCACAATTCACAATTTCTAACGAGTAGGTACTCCGACAGAAGATTTTGCTACCGTTCGACATTTATTTATGTTGCATTATTGTCGGATAGTGTGTGCAAGTAACTAATTTAACTGTATATTTTTTGATGCACCTGCAATTCCGACAATGACTGCGACTGTTGTCGGAACGTGTGTAAACATCCTTAATGAATTTTTTCGTAATTAAAAATTGTTCAACACATAAAAATTTTTTAGAAAGCATTAACAAACTTTTCTGTTTTTTTTTTCTAATTATAAGTTCAGATCTATTGACATTCTACATTACAAAATTCTCTAAACGTAAATGGCGGAAGAAGATTCTTTCTCGAGGTTCCTATATCACCATCAACAGCTATCCATCCGCATTTCAATTTCAATATGCTTTTCATGAGTAAAAGCCTTCAAGCAGAGTAGTTTTTTTAGTAATCTAAGGACCGTGTAAGATTATCAACAATTTTTTTTTTACAATTTCTGCTATTCAGTGGTGGCCATCCCGTCGATCGCGATCTACCGGTCGATCGCGAAAGGATTTTTGGTCGATCACGATGTTATTTTTGGTTGAACGAGAAACAACTAATGACGAATTTTGGTCCATCATAGTTGACATGAAAAAATGTCAGCAAATAATCGTAAGTCATATATACAAACAGTGTATTTACCTTAAGGTCACAGTTTAATTTTTCGGTTTACCTATAATCGACCAAATAATTCTTTTCTTGTGTAACAAAACACTTAGTCTCTACCAAATTCTGGTAGGTTTATCGACACGCCATCTTTTTGTATTAAAAGTGGTAATATTTATTAGCTTTCATAAAAAAGAGTTATCCTTTTTATTAACACTACTGTTGTAAAGTGTGAATGAATGTAAGTAGGCACTTTTTTTTTTATATTTTAGCTAATATTTGTCGAAGACTTATCATTTTTATGATGAAGGAGAACTGCAGTACATTGTTATGATGATGAATGATAAATGTTTTTGTTTAATATGCGATGCCTCTATGCCCCTATATCTGTTTCTAAAAGGGGATAATCTTGAATACATACTTTACACATCTTTGCATAGCAAACAACAAACAGATTACCCACTAAATAGTGAATTGAGAAATAATTAACTTCGGAATTTAAAAGCGCAAATAAGAGCTCAGCAAAATATTTTTAAAATCACGAGCAGTGACCATCAAATTATAGCAAAAAAATGCAAACCATTTTTGGATGGGAATTTATAATAGAGACATTTTTGAAAATATTAGATTCAATTTTCAATGATTTTAAGAACAAGAGTGAAATTATCAGTGGCATTACAGATCTTTAATTTTCCCGAAATACTATGATGATGTATGATTTTTAAAGATTATACATCTAGAGAAGAAATGGCTGGATATGGTTAATTTGAACGAACGACTAGAAGTTTAGACATTTTGAACTTCTTCTATTAGAATATCTTGCTGATTTTAAATTGTCACCTTTTAACTAGTTTCAACGACAACAGATTCACAAGAGCAATGTACGCTATATAAATGGATTTATAGGGATATGTTAAAATGATGTCAGATTTCCGAGTTTTTTATGCTATCACTGCATAATTAATCAACAAGTGTTAGCCAGCAAAAGATTAAATACAAAAGAAATAATGTATTAGCGTTTAAAAATGGTAAACTCTATTCGCGGCAGCTGTTTCAAGAGGCATCTGTTCCAATTACCAGCTTGTTGAAGAACAGCCAGTATTATTACTAGTATTACTGTCAAAGATTTCGAGATTACTAGCCCAGATAACTGGTTTTCTTAAAGCACAAGATAAAGAATGTACGAATTTAAATGATCTAAATCGTTTGAGGCGTTTAGCATTTCTAAAAGATTTCACATAAAAATTGAGTGATTTAAATTTAGATATGCAAGAAAAGAATAAAACATTGGGGAGATGATCGGCAGTATTAGTGCATAGAAAACAAAATTTATAATACCAATAGGTGATACTAACAAAAAACAATTAGAGCATTTTCCAAATATATCAAAACGCTTAAAAAAGCATCGTAATTGTAATTATAACATTTAAAAATACGTTTTTGAAATCTTTTACGTGAGATTTCCTGACTTTAAAAGGGTTCAAATAATGTGAAATATGTGTCGTTTTCCTTTAAAAGTATTTAAATGTAAAACTTATTCCTGTCAAAATATCTGAAACATTAAACGTTGACAAAAACATGTTAAAAAATTAAATTATAATGGAAATTGGTAAACGCAATATCCTGGGTACTTGCAGAAGGTTTTCGTGGTACCGAATTCCTTATTAAGCGTTGTCTTATATACATACGCAAAAAATTTATATTATTGAAAAATTTTGGTATAGGCATTACATCCTATTTTTCTTCGTCGTTATCTGAATTTTTAGTTTCATATGCATACACTGATGGTCTCATTATTTCCACAATTTCATGCTCGGCCAACTTGGGAGCAGTCTCAATATGGTCATCCAGGTTCAAATAATCTTCGAGTGTAATATATACGGCTAAATTCAGATAGTTGTAGACACCGCGTAAACTATTATGTAATTTAACGTCTTCTGGACGAAGAATCTTGTGAGGGAGGCATTACCAAGAAAATCCAAGATGATTGAAACAATTTTAAATTATTGTGGTTGTTGCACATCGCCATCAGGCAGTAGATGTAAGAAGTCCAAAATTGTCGTCAGGCAGTAGATGTAAGGAGTCCAAAATTGTCATTCCATTAGTACCTTCCTTAGATTCAACACTCGCCATGAATTTCCTGAACGGAAACTTCCTGTGGGAAGTTTGCTAGCTCTTAATGGACACAAGGTGGAGTTAGATTGTACAACAACCATTATTTTCTGGTAATAGATATTTTTTAGCGAAATAAGCAAGTAAGAATTTCAAATCTTTTCCTATTAAGCAATATTTCGTGTTAGTCATTTTGCATTTTTATATATCAGAATTAGTTCAGATGAAAATTATTTTACGGAATGGGTACTCTTCGTGTTATGCAATATTTCGTGTAATCAGTTTTCGTGTTAAGTGAACTCTAATGTATAACCACAGTATATTTATGTATAACTCTAAGCACAGATTTGAAATTGCAATACAGACACCTTGTGGATAATTTTTATAAATATCTTAATCGAGAAAAGTTTCCAAATATTACTTTTCATTAATGATAAGTTAAAAGAGTTTTATCAGTAGTTTTCATCATCTAATTTTAAATTAATTAAAAATATATTTGTATAAACTCTTTGTTATTACTTGTTAGTGCACAAGAAATATATTTGAATTATTAAATCTTACGTAGGTAGATCGCGAGTCAAGCATGTCAACAGCAAGCCTTATCATATTATGTATTCACAAAAAAAAATGTCCATCATGTCGTGTAAAGATTAACAAAGGCCTTCCCGAACTGTAATTTTTCATCAACATACTCGAAACATCAACGATTTTTTGTAGAATTATTATAGGCGCAGTACCTATACAGATGTGTTAAGAATGGAACGAAAAATTCTTCTTACCCACTATTACATTCGAGCTGGTTGTATCATAAACAGTATTTTGATTTTGATGCATTACCGAGTCTTCATTATTTACATCTATCACACTTCTTGAAGCCGAAGAGGGAGCAGACCGATTTGGCCTTTTCTGTAATCTGAAATTTAAATATAATTTTAGTTCAATGCATGGTAAAATGTTGTGATTTTGATGAATTGCACGTAAATACACGAGATATGAAAGTAGAGGTAAGATGTGAAATTTTTATAAAGAATTTCCTTGATTGATACTCTAGCCAGTAGCCACACCTAGAGCCCGTAAATTGGTATGGCTTTGTGGGAATATTGTTATTTTTATATACGTATACATTCTATCGCATCGCATACAGTTTTGCAGCCATTTTAATGACTTTCCTGCTTTCTGCATTAACCCAAATAGTGGTTTGCCTTTATAATAAAAAGAAACCAAGTATTTACCTACTTTTTTCCGAATTGGATATTACTACCAATCTCAGTTGGTATAGTGAAAGAGTATAGTTGAGAATGATGATATTTCTCATTCAACAAAATCCACTGAATCAACGACAAAAAGGTTGTTTCCTTATAGCGTATCAAATTATATGCCCGGCAATTAGTGTAATACGCAATCTCAATTTCAAACCCGATCTTTAGTTAAGAAACGTCCTACAACAAAAGTAATCCCGAATTTTCATTGTATCATACCTATTTAGTGCGTCTAAACTTTGGAACATGGGTGGCTCCGAGTTCATAGGAATTCTTGTTACTTCTTCTTGAATAGTGTGCTGCACAAAGGACGAAAATTGTATATAAAGCAAGAGGTGAAAAGTGATATTACTATAAAAAGCAAACGAACTGTTTGATTAAGATATTTATATATACCTACATACGATTTACACTTTTAAGCAAACAAAGTAGCAAAGCGAAAAAAAAACAAGGAAAAAAGCTAGAATTGGTCTAACAAGGATTTCGTCCAAATTCACAGTATATGTTGACCCTGAATAAAAATGAAAGTGACGCAAGTGGGAACTCCAGATGGCCAAGCGAAACTGAAATAAAAACTTTGATAATTATCATATGTGGGTATATTCGTAACATTTCTGTTCATTGCAATTATCTATAAGCTGTTATCTTTCATATACAAAAAACCAGAAGTCATTATCCCAATTAGTTTAGGGGCATTTTCCAAAATAAGATTGCGAGATTTGCTAAATTACTTTCAACTCAAACTAATTAGCTGCATAATACTGTAAAGGTACCACCTGAATCTCTCGGCCAAATTCCAACTGAATTTTAAAGCTCTTTTTGCTAAGATAGAGAATAGAAGAATTCTTAAGAACTTTTATTTAATGATTCTAAATTAAATCACAAATGCAAGAAGAAAAAACAACCGCCTCGTCCGGGGTCAAACCGGGACCTTCCGCTTGCCGGGCGACTGCTCTTACCACTTAGCTAACGAGCCAGATGATTTTCCCTCTTGCATTTATCAATATATAATTAGCCTACTAAGCCACGTTTTGCTTTCAGCTGGCATTAACCAGTAACGATGAAAGCGCAAGCGTAAATTCAATTTTTAATTTTTTCCCTGACGGGAATCGAACCTACACTTGTTAGAATCGGTCAAGATAGAGAATAGAAGAATTCTTAAGAACTTTTATTTAATGATTCTAAATTAAATCACAAATGCAAGAGAAAAAACAACCGCCTCGTCCGGGGTTTTAACCGGGACCTTCCGCTTGCCGGGCGCTTTCATCGTTACTGGTTAATGCCAGCTGAAATCAAAACGTGGCTTAGTAGGCTAATTATAAATTGATAAATGCAAAAGGGAAAATCATTTGGCTCGTTAGCTCAGTGGTAAGAGCAGTCGCCCGGCAAGCGTTCAAACCCCGGACGAGGTTGTTTTTTTTTCTTCTTGCATTTGTGATTTAATTTAGAATCATTAAATAAAAGTTCTTAAGAATTCTTCAATTCTCTATCTTGACCGATTCTAACAAGTTTAGGTTCGATTCCCGTCAGGGAAAAATTAAAAATCTTTTTGCTAAGTTCATTTTGAGTTTTTTATTATTTTTTAAAACTATTACGAGATTTGTACGGCAGTGGGTTACAGAGTAGTAACCCACCACCATATATTATTATAAAAAAAAAAATTTCCGGGAGTTGAGGTATGTATTTTATATTCCAATATTAGTATGTGTAGAATATTCGTACAAAATCACATCAAAATCGAATGATAAATTCAATGTACATATATACCAATGGGAAAAATTTTCTCATTTCCCGAATTCGGGTGTTCTGAGGGAGCTGAGGTAAATATTATCTGATTTGAAAAATTCCTTTTGGTAGTTTTTTGTGATTTTTTTTTGTCTGAAAAATTCATTACGAAATGTTTTTCTATAACTTATCGATTAATCCATTTTTTTGTTTTTTATGGATGCGCTTTATTAAGAGATTATCTGTTCAAAATTTCAGGAAGATCGGATGTCATTTATCTATTTAAAAAAAAAAATTAAATCTATCAAAGTTTTCCATACCCACTTTTTTCGCCATCTATCAGTAATCTCTCCTCTGTGGGTGGCATTTTACTCGAATAAATTTGACGGTTTCGTTCAAATTCTATTGAAATTTAACCGTGACAAATCCCGCGAAAATTTGTAAATTTAAGTATTTTCCAATGGGTAAGCCTTCAAAACCCCAGGCACATTATGTATGCATTATTTCGGTTTCGAGTAGGGACCCTCTCCGTAAGAGCAATTCTTATGATACCCTAGATGAGAATCCGAAAGTAATTTCGTATGGTTACCAATCAGTGCAAGTTTGATCGTTGAAGTGATTTTTCGCATATATTTCTAGAGCGTTTCGTTGGATAGAAAAAATAATTATAACAAATTTCATAGGATTTCATATTCTGAAGAACTTTCAGGTAAAATAAAAACGTCTAGGACTGATCGTTTTTACAATATAAAATATATATATAATATAAAATAAAAATAACTTTTAATGTTATGCATGGGTGTCCAATCCACATTGCTCTACCACAATTATTTCTGTGCATTACAAAAAGAATGACAAACTTAGTATTTCCTATAGATTTCATCTAGGGTATAAAAACCGAAAAATTATAAAACGCCTTTTGGTACTAAACAAAGGAGAGAAAAAATTCTTGTGGAAACCAACCCAAAAGAGATAAATCTTAAATATTATATTAATTATTTATTCATTTATCTATCTATTTCTATGCATGCTTTTCTAGTGTATATATATGTATATTAGCTGTAGCACAAAATTGCTATATCCTAGCCGCCTTTGCATTCGGAAGAAAAACATTCCCAAATCTCCCACAAAATTCCGTAAACTCAGGTACATTACAAATTTATTGTCAATTGGGTAGATATCAGGTTTATTGGGCTTAATATCGACTTTAGTGTGTTCTATAAGTTTCCCTTAGTGAATGTGATGTAAATACCGACAGCCAATAGAAAGGTTGGTCATTCGAAACGATGTGATAAAAAATATCATTTCCTTTTGGAATCACCTTAAAGGCTAAGCTGAAAACGTTATTGAAAAAACCAAATTCTTCGAAAATAATTACAAGAATCTTAGGAAAGAAATTTTAAGCCAATCATCGAAGCTATTAGAACAATTTCTTTAGTTATAAAGTATATCAGTACCCGTACTGACCGGCAAGGCAATACCTTCAATGTAACCTTACTTTTTCCTAATTCCTTATATTCAGTTATACATGCATGCATATTTCACAAAATCAACTGTCAATATTTGATCATCTAAAATCCAGAATTAGAAAAATTGGGCTTTCTCTTCTTTAGTAGAGGTTATTGAAAATTTGGTTTATATAGTTACGTTTAGCACATAACCTAGATCTAGAATATAAATGTTATTAGTTTGTCTATGATCTTACGATCTCAAAAAGCAAATCCTGTCCATTTGAACTGTCTACAAACATAGTGCGAATTTCTTTGTCATTAGATTATATCGACTTCCCGTTACATGCAAACGCCAATTAATTTAAATTTAATTTAGTAAAAAAAAATTACTTACCCATTGGGACCGCCATTTTCCTTACTAATTGCCGTTACATTAGTCGAATTTCGTTTACTTCGGGCAGAATCTTAAAAAACAAACCACATACATATTAATAATTATGAAGAGATAGTAATATTTAATACCTAAACGTCCAATTCGCTGATAAAAGTCTTTATTTGAAACAAAATTCATTGTTTAATCAAATTGAAAAAAAGCTTTTAGAAAATTTAACAAACTTAATTCCTTGCACAACAGTAATAACCGTCATTCCGTTTGACGTGCCCGCGACACTCGCGCCACTCACTTCAATAGTTCGGTGTTTGCGAAACTAGCGCCACGCGCCACTCACTACTAATCGTCTCGTTCGTGTATTTCCGCCTGGCGCCCTCATTCGGACAATTTCTCGAAATAACTCGAAGTTCAAAGCTTGGGTTCACTAGTCTAAAGTGTCATCTATATTGTCAAGTTAAGAAATATATTCCGTTCTTTTTATTCACAACTTTCGCGGTTCGTCAGCCGCCCTCCAGCTCCAGGGCATAGAAAAGCAAGAAAGCTCGAAACGCCAACTGTAGCCAATAGATTTTTCACCGCCCGATGCCTACAGAAAACCGTTTAACGAAACCAATGCAAATTTAACGTTTCGCCGGTGCCCTCCAAGGCGTAGAAGAAACTTTTTAGTCAGTGCCAGCGGCGGAGAAAAGCAGCGCAAATAGATGTGCCCAGAATCATTGACGTCTTAGAAAGGAGATGTCGCTACGTGTCTTTCGTTTGTTATTTCCAGCTTTAAAACTTCTAATAAAAGAGTTATTAATGAATGGTAAGGAGTTTTGATTTAGTTGTGAAAGATTTTTATATTATATGCTGGAAAAATTGTATTTTTACCATTAAATAAAAGTTTCAATCACATTTTTGGCAAGTAGTGACATCTCGTTTCTAAGACGCCAATTATTCTCTGCACAGAATTTATGGTCACCAAATCATTCTTTCGACTTAGCTCATGTCATCACAATAAAGTGAATCTTTATTTATTATTTATAAATGAAATTCAGATTGATTTAATTTTATTAACAACAGAAAAAATAAAACAGCACTTTGTTGTCACACGACTAGAACAATATATTAACGGTCGTCTATCAAACCTTCATTTATATATGAGCGTCCAATTATTTGGATGATTATTATAACCTATAAGAATGGGCAGATGTAAGAATAAACTGATATGATGTTTGGTAATTGTTAAGGACACTTTCAACCAGCTACGAAGTCATTCAATCATTTCTTCATTGCTCAAATTTGTAGGATTAAGGCCGCGAATATAACAAGCTTACTTCAATGCGTCTGGTTGCATATTAGAACATCACCTTCTCTAGATATTACCAAGTCCATGTAGTGTATAATAAAAGCGTTTTCAAAGAGTTGCATGGTAGGTAGGTATTAATGCAACTTACAATCGTCTGCCTTTCCGTTCCCGCTAATATCGTTGTAACCTGGCAACCAAAGAATAAGGACCCTGTTATGTATTGGAACCATTAGTTATTTATTCAATGATTGAAACCACTGACTGGCATATATAAAATGGACTGCTGATAATCCTGAAATTGTTTACATTATTTAACATTATTATGGGATAATTTTTCTATAGTTGTCTCATTTTGGTTTAACTACTTTATTCCGCTGAACTTCAAATAATAAATTTTATACAAAATCCACCATAGTTCATTTTCAGTTCAGTGATTTTCTCAATGAATATATAGAATAGGAAAAGATGGCAATACAATATTTGTAGACCTTTCTCTGTCCCCCATACCTACTTTTAAGAACAGGCAGACAAAAATTGCTTAATTTTATTTCTTTAAAACTCACGTTTAAAGAATATTTTATGTTGTAGGAGATAAGATTTCAAGAAAAGAAATAATTTCGAATGCATCTGTAATTTATTGAATTTTTAATATGAATATTAAAGCGAAAGTTAAACTTAAAAATAAGATAATTGTCACACCCCTGCCAACAAAAGTTGATCCATATGAAATAGAAAATCAGGCAGTCCATGTTATATGTATATGTCAGTGACTGAAACACTACGGAAAATTCTTTGCATGAAATGAAATAAAAAAAAATCGAGATATGTTCCCTCTCGCTCATTATTTTAGCATCCTTTCAGGGTTGATTCAGTACTCACAGCAGCGTTTTAGTTCAGTAATCATACAAAGATAGATAGATTTGTCTCATTCTAATTGCTTAACTTTAGGGCTTATAAAGTAGATTGAACTACATTGCATGAAGAAATTTAGAACTTGTTTCTAGTTAAATCCATTACGGAAATCAACGACTTGGAAGTGCATACGAGTGACACAAATTCCAGTAATAAATTGGTAAGAACTGAGAGATTTTTAATTATAATAAAAAAAAAAAACAAAAATTTTAAACAGACAATCTGTCGTTTTAAAAATTCACCATAGTCCATTGACAAGACTTTTCGTTTTATAGCCGTTGACTCAGCGAAAAGGACTATAACTGGAAAGGTACTGCTGTAAAAAGGGCTCTTACTAAATTTAATTAGTGAAGTATTTACCGGTGACGTGAAATGAAAAGTAAGCAAGATTTTTCATAATATCTATATTTCATATATGCATACGGAACAATAATAAGAATCTTGGATTTCGAGAGGGAGCTGAGAGATGTGTGTGCTCAAATCCCACCATCGATACTAAAAAATAAAAGTCAAAGTGTAGTCGTTATTTGTTCAACATATTATGTCGTTTTCGTTTGATCAGGTTCGATCTGGAGGCAACCCTGTTCAATCGAACGGATTCAAAGTACTTCGGAAAATATTTGCATGTGCATGTATAATGGAGAACAATGACTATTTTAGTTAATTATGCAGAATAATAGTCACAAAAAAAAACAATTAATTCAGTGAAGGAATTATTGAAATCGGATAAAAAATGACGAAGTTATAGTTATTTTAGCGCCGCATTCTCAAAAACGCGCTCTAACATGATGACGTCATGATACACAATACAATTCGCGGTCTAACGCAGCGCGAGTGTAGTTGCTGCACCACCGTGATAGAAAGTACTCGGGATTGGATTTGTTTTGGATTTATTTCATAAAATATTGTCTTCATCACCAGATTCGCTGTTTACTAATAGTTTTTGTTTATGTAGTAGTGACCCAAGAAAATTTTCAGAGCGAACCAGATGCTTTTTGGGTTGCCTCTAACAGACAACATATGACCGTCATTTTTGCTTCAAACGAACGTTTTGACAGCACTTAGGTTGCTGCTCCCAGAGCGAACCTGTTGTTCAAACAAAAACGACATAAATTATACTAAATGAAAAAAATGTTATTTGGGAAAAAATCTTCTCCTGAACTGAATTATGACTGAATTGTGTGCTTCTCTTCATTGGTTTAGAAAAACCAAATACATCCCCCAAAGCATAAAAGTAATGAAAAACTGATGCTTCCCTTGTGGTACTTTATTATATACCAACTTATAAGGACTGAAGTAGGTCCAACTATGATACGACGTTAGAATATCCGCATCAACAGAATAAAATACATGGAACTTTTTTAGCAATGTTAAAAAAATACTTTTATTACGAATGAAACTTTCGTTTGTTTATACAAATGTGGAATATTAATACGAACAAAGTTAACTATAATTATTACGTTTAATTATTTAATTATTACATTTGCGGTAAGATACTTTTTCTTTTTCACCTCTGACAACTAAAACAAAAGTAAAGTTTTTATATAATTCTCAACCTACTCAAAAAAGGACAGATACAACTCAAACATAATCTTCAGCAATAATGTGCTAGATTAAGCAATAGCGGATTTTTCAAACGTTGTGATGCAATGAGTGCGCAATAACTGATTTCAAACAAAACGCGCAAAAGGTTAAAACAATCAATAGCATACTGCACACCCTTTTGAAAGTTTTTCAGTTTTGAGACAGTGGTGATATGCGTTAAGAGTTTGCTCCTGAATTTTTCCCGACTGCCAATCCTTTTTCACTTATTTCCCTCAAAAAAATATAAGTCTAGGTTCTGCACCCCCCCCCCCCCCCTTCCGATTCCAAACCATGTTACATACTTCCGCATTCAATAAATCACTTCACTACACTACTTACTACACACTGACAGAATTAAGGATTTCAGGATAACAAGCAGCAAAATAAATGAAATTCACTCATCCTTATTATAATTTATTAAGAATTTTTGCATTATTGTATAACAATTACGCAGTTTTTTTTCGTATTTTTTTTTTTATTATTATTTATTTTATTTCATCTTAATAGACTTTCGTAATAAGCAACAATTTCTCAAAATTAATAAACTTACGTAATCATCAATTTCTCCATAGATTAATATGTAGTTAGAAAACGATTCCTCAATTTAAACTTCACTTACATTTAAGAGTAATTAATAAGTAACAATATTGTAGTAATAATAAGGATAGGGACTACATTATTATGCAACAGACTTCAGGTGGCTTAAGACAATTATCATTACCGTTAATATTATTACCGAAATTATTATTATTATTATTATTAAGCAGCATTGTCCCATTTGATATAATGACGTCAACATCATCATTATTATTATTATCATTATCGGTACGACGATGATGAGATTGTGTCTTTTTCATATCATCATTATTATCGTTGGGACTATTTTCATTAAAACTAATAATATTATTGCTTAGGAATTCATAATTACTGGCTAACAAACGATTGTAGTCGATGCTCTTACCATAAACGCTTTGATAGGGACTGAATTCACCACCACCATTTGGTGATGTTGTACTCAGTACTGATTGTGTTTCCATATCATCCGTATTGCTAGGGCAACTGCTATTATTGGCTTGTGAATCTAGCCATCTTTTTGGATTACGAACAAATTCATCATCCCAATAGTCAAGCAAGTCGAATCTCTCGCTTTTTTCAGTATCCGTAATATTATTGGGGGGTGCAGCAACCCTCCCACATGTATTGTCATCTTCATCATATCTCTGTTGACTGTCGCTGTTATAGTCACTATCGTTATCGTTTTGTTGAAGTTTTCGATCGAACGATTTCGACAATGATAAATTATTAACAGATGACACATGTGAGGGGTTGCTTTGCAAGTTTTTTGACTGCTTATTTTCGATATTTAGTTTTTCTTTTTTTTTCGATTCATGATGATGATCATCATCATCATCTTCTGATGACCAATCTTCACAAGATTCATTAGTTTGAGACGACTGTTCCAGCATTGAAGTCGTAATAATCGTATTGAGTGCTGGATCTTTAGGAATACGAAACATTGGTTCTGGAGTTTTCTCTTTAATTTCAGTATTCAACCATTGTTTCACGGCCATCGTAAGTGGATATTTGTTTGGGTCATCTAAGTTTTCAGAGATTGTGGTTAAGACAATTGTTGAATTACTAGGATCGGAATCTTGTGTGACTGTATCTTTGGAATCTTGTTTGGTTTCGATAGATGTATAATGTTCAGGGTAGTCGATTTCATCCTGAATATTACCGCCAATCTTATTATAATTTTTACTGTCTTCGTTTTCACTTGGAGTAGTAGTAATTACAGTAACATATTCCTTTGTCATATTATTATTTATTGGTGAAGTATACGAAGAGGAAGAATTCGATTTTTCGATATGCTCTTCCGGTATTTCACTTATACTTTTTTCGAGAGGCACCACAACCGATTTATTTCCAGAATCAGAGTCAACCTGAATTGGACTAGAACAACTCTTAGAGGTATTTGAGCATACATTAGCGGCAGAATCATTATGATTTCCATTGCCATAAACTCTATCATCTTGATAATCATTTTCTTCTGTATTAAAAATGTGTGTGGTGTTATTTGAAGATGATTCAATTGAAAGAACACCTTTTACTGTTGGAAGGAGAGTTTCTTTAATTGGAAGGACATCTTCCACAATTGGAAGGGCATCTTCAACAATTGGAAGGGCATCTTCAACAATTGGAAGGGCATCTTCTACTACGGTCCGAAGGCCATCTTCTACGATTGGAACGGCATCTTCTACAATTGGAAGGTTATCTTTTACAATCCGAAGGTTATCTTCTACCGTTGGAAGGGCATCTTCTACGATTGGAAGGTCATCTTCTATAATTGGAAGGTTATCTTCTACAGTCCGAAGGGCACCTTCTTCCATTGGACGAACATTATCCGCAATTTTAAGAGCATTTTTCACAATTGGAGGAGAATCTTTCGCAATTATAAGCGGGACATCTTGCACAATTGGAAGGACATCATCTTTCATAATTGGAAGAGATTCTTTTGATGTTGAGTCAGTTATTTTGGGCTCATTTGTATATAAATTTTCTTCGTGAAACACATTTTCCAATATTGCTGCATTATCAACAATATTTTCTTCCTTCAACGAAACCTTGGTTTCATTAAATTCTCCTTGTGTTGATGCTTTTAATAAAATCACTTCTCCTGCTGAGACATCGTTGAAATGACATTCATTTTTCGAGTTTCTACTTTCTTCTTCTTCTTCCTCTGCTTCTTCTGATGTAAACACTTTACCTAGAGACATTTCTTTGGAATCTTCTTCATTCGTAATTTGTATCACTGAAGACATATCGATTGAAACGGCTGCTAATTGAAGTGCTTCTATCGAGGGAAGATATTCTTTTTCCAAAGGATGATCATTAGAGTTTATTTCATTTAAAATCATTTTCCTTGGAGAATTTTGTGTTGATGAGGATCTACTAAGCTGTTCCTCAATATCTTTCAGTTTTTCTTCAAAAATTGCTTGAATATCAATTTTTTCTTCAGGTTCTTTTTCTGGCTTGAACTGTGTCAAATCGAAATGCAGAAAATTTGATTCATTCAAATCACTGGAAATGTCATTTGAAACTTGGTCTTGGCTAAAATTATCATGCAATGAAGCATTATAATGATCTTCAGTAGGTATGCTTTCATATTGTTCGGTATTAAGGACATCGGAATTTTCATATTCATGGTCTTCAGAATTGCTAACAGCTGAGCAGATGTTATTAGGAACTTTTTTTGTTTCTATAGTTATAATCGAATCTATCGTCATCATGTCATTTACGTCATCGAAACTATCATTATTATTTTGTAGCTCACAACATCCATTCTGAAGACATGATGATGTGTCCATGTTTCCGCTGATGGAATTTTGTTGTGGTCCTTCTAGATCTGAGCAAATAATTTCCTCATAACATTTTTTAGATTGTTCAAATGAATTGTTTTTATCGAAATCTGTTGTATCTTCAATATCATCATATATCAGACTTGAACTTTTCTCTGATCCAATCTTTCTTCCACAATCATCTGAGGATAAGTCTGATATACTCTCTGTATCTGAAATCTTTTCATTTACTGGACTATCAATAGACAATAATGTTTGAACAACCGTATTTTCATCAATATCTTCTTTCTGTCGCTGCTCCTGTTGTTGTTGATCTGGAATATTGTTGATACAATCACAATCAATTTCATTTCCATTCAAAACAGAGTACTCGTTTTCAATGCTCGACAATTGGCTTGAAGATTCATTCTCTACTGTATGATCTGAATGCGATTCAACACTACAATCATCTTCATCCCGTTTTATACCATTCCCTAATCGATTAGATTTTTCAGTGTTCACAAAATTTACAAGATTTTCACTTTGCTGAGTATCACTGTAAGGAGAACTTTTCTTCACTTCATGCTGCTTTGATTGTTGATTAGTTGATAATGATTTGATAACACTCAGTACCATTTCCTCCTCTTCTTTCAGGATACTGCTATTACCTTTATTAAATTTACAATCGAAACCATTGAAAATTTCTAATGGATTTTTGCAGAAATTTTTGGCTAAAATACAATTTTTTCTGTCGAGAAGATATAAACTGTCGATTGTAAGATCTTCATCTGAGCTAGTAGTTGGTGTAGTGAAATATGATGTTTTTGCTATTGGCGAATCCTTCACTTCAATCACTTTTGAATTAGTTTTCTGCATCTGTTTTGAGTCAATCTTTTGATTAGATTTTGTTTGTTTCATAATATCTCCTCCTTTTACCTTTTTCAATGCATTCGGACTTCTTTTCTGTTTCTTATTTCGAGTTTTAGTTCTTTGTTTTTGTGAATTTTCTAGACTCATTGAATTTGGCGTACCATCATCTTCTGTAATCTGATCTTTTTCTGATGTACTTTCAGACTCATTATTAAGACAAATTGTACCACTGTGTAACTCTTTTTCAGTAACTTTTTCTACCACAGGCACAGATTCAGAATGTTTGATAATAGTTGCATTAGAAGCAGTTTTGTTTAGCTCTATACTACTATTACTACTACTACTAGTACTACTATTATTATAAGCTTGCTCCTTTTCAGGTTCTAATTCATCATGCGGTGCAATATCTTTAAAAAGCCGACGTTTCCCTTTCGGTTTGACTGTTTTCCATTCATCTTGAACGATTGATTTTTCGGCAGTTGTTGTTTGTGTTTCTTGGATCTTTAACTTATTGTTAGCAATATTTTTGGCAGGAAGTTTATCAATATTATTATTATTATTGTTATTTGTGTTATTTGTGTTATGATTAATACTACTAGCAGTACCAAGTACTGGGCTTGTAGCAGTTTTTGTGACTTTTTGATGGTTACTTTTAGTCAATATTTGTGCAAAGCTTACTACTGGCGATTTTTCGTTTGCGCTTCTTTTATCATTTGTTGTTGTTGTTGTGGTTGCTGCTGTTATTGTTGTTGCTGTTGTTGTTGTTCGTCGTGGTGTTTTCTTATTAACTATAGTATTTGCAGAATTATTATTATTATGTTTCGGTGGACTAGATTTAACTGAAGGTGATGTTGCTGCTACAACAAGATTATTTTCTGTGGTGGCTAAACCTTTTTTAATTCTTTCAGCCAAGGTAAGTGTAATAGGAAGTCTATCTTTTATATTTTTCGATAAATTATTCGTAGTTTTCTCCTCATTCGATATGATTTTATCATTTTGACCATTCTTTATTGACTTTGAGTCGTTTTCTTTTTCCTCAGTACTTTTATCTTGTTTTGCAGTTTTCACTGAAAACCCTTTTTTCAAAGAATTATTTTCTTTAAATTTTAATGTTGTTGAATTTATACGTCGATCATTATTATTTGAACATCTTCTATCTTTATTATCCCCCTGATTTGGTGGCTTGACGACATTACTTGGTAGGAACTCTTTTACATTTACATTTAGATGGGACTTGCGTAAACGTGGAATAAATTCCTTTGCATTCGCATTAAAAATGATTTTCTTTTCCTGAAAAAAAAGGAAGAAAAATTAATTTAATATTGAAAATATATGTAAAATTTAACTTACAGTCTCTTCGTTATTTGGAGTTTTTAGCTCTATTACAGTATCACATGATGCTTCATCTATTGTTGTTGCATCGTCTTCCATGTTATCAATGCAGTCTTCTTCAGAGCAATCAGGTGTTGTGGCCTAAAAGAAAGTGTAAGAAAAAAGATTTGAAGGTAAATCAATATAAAGTGTATATAAAAATAAGGTAAATCAAGTTGAGCACAATCCGTCGAGAGAGTTATAATAAAAGTCAAATATACTTATGTAAGTATCAGACTATGTAAAGATTCACTAGTGATTCTCCTCCGCTGGAAGAAATCCTGAAAAAACTTACACCTACCTTATGTAGATTGGTTTGAGGAAACTCTTGAGGACACAAACCATCGATGATTAACATTATAGCTGTGTTCTTTTGTGTACCTTATTCTAGAGCTCCCATATACTGGAGAGAACAAATTGCTCTGTCGAATGAAGCGAACTATTTTTACTGTTCGCTTCATCTATAAATTTCTATGAAAATGTATGAGGCGTCCTTTTGTGCATCTTTTGTTCTGCCCTGTTCTGCGGACACAGAGGAACACAGCTTATGTTGCATTCGTATGATGGTCAAAAACAAAACAAAAATCAGCAAAAACTATCTTGTAACTGTTACTACCTAGCTACACAGCCCTAAAAAAAAACTATACCCCTTATATTAAATCTGAATCTAAAGAAAGAGACAACTCTCTCTCTGCTATAAAAGATTAGAAGAAATTCTTAAAAGAAGGGTGAAAAGGAGTTTCCAAAATATTCGACGATTAACTCCATTCTCGGATATCATATAATTTTGGAACACCATTTAAGATGGGGTTAAGAAATCGTCAAATTTTTTTACTAGTCCAGTACTTACCAGTAATTACAATTAAGTACCAGTAAATTTTCTAGTATAACTATACATATTTACTGATAAGTACTTGTAAGTACTGGGAAGTACTGTCAACTAACGGTACACTGAAGTACCAATTCTTGTACTTATTTCTAGTATAAATACTGATACTGGGCCATGTAATAAGTAAAAATTTACTTGAATATCATAGAGCTCGAGTGTCAAGGTTTGTTGGTCGCCGGTACAAAATAGTCTCGAGTAGCTTTAGATACAGCAAATTTGATATTTATAAAGCAAGTTCTTATATCCGAGACGTTTGTCTGCTGAAATTATCCAAATTGCAGTTCACTCCCTTACATTCATGCATTCAGTCGATTTTAATTTGTTAATTTTTTGCCATGTTCAATTTGTATGTACTCTGCGCTCCCCTTTTCTTCTCCAGGGATTTTTGAAATGTACATAAAGTACATTTAATAATAATTAATTTTTTGGAGAATGTAAACGAGAGAAATGTCAAACTGCTTCTCAATGGAACTACGCACACTTGGCAGAGGCAATCACAGCCGCACGCAGTAAGTTTGATAAAATTTGAAATAAACGCACCTGGGGCCGTATTCACTAACTCGGAGAGTTGTGGAGCTGTGGAGATGAGAGTTCTTTTGCCACTTAACTCTCCACTCGGAATTCTGTAACTCGTGGAATTTGTATTGAGATTTACCAAACTCTCTATTCTACTCGGCAAAACTCTCCGCTGTGTTAGTTGTGGAGAAGTAAGAAAAATATTTCTCAACTGGAAGTATTGTCTGCTTTTATTGTCCTTTGGGAAGGTACCAATGTATCTAGGATGTTCAAATTTATTTGTGTATTCACTGCATATCCTGGCTATATTTACAAAAACAAATTATGGAAATCCTTGCAATACTTACAGAGAAATAAGGATTTTGGTATCTCAAGGTACCCGCTAAAAATTGCAATTCACGCGAAAATGGTCAATTTGGTCGTCTTCCAGTACAGAAGAGATGCTATAAAAATTTTAAATATGCAAGTTAAAGCTTGTATGTAGGATGAAATCGCATCTACATTTTGTTCCCTAATTAGATATGTAATTATTTTTTCAGTCCAATAAATGGTTTTGGAGATACCTGCAAAAGAAGTGAATCAGTCCTTAAGATGAAAAGAAAAAATGGCCGTTTTCTGGTACAAAAATGGACATATTTTCAACTCATCATTATGAAGAACTGGTAAGGCGTGGCTTTCCATGAGAAAAATGTTCACAACAGAGTACTAATGGATGTGAAATAAAGAACGGTAGAAATATATGCAAAATATAGGAACTGGGGTGTATATGACCCAAGTGCAAAAAATCCGTCTTTCGGCGGTAAAAAGTCAGTTATATGAAGATCAAAAAAAACTACACCACTCGATTACCCGTTTCTCCCTCTTTAATTTGACGTATTTTTGACTACCACCCATCCGCAAAAGCCCCTCCCTCAGAAATTGTTCACCTATATTTTTGTACTCTAGACTCTAAGTCAGTAGGAAAAAACCACAATGCTCTACAGAGTTATCCGCCTTTCAATATTTCGATACTTCTCACGTTTTCTTTAACTCCTCAAGTATGTTAGAGAATCTCGAATGGAGAGTTAGGGAGTTTTAACCGGGGAAAACGAAAATTCTTATTCCCAAACTCCCAAACTCACCGAGTTAGTGAATCCGGCCCCTGAACGGATGAGCACAACTTAAAATTTGCGTTAACGGATTGTTTATCTCGCTCCTGCGTTTTTTTAAGCTGCCATATGATCTCTTTCATGTTCCTAGATAACGTTGTAATATCCCATAGCGTTTCTATTATAAACAGCAAATTCAATAGAATTTTATAATTTTCTTCATATTGCCACAATTTTGGCCCAAACTGTGCTATCATTTTAAATTAAGTCCATTCTACTTCAGCCTTTATGCACTTTTACTGTGAACTGTTAATTTAATTTGTTTTTCGTAATAAGCAAGGCAATGACATCAAATCATCATTGGAATGAATTAAGGCCTAGACATATTTCTTCTAGGCTGAAAATTCATCTAGCCACCCTCCTAGCTTTTATGCATCGAAACGGTAAAAAAAATAAGTGAGCACATGATTTTTTTTTACTTACACCAGTAGAATTTCCATCATTGTTAGTATGCGTTGTTCTGTTTTGTATTTTACGTCTAGTATCTTTTTTATCACTCTCCTCCTCAGTACATTCAGAGTAAGACCCGCTATACTCTGGTTCTGAAAATCCAAATAATTCTTTAGTGGAATGAAAAATGGATAAAAAAATAACGAAAAATTACCTATTACTGGCATGAATGGCTGTTCGTATACGTAAGGGACAAAAACAGGTGGATAAAATTGCTGATATCCGCAATTGTAATAATTTTCAAATGAAGGTGCTATTTCCTGTGAAAGTAAAATAATATATACAGGTGTTATAAAAATATTATTTTGAAATATAGGGAAATTTCAGGGACGTATTCATTCAAATCAAGTAGTCGTAACTTGTGACTGTCATAAAATTATAAGATGATAGTTTTGTTGATATGAATTAGAATGCGCCTAGGAAAGAGAGGGGGTTCAAATAAAAAAAAACAGTTTTTATGACGATCACAAATTAAGACAGTT
The DNA here is from genome assembly GCA_963930735.1 of Dioctria linearis. NCBI lineage: Eukaryota > Metazoa > Arthropoda > Insecta > Diptera > Asilidae > Dioctria > Dioctria linearis. Next base: position 29,988,569 of record OZ005740.1, on the reverse strand, counting down.
TGGTGAATATATTGGGACCCTCAAACTTACAAAATGCTTCGAATTTCCAGCAATGCTTTCCTCAATTTTTTCTGTATTATTTTCAGTTATTGCTGCTGTTGTAACTGTTGGTGGTGGTGTTATTGATGTTGCTATTGCAGGTGTTGGTGGTGGTGTTGTTGATGTTGCTATTGCAAGTATTGCAGGTGTTGCTGGTGGTATTGTTGATGTTGCTATTGCAGGTTTTGGTGGTGGTGTTGTTGATGATGTTGTTGTTGTTTCTGTTGTCGTTTCTGTTGTCGTTGTTGTTGTTGTCTGCTCTTCAGACTTTGGAGGCTCTGGTTTTGAATCACAGTCATTCGGTAAATCCTCACACTTCTTAGACATTTCTTTGATATTTGTTTCTTTATCACTTAAGTTCTAAGAGAAAAAAAAACAATTTTTAGAAAGAATTTTTTCCTCAATATTCCACTAAAAGCACTTACTTCATTTGAGTCAGTCAACGTGGGATTTTCTTCTTCTTCTATATCAGTACTTTGAATAGGACTATTTAAATCTGAAAGATAAACGCTATAAGGCTGATAGCTGTAAGGCAACATAAACATTTGACCCGTGTACTGGTCAAATCCATTAGGCAAACATGCTAGAAAAATGAAAAAAAAATTGTTTTTATAACACCAAATTTTTACAGTGACATATTGATGTATATACATACATCATATCTAATTATATACTTACGGTTAACATAGAAAACACCATTTTGATCAAAATAGCTATACATGAAGGCTTGTTCTGGATCAATAGAATCAGCATATGATGAACACTGTTCAGGACTTAAAGAAGGTACACTTGCGGCTGAAATTGATTCTTCAGTTGATACTATACTGGCAGCTGCCGATGAGGTTGTATTAGTATCGGTAGAAGATAAATATTTTCTTGGTTGTGAGAGGTAACCTTTCTTAAAAATTACATCTTGCCGTGGTGTTGTTATACGGGTATATTCTTCTTAAGAAAAATAAAAAGAAAGAAAAATAAATACTATGTAACTATAATATTTCAATTAAATATTCATTTAGAAATTAACAAACCATCATTGAAGGCAGATGCTTGTGATCTCGCTTGATAATTTTCCTTATTGGCATCAGATACACGATTCCCTTCTTGACCTGTACGTCCTGCTGTTCTAAAGTTAAAAAATCTCGAAGCGCTATTCTGAAATGGTCTTCGATGATATGAATTACGTGATGAATATGAGGACGATGACGAAAATGCACTATTCTGCTGTTTATAATAATTTTTTGCGTATTCACTTCGTCCAACATAACCTGATGAGCCGAATAGTGGTTTTCGTCTTAAGTATGATGAATTCGGGTATCTATCATCTTTTGAAGATGCTGAAAATGGAGAAAAAAACATATTATTCGTTTTAATTATATATCAGTTACATAAAAAGTGACACATTTATACTAAAAATTACCGGTTAAAATAAAAACAAGGTTTTGAATACATTAAAATTATAGTTCCTTATTTTTCATACAGTTAAAACTAAAAACACGTTTTTCATGTTACATCAAAAAAATTTGGCGGAAACAATATTGCGTCTACTTTCCATTAAGTATGTGAATGAAGACAAAAATTCTATCTTGTCGGAGTAAGTATATATTTCGAAGCATTTTAGTTGGTTGTGTTATAAAAATAGATAAAGTCAATGTCATTAGAATGGTTTTATTTTTCTCTGTTTTTCTGTTGTTCATATAGGATAGAGATTCTTCGCATGATTTACATATGTGTGTGTGTGTGTGTATAGTCACATGCATCATTTATGCCATATCGTTCATCCCTACAGATAGATCTCCATTTACCACTTCCAACCATTCGAATAATATTTAAATCGGTATTGTAGATATAGAGTGTTGATGATCTAAATTTAAATCTTTTGAAAAATGTCAGCTTCATGCGTCGGGCACAGTTAAAATACTGTGAAACTCATATGAAAGCGGATTACATAAACCTATCAATGAGAAATATATTCAAGCCGTTTCGGTGGAAGTCCATAACATTGAAATTTTAAAAATATCTTTACAAAACGTATGCAAATATTATTTACCCTTTCGCTTTAATAGATAATTGCTTTTAAGTTAGTAGTGCTGTAGTTAAAGAGTTTTTTGGGGTAACTAGAGGTGAAGATCAATATCTTTTTTATTTTATTTTTATTTTTTAGTACTATTGACAAAACTCGGAGGATATTTTATGATACACATTGGTATGATATTGTAAAAAGTATTGTCAAGAAATTTAAAAAGAGGATTAATAGCTGCATATGGAGTCTATCGCAAGAATCTATCTAAATAAAATAGCTGCAGCTTATAATGTAGATGCATAATATATGTATATGTATGTATGTATGCAGCTCTTATAAAGGAATCAAAAAAATGGTATGGAATGAAAAAAGTAGTTATTGGTTAGCACGTTTTGAACATGCGGTTATTGTAGATGTTGCTGTGCAAAAACATGTGCGATTTTGATAAATATAGAGTTATAGTTCAAGGTGGCATATTGTGGTACTATGAACGAACGCACACTGTGATAATAGTACATAATATGATGGTATCGTTACTAAATTTTATTCAAAGATTTACCATGGCACATAAGAAAGGCGCACTTTGTGCTAATGCCTTACAGTTAGAGAGGTCTGGAAGGGGGTCTATGTAGAAGACATATTATGTGAAATTTGGCCGACACAAGCACTCTGTCTAGAGATGCAAGAAGTGGTTTTAATTGTCTTTTACTATGGTATTTTAATATAAAACAGGATACCGCATAACGTAAACTAAAACTTTCGCTGCTGCCTCTTGTAACACGAACTAAATATATTGCATTGGTGCCGCTTTTGTAATGTGTTGCGCTCTGGACCTCGTACAACAAGGAACTTTCCTTCCGGCTTATAGGGGGCTCCTAATGTAATCGAGTTTTTTAAATTTCATACATATAGGATTTTTGGTAATTTAGTAGTATTGAGAGAACAGGAAAAATTGATACCTATAAAATTCGTGCACATGAGCGTTGCTTTTCGACTAAGAGCATTTTCGGTGGAAGCAACTGCAGTATTTTCAACCATATATTTTGTTGCCCCGCTCTCTATGTTGATTCTACTACACGCCTGTATTATGCTCTCACTACAGCGGCGCGACAGATTCTAATACAACCAGAATTTGACTGTGCTAAATTTGGCTTATCACACTTCCTGTAATATTCTAAGGTTTAGCTATATATATATATATATATATATATATAGGGGGTTGGCCCGTCGTTTAGGTCGGCCAACTGCGATTTTTGTAGTTTTGACCACTAGCGCCACCAATATGCAAACGCATCAAAACTTCTCTGTGACAGCAAACTTTCGCAACATTACAGATTTGGAGCGTGAACGCAAACGCAAAGAATGTGTTGTGCACTGTGGCTTGAAATTAAAAAAAAAAAAAAAAAAAGTTTTTTTTAGCACCAGTGATTAAGGGGAGAAAGTGAGGCGAAAATATGCAATTCGCAAGATAAACATTGTGAATGTGTTAAGTGGTTTATGTTTGAAAACAAACCAGGGGGAAAATGCAATCCCATATTAAGTTAGGTTGTGGTGTGAAACGATGAGGAAATAGCGTGTGTCGTCAAGGTTTGACAATTTTTGTAGTCAGAAATGGCCCACAGAGATTGTGTGCTTCGAAGAAAGCCAAAAAAACGCCCATTACCGATCTCAACGAAGACAATGCAATGCGCCAATATAACGATCATTTCCATCATTACAGCATATATTCCGTCGATTTTCAGAGATTGGCTTACCTAGACAGCACGGGAAGATCTTGATAGCATTTCACTTTTTTTGCTAAAATGCCTATATTTTTTTCATTTTTCACCCAATCAATTTGAGATATTCAGACCTTTCCAAAGATGTGCTTAGATTGACCAGATTCTTCCTTAAATATAAGTTATTGTGTAAAATCAAAAGGGTGGCGGCCTACCCAGACAACATTCCCTGACATATGCATATTTGTATGCCGTTAATAGTGTTCGTGTGAGCTCAATTTTTTTCTTCTTAATCCCGTTTTAGAATTCAATTCAATCTGTACAAAAAATATTTAAATTTCTGTATGATATGATCCCAAATGTCTGAGAATTTTTGTGTGATCAGCACCTTATGGAGTTGTTAGCCATCTATTAAGCAAATCTCAAAAATTTAATTAAAGACATCCATTTTTCTGTAGTAGTAAAGATTGTTAGAAACTCACAGTCAAAATTGAGAAAAACAAAATATGTCCGAATGTAATGCTTACAATATTAATACTTCTACTTAATACGTACTACTGTCACGATAAAGCTTATCTTAGTTAAAGTAGTAAGATAAAAGTCTATCTGGATGATTTATCTCAGATAATGAGCCACATCGTAGTTTGGTACTGTCTGTGACGCAATTGCATAAATTCACCATTGAGTGAAACTACCTACGAGTATGAGTACATGTTGATTAGAATGCCATTCTACTTATAAGTGATTTATTTTGAGCTGCACTTTCGAAGGAGCTATCATGGCCGTCTTTAGCCAAGTGGGGGTACTGGACACTTTAGGATATGGGGCCCTCTAACAGAAATTATTTTTAAAAATGCTTTGTGTTATCAACAGGAAAGGTGAGGCTACACGTCGTGAGACTATGGCCTCCAGAGACTCGGAGACGCATGAAATCTCTAAAGACTTTTTTGGTCGTCGGTCTTCCGTCGTGTATTTTAAAACAAACAGGTCTCCAGGTTCGGTTTCCGGCCTCGGAAGTTTGCTCATTTTTCACCTACAGGTCTCCCGAACTATTTGTGTGTTTTGGTTAGTTAAGTGAAAGGAATAAAGTGGAGTGAGGTTGACAAATTGTTCCAAAGAAATTAATAAAAAAATTAATAATTAATATAATGGATTTAGGACAGGAAATTTGTTTCGTCTGGTTATTTTTGAAAAAATCACAGAAAAAAAAGAATCACACAAAAAAAAGAATCACACAACTTTCTTGTGTTATCCCACAAATTTTGGACACCAAGAATATATTTTTAAGCTTTTTCACTTTTCGCATAACATAAAAATATTAATAACTTTTGAGATAATTCTCTCTAACAATCTCTTGCTTGACAATTACCAAAGATCTCTGAAGGTCTCTAGAGACCAAACTTCAAATTTCGTGTATACATACGTCGAACAGAGACTTTTATTATTGTCCTCGAGAGACAAAAGTCTCTTGCCGCGTAAACATTTCGCAGATTTTAGTCTCTGCAAAAGTCTCTCACCGTACATCTTTACCTTAGCTGTTTTATCATCACCGTCAATTCCATAGGCTCTAATGTAAATGCGCACATGAAGTGACGTAACAGCAAGGTAACCTTTTCGTTCCTCTGGCTAGCAACTCTTGGGTGACGAAACTATAACCACGCCTTCGCGTTTATATGAACAGGAAGGCATTGTTAACATTTTTTACGCCGCCTGACTGCTATTGTTGTGGGAGACGTTGTAGAGCTTAGAAGGAGCTTACGAATCAATTTTTGTGAAAAATGGCTGTTGCAACGATAGTGCGAGAGAAATATATAAATAATGAAGCATTAATAAAAAAAGTACAAACAAGACCACCGCTATACAACAAAAATTTAAGGAATATTCTGATAGGAATTTGAAGATAAAAATGTGGAGAGAAATATCCATAAAAGTGTTTATAGACCTCAGAGTTATAAATGCGAAGTGGTGAAAAAGTTTTTTAACATAACAAGTGTGAACAAATTTGTCAATTTACAAAACAAATACTGTTAACTGAGTCAGTTAGTTAAAAAAAAAAGTTTTTACTCTGCTTATATGATATTGCTTAAGATATAATTTGTATATTATTGCTTTTAAAAAATGGCTAGCTAAATTAAAATGCGTTTATATAGAATTAACTACAAGGAAAAGAGAAAGACGATGTCTCTCGGGAGCTCCAGCTATTGGCTCAGTTGTTAAAACATAGCCATCAGAAAGTAAAAGCTCTAGTATTTGTGTCACTCGCAAAAATTCGATGAATAAAGAAGGTTTTGCGTTCGGTATATAACGCATTCGAATTTCAAGAATACCACATACATGTGTCAATTCCGAATTGTTTTGATAGCATAACGAATACGGAATCTGCCTTCGTTATTCAAGAATAGGGCCCCAGAACGACGACAGTGATCAAAAAATTGTATGACAAAAAGTCTTCAGTCTGCGTTACGCCAAACATGAACCAAATTTTCGCTGATACTGAAAGTATACTAGGAGAAATGCCGAAAAATTATATAATACTGGGGCTGCAAACATAGTCACTATACGTTGCTTTGCAAGAAAATTTGTTGCCATGTATAGAAGTGCTAATAAAACCCACGGTTTACTTTCAGTAGCCAAACTCTAATAGCTAAACTAACTTGTAATAGGTGTCTTACTGGTTGTAGAATTGGTCATCGGTTGGTCTACTATCGCTAGGGCTAGGGGCCCCATTACTCGCGAGGGCCAAAGCCCAGGGGACCCATGCGTAAAGATTGCACTGGGAGCTATCATACACTGTAAAAATTCTGTATAATATTAAACAAGCTTTTTTTTTTACAATACTTGCAAATTGTATTCAAGTTCCTTACGGAGATCAACGTCCTCAAAACCGCAGGTACTGATCGTTTCTCGCCCGTGTTAATTAAAAGCTGCGCCACATATTTGCTAAACCTCTGCGCAAACTATTCTACTTGTCTTATTCGACAGGAATTTGTCCAACTGCTTGGAAACTAGCCCACGTTCAGCCTATTCCCAACAAAGTAGAGGATAGTGATAGCGATCCTTCAAATTATCGACCAATTGCAATCACTTCGATTAATCCAAGGGTTTTGAATCTATCATTACAAATTAATGAAGTATCTAGAAACGAATCAACTCATCAACGACCGCCAATACGGTTTCCGGACTGGAGGCACATCTGGAGACTTGCTGATTTTTCTTACGGAACGTTGGAACCATAGTCTCCACTTTTTATGAGTCCAAAATCGTTGCCGTAGATATTTGAATGGCCTTTAAGAAAGTCTGGCATCCTGCCCTTTTAGTCAAACTTAAAGCACTTGGTCTCTCCCCTCCCCTGGTCGCCTATTTCGTGTTAGACGGAGTTATATCAGATTCTCACTCCATAAATACCGGTGTGCTCCAGGGCTCTGTTATCTCTCGTCTCTCTTCCTAATTATAATGATCTGCTTTCCGTTACTTTCAATCCCATCCACAATTTTGCCGATGACAGTACCCTTGATTTCGCATAGTTCTTTGACACTTTCACGGACACCAGAGGGAATGCCACATTTGTCAAACTAGATTGCATGATTAGATCATTGAATAACGATCTTAACAATATCCTCGCATGGATCAAAGCGAATCGCGTCGAATTCAATATATCTAAGATCCAAAACTGTTTCACCTCTTTAAAAGAAGATCATCACTTAACCACTAACATTTCATTTGATAGAGTATTAATTGCCGATACAGCGCCACTAAGCATTCTTGGCATTAATATTTCCAGTAAATTAAGCTGGACAAACTAAATCTTCTCTGTTGCTAAAGAAGCATCGAAATGTCTTGGATTTCTGAAAAGATGTAAGAAATATGTCACCCTATCGAATTTAGAGCTAATCTACAAGTCCTACATCAAACCTAGAATGGAATACAATTCCCATATCTAGGCCGACGCTGATCGCACAGCCTTAGCTTCATTGGATATTGTCTAAAAGAGGGCCTTCAAGCTCATTGGCGATCTGACAATTATTTGTCATATCGACTACTCACTCGAGCACCACCGCAATGTTGAATAGCTTTCGCACCTTTATCGCTACACGCATGATAAATGTTCCGATGAAATATCTAGTCTGATCCCTTGTAGATTAATTCCTGCATGCAATACCCGCGCTGCAAGCCACGCTTATAGCCTTCAAAATACTTTCGGTCGTACAGTAAAATTCTGTGATTCTTTCTTATCCCCAAATGTGCGAATGTGAAACAGTCTACCATCTTCTGCTTTTTCTCGGCATCAGCACCTTCGCCACTTTCCTCATGTCCCTTAATGCTTTCCTTATCTCTTTCCTTCCGTTCTGTACTTTGCATCATAGGGTATTCTTCCCTAAGCTTGGCGTAATAATATAAAAAAAATAAATAAAAATTACAACTTGTAAGAGAAAGTGAACATATAAATTATGAAACAAAAATACAAAAAAATTGTAAATTTACAAGTTTCTATTAAAATTGCATTACACAAAGTGTCAATTTTACATTCACAAGTATTAACTTTACTATAAGGAATGTATGTTTAACCTTATTTTGTGTTATTTATTCTACTCACTTTTACTACATATACAATCCTAAGGTATTTTTTGTTTTTTACAAGGTCTTTAGCTCTTGGATATAATATTACAGTATGTATTTGTAATATTACACCAAAATATATGGGTTAATTTGATGCAAGCTTTTATTGTTGTAAAATTATTTAGTTTTTTTTTTAGATTATAACTATTCTGTCGATAGAATTTTACCGGAATACCTTAGAAATAATACACATTTTAGTTAGATAGAACAGTATCCGATTTTCTCATAGTCCACAATTAAGGTTTATTTAAGTTATCGAGTTACTAGTCAAGAATTTAAGCAAAGATCTGTTAACGATCAAAAATAATTCACCAGACTCCTGAATGATCGTTTATAAAATGAAAAAAAAACCTACAATTTTTATAAATAAACATAAAAGTAAATATCATCATATATAAGTATGAGATAAGTTCAGACATTCACATCAACATGAACGATGAGTTTCAATAACTTTATCTCACAAATAACGAGTTGAGGTTAGCAGGAAAATTTCAAATCTCATTTCAAACTTGATAACAGAAAATTTTTTTCTGTACCCTTCGATAATTAAAAATAAGAGTCACGATGACATGTTTATCATTCCAATATACTTAATTAGTCCATAAATACTTACATATATGTAATGTACGATATTGTCAATACTCAATATAATGGAATTGAATGGAATTTCTAGATGCGAAAACGAGGGAAAAATTGCTTTTCATTAAAATTATTTCACAAGAATCAGAAAGAATGTCTCTGCTGTGTGAAGGTGAGATTATATAATAACGAGTGAGTTCTAATTATTCAAATTTTCTATAAAATCTGAAATTTTCATAATAGAAAGACAGCATTTTTCAAAAAACTCATGCACGGGAAATATTATTGTTTATTGTATTGGCGGCGAACGGCGGTAGTATGAACAAGATATAATGTGTTTTGTAGCTTTTGTACGTGTATTTTATGAGACTATTCAAAATCGATGCATTTTCGCTTTTGGCGCAAGTATGTATTAAGCTCTATGGTGCCACCGGAAAGCTATGCATATTTATTTTAATAGCATGTCTGACCTGTTTTTTTTTTCAGTGTTAAAACGCATTAGTGATGATGAGTTATGAATATGCATAAAAGGTAATAGATAATAATAGAAAAGTTTAATTCGGTTGTTCTACAAGGAAAAAACAAATATTATACGTTAAGAAGAAGACAAATGCAAAATTAATTTTGTGATCTAGATGTAATAATTTAAAAATAAATTTAAAAAACCTCACAGATTCTATATCTATAGAGGGTGTTTCAAATTCAAGTAGGCAATATTGGTACAAATTATGGTACACATCTGTAGATAAACAACAATGGGGGACCACAAGGACCACAATTTGTGCATTTTCTGAAAGCCATATGTAGAGTTTCTACGATGACAAATACACTTGACTAGTTCAAGGACATATTTGGTTGCGATGAAAAACATGGTACTGCTGCTCCCAGTACATTATATCGAGAATATATTTGATGGTTCTCCGCCCATTATAGGCCAAGTCACAACAAGGACTAAAAATTGCATTCGCGTCCTCAGCTTTTTTCTAGATGTGTATGTACCTGAGTCACTGTTATTTGCAGGCAATGGAAAGAAGAATACAGACTTGTGCGGCGGGTATTATCAGATCAAAAGAGATCAGTAATTATTTTATATGCGGAAATGGTACTTGTAGTCCTTGAGCTACATACATACATACATATGTCAAGGAGCATCAATGATTTTTTTTTAACAATATTATCGTATACAGAGTTTTTCCTAGGTAACCTAAGCTTCCCCATAACCATCCCAATATATACATATACCTCAAACTTGACCTTCCTCATACAGTCATATAACCACAGCCGCACTTATTCTCTCTCTGATAAATTCACCAGCAGTGTTTATTGGCTGTAAGGAAGGAACCAATAAGCCAATGCTGTTTCTAAGAAAACTGGAAATTCTACTCAAATATTCACCAGTTGTAAAGGACCAAAATTTTGTAGACAAAACACATTTACACGAACTTAATGGCAAATACACTACTGATAAAAAAAAGTGAGCCGCAGTTTTCTTTAAATTTGAACTTTACAGTCACCCCACACCTTTTCTTCTACATGTAGCAGTTTGGTGTTAATCAGGGTTATAGAACATCTGTGTAGAATACTTTTATCACATTCTTTTCCCGAAAGTGATATTAATACGACAGAAAATCAGAATGAAATAAAGTAAAGTAATTTTTAAATCAAAAGTGTTTTATGAAAAAGTTTGTGAACAACCATTTGAAAATTATATTTTTATAATGCCTGCTACTACAGTAAGTGACTTTTCTTTATTTGTTTAATTAAGTAAATGTTGTTTTGCATTTTTAGGTATTAGTTATATTTTTTTGTTATTATAAGTTAAATTTTTGAAGACAATTCACATTTGGCGCGATTTTTAAATTTTTTTTGGAAAGAGTGCAGAAAAAGTCATAAAATTTACAACAATTTCTCCGACTAAGATTTAAATGTAAACTTAATTCAGATTAGCAGCAAACAATTGACAAAAAAGGTACATTATTGGAATACACAAAAGTGGGAAATACAACGAATCATCCGAATTGAGGAAGATGAAACAAGGCGTAAGGCGTCGACAGACGACCAAAAATAATTTTCAATTATGTAATTGAAAATTATTTCTAATTTCCAATTAAATATATGGTGACAGACGATTTTGACATTCAAGTCAAATTTTGTTTGCAATAACCAAAGTATTAGTAAACATCAGCCAACTGCAATGATTTACTAGGAGATCTAACAGTTCTTTTAAATAGACGTAACAAGTTAAAAAACGTATTTACAATAGTGCACGAAAATTCAAAGCAAAAAAAAAGACCTGTTACTACTTGCATTAGTGTGCGGCGATATTCGATTAAAAAAAGGACAAATTTTATCACAGTTTTCTTTTTCTTCAAAAATTGTGGTCTTAAACGTTGCAATTTGTCATAAACGCCACGAACAGCTGCGTCTAAAAGTTGTAATTGTTAGTTTACAGAATCACTACTACGTATTTTTAGTGGCGCTTTGGAGACAATCCTCAAAAACCAAACGAAATTATGGCAATGTCCAGATGTGGCGATTATGTAATTACTTTGTGGGATAATTAAAAATTCAGGGGTGACACACGACAGCGATTATCTTGTTGACGTAGACAATTTAGAATTATGACTATCGTCTGTCGAGGTTATAATAGTAAGTACGGGAGTTATCCACGAAGTTCGAGGAACAACTGCCCGCAAAATTTGGATCAGGAAGACCGTGGATATTGACGGAAAGAGACTCCAACGGGTTAAAGCTTTAAGGAAAACAAAAAAACACTTTTATAGAGGTAGCAGCAAATTTTCAAGTTCCAACTTAGCAGACATACTCTGTTAGACGTTGTCTGAACGACGCAGGATTTCGTAACTTTCGATGCAAACGAGTTCGACTGCTGACACCAGCTCATAAGCGCAAAATTATAGAATGGGCCAACGAACACAAAAACGCGGATTGGTTGAAATTTTTGTGGTCTGACGAGTCCAGGTTTTGTCTTTCAACAGATCGTCCAGAAACTTGTATTAGGAGGTCTGAAGAACAATAAGATCCTCGGTGCGTCCAAACGATCACAAAGTGTAACCAAGGAATTATGATTTGGGGATATTTTTCGACAGCAGGAATTGGAAAGCTGGTGAAAGCGAATCAGGGCGTTAAAATAAATGCGAATACATATTTCAACAGGATAATGCTTCATGCCATACAGTCCGGAAGACTAAAACCTGGTTTCAAGAACAAAACATCTCCCAAAGTCCAGATTTGAACACTACCGAAAATCTCTGGGACCACATCGATAGAAAAATTCACAAAAATCATGTTCGCAATATCGACGACCTTTGGACAGCTGTAGAAAAAGTTTGGAAACGTAATTCCATCAAGTTTAATTGAAAACTTAACATAATCTATTCCAAGATGGCTGAAGGACGTAATGAAAATACGAGATATTAGTATATTTAAAGAAAAATTAAAATAATATACTTTCTTGTATTAGTTAAAAATACTAAGTGACCTATTTCTGTCTATCAATAATTTATATGAGCCTTCTCATCGGAAACTTAAACCTAAGACCGTTTGCTTGATAGATTTGATAGCTAATCGCAACTGAGCCACATTAACCCTGTTCGATCATTCTTCCTTCCTTCCATCACAGACAATCGCTATCGTCTACACAAAGTAGGTACCAGTTCGTAGGAAGAATTCCTAAGGATTAGATCTCTTTTGATATTTGTAATTTTGTTACGACCTTTCAATTTATTCTCATATATATATTGGGAGGCTCGGCGTGTTAGAACAGCTCTCAAGAACTATGAGAATATCTATATACAAATTGTATAAACCACTTAAATTCTACATACACGATGGATCCAATAATTGCGCTTAAAAGATAAAAATAAATCAAATTTTCTAATTCAAACCAGATAGACAAAAGTATTTTTCCCTCCAAAATTTTCTCGTGGCGTAAACAATAAATATTTAATGTAAACACGTGCAATTTTTTTTTTACGATTCCCCCCCAAATATATGTATGTACGTATGTAGATAGATAGATAGATACATGTCTTATAATATTATAACGTTGTTGACCCTACAATAAAAATTATCACGGTCAAACAATATAAATATGCTTGAAATGTGCGAAAAAACTGATAACGTTGACACAGTAGCATTCTTATCAGGCCCCCTATTTTTATGAATTTGCTTCCATTGATATAGAAATGTACAAAGATAACCTAATTATTTCCTTTTTAAAATTAATAGGAAACCATCAATCAAATGAACGATTCTTAAGTATTACATAAAATTGGCAAAATGAATGCAATCGAGTTACAGAAAATTATACTAAAAGTGCTAATTTGAAATTCAAGAAATATTAAAACGGGAACGAATTCCACGAGTTCATCAAAAAGATTCATTAGCAACTAGGTGTTATCAGCATTTTATTTACTTGTCTTATGTGTAAATAGTGATTATCACTGGTGCCATCAAGAGTCAAGACTCGGTAAGGTACTTATGATGTACATACGTATGTTCATTTCAAGAAGGTGGATCCGTATATATGTGGTACCTGTAAATCACCACTTCACATACCTCATAATAGGTATCAGTGTGAAACTATTATATGAACAGCTATCATATCAAGAAACATGTGGCTTTTAAGGCTTAAAGTGACCCTCCACGTCTGCGATACAGTTTGAAATTTGATACGCAATGCTAACGACACTTAAAATTAAAGTTTCACTGACTGACTGGATTTTCTACACGGAAAAATATATTTTTTTTTTCATTATGTAACTCACCAACCATGTGCTAACTAACTGACTGAAGTAGTTTATGGTAGTTGATTTTTTTACATTTTAGTGTCTACTAGAGATAAGTAGATAAGTAGTAATTGGCTAGGATACCTCACCTGACTAGGAGGTGTTCAAAATCATTTTCATATAAATAGTAGCCTTCAACAACTAACTGGTGAATAGAAGAAATAAATTGAAAATTGGCAAAATCTCTCTAAATCCCCCGGGTGCGTATAGACGAAAGGTCAACATTCCTCGCAAATTTTTTTTTTTATTCTGATGAAAAAAAAAATTGCAAGCAGATAATATTGTTGGGGAACAATGTTTTAAAATAACAATATGGACTTTGGTTTGTACCTGGTTTAACAACGTTATTATTTAAAATATTTTGATCGGGCTCGCGCAATCTGGATTCCGTACCAGAAGTCTATCAACGAACAGTCGATTAACCGAATTTAAGTATATTTAAGTCTAATCCAAAATTGCTTATGATTATTCAAACGGACGATCGAAAGAGTAATTTTAGAAGAATTGCCTTAGAAATTATCAAAAAAAAAACATTGTTTTTCCTGCTGCAGTTTGCCTGTTATCTATTGACTCAAAACCTACTAACCCTGATAATATCAAAATTTTAGCTTTAGAAACCTAAAGATGATCGCGTGGGGGTGTTAATATTTTTTCACACATTTTTTGAAAATTTTAAATTTTCGTTTTAATCCTTGAAAGTAACTGTTGGCTTGCGTTGCTCTGGCTGGAGATTAAAATGCCACAACATTTCGATCTAATTTTTTTCCTCTGAAACAAATATATCTCCTTAGAATCTGTTCGCTGGATAGAAGTTTACGTAACCAATTGTGGAACTTTCTGGCTAATAATTTATAATAAAACCAGCACTTCTGAAAAAAGCAAAAACTTTGTCTAATCCCATTGGCATGACAAACCAACGTTTCTGAAAGAAGCTCAATTTAAGAGCTTCCCTAGGCATCATTTGGTAGCTCTTTAGAAGAATATTCACTAATCTATCATTAAAAATAAGCAAAGGCGCCAGTAAGTATCTAATAGGTTCTATAGCCATCACTTCGAAGCTCTGTAGACGATTATTTGATGAGCTCCAGCAGAATTGGAACAAGGGCTGATTTCATATAATTTTATACTAATCTGTGGATTTGTCCACTATTGTGCGAAGTAACGCATTTCTCATTTTTAATGTGAAGTTCAGATTGGTTAGAAGTAATCTGAAGTTGTGGTTAATAAAAGTGAGAATAAAAGGGAGAATATTGGCTTATTTAATCAACTTCATAAAATGTAATACCATAAATAATCACAAGCATGGAGTCACATTCCATAGGAAATCGATCAAGATTCATACTTTCCCAACCCGATCATCACTTCATTCCATTGGGCTTTGTTAAGTTCTCCCAAGTACTTCTGCCTGCTCGCCACTACTCATGCTCTTGTCCACGAGTAGATAAGCTGAGTAGTTTCGTAAGAATTTTCTGCTAGGTGGCTTTGGATGCTAAGTGGTTATTGAAATGTCAGATAGATGAACTTTGAGAGAAAATGTTTATTAAGCAACAAATAAAATTATTTAACTTATCGAGAACAGGAGAATTATTCAAATTTATGAAAAATAAATACGGTAAGAGCTTTTAATATAATAAATATCGAACAGAGACGAATTTTTATCCTTAAATTTTCTAGGTAGTAGGTACTCGAGAAAAATAGCTTGAATATAGGTCAGTTTTTGATAATTTTATTTTCAGTAGCATTTAATAAAATTAATTTGAGTAATATAGTTAATAATTCTAATTATTTTCATAAAAAACTTAATACCTACACAATAGTTTGCTTTCGGTATATTTCACTTTTTTACTATCGAAAAGGTAAAAATGTTGTTCAAGTAAGATAAAAATTATTCGACGTGTATGGAGAAGATGTATTGACAGAACGCCAATGCCAAAACTGGTTTACAAAATTCCGTTCCTACAATTTTGATGTTGAAGATGCACCACGTTCTCTAGAAGGCCAGTTGAAGCTGACGCAAAAAAATAAAGGCATTGGATTTATGAAAATCGCCGAATAACAACTTGTGGGATCGCTGAGAGATTAAATTTATCGAACTCGACAGTTCATGATCACGGGAAATGGCTTGGTTTAATTTAAAAACGCGACATATTGGTTCCGCATGTTCTTACAGAAATAAATTTGCTCCGTGTCGCATTGACGCCTATTACCTAGTTCACATGAAGCGAACTGGAGTGGATTAGCGTATTTCGGAGTGAGATAATTCGCAATGTGAACACTAACCGGACTGGAATTATCTACACCGGCATTAGTACGGTAGTGGAGTGGAATTAATCACATGTGAACACTTGAGTGGATCGAAGTTATTTGGATATTTTTCGGTATAGTTTCATCCTTCGCTTCAAACTCCTTCGTATTTTCATACAGTATTTTAGAAATTGTAAAATTACACCTCTTTCCACGATCCATCTTTCACTATCTTCAAATGACAGCTGACTTTAAATAGAGAACTGTCAACAGAAAGATGTCTCTCTCGTTGATTTACTACTATGCGAATTAGGTCTATTCCAGTCCAGTCAGCTTCATTTGAACGGGATATATGATTTGCTTCTCAAACAGCTTGGGTGGAATGCACTACCGCAGCCACCATATTCTCCAAATCTGGCACCTTCAAGTTTTGTACACGGTGTTTCCATAAAATGGACTAAATCGGGCAACCCTTTCAAGGTGTTGCCATACAAAAATTTTGGGTTTTCACAATATATTTGCATACTGTTTGAGAACGCGTCGACGTAGAGAGCTAAAATTTTGTACAGAGCGTTTTCATACAAATAGTAAAAATTACTTTCAAAATGGGCTAAATCGGCAACTTCTTCTTGGTGTCGATACATAGGCTGTTTCCCACTATAGTTGGAAAGGCCATAAAGCTCTGCATACAATGAGCTTTTAACTGTGACCGTATACGCCCTGTAGTTTTTAAGATACATTTTATGAAAAACTAGCTTTTTTTCTTAATCACCCTGTAACTCCTAAACTGTTGATATGATCGGTGAATTTTAAGATTTCAAAATGAAAAAAATGAGTTGCATTCTTATCTCATAACTGCGTAAATTTCAGCAACAGAAGAACGAAATTGGTCATAGTCGGGTTGGAATCCAATCGACTTCCTACCGAATGACTCTATGGTAGGTACTATTACCAAGAATTTGCTTAAAATATATTTGAAAGTGTCTTAACAATTAACATATGAAAAACATAAATTAAATAGGTATTTCTTATTTGGAAAATTCAATATTAAGCAACAACTGAATTTCTCTAAGAAGAACAAAAATTATTCCAAAAATACTGCCCACCTCCTCTTCCAGATTTCATTCTTCTTAATTCCAGAACAATCCACTCACTTTAAATTAGTATTTATAGGAGAGATTAGTTGGGAATAAAATTCGTTTATACATATTTATTTATTGCTAAACATTTTCGAGGTAAAATAAAAAATAAAATCAAGTGCCTATTACTAGTTTTTTAAATCATACATAAAAGAATGCTTATAGTCTGCCACCTACTTTAATTTATATAGGCTTTCGGAAAACCCAATCCGACATTCGCAGCTATTACTACACATAAACCATGTGTTATCTATCTCTCTGTCTAAATTGGTAAGGGGCATCAAGAAAAAAAAAGTCCTAGCGACGAAACTTTATTTTTAACTCATCGTCCATGTCTGCCTTTATGAGAATCTCGAAACTATACTTCATCACAATCAGTAAAACACTCTTCGGCAATGTGAAAATTCACGTGACGATTTAACCACAAATTCTGTATTTGCCATTTTGTTTTTGTTTTTGTCAATAGACCACAACTGTAAAGAGTTATAATGTGATCAGCAAAAATCAGCTTAAATTTGCAACAAAGATTGGCTGGAAGCCAATATCGAGACTCTTTCGCAGATGTATTATTTGCTGCACGAATAGATGCGGATCGATGTTTTTTTTAGTAGCGCGGATATACATATGAACTGTGTTCTCCTTAAATTGTGTGAAAATAAGATACGCACAGATTTACATAATATTATGTAAATAGAAGAAGAAAAAATGAAACAGTTTAAGAAATACCCCATGTGCTCTGAGGCGGGCATTGAATAAAAACGTTCATCAAGAATTATGTAAATTTATACTTCACATTGTTGCATTAATTGAAATCGTTCCTATGGTCCGCCGATGTGATGGATGACTTGTGCAAATTTTAGATACAGGCGCACTAGAGATAGAATTCTTCAGTACGACAGCAGTAATTTCGCAAAGAAATGAAATATTTCTAAATACAGTCAACCTGCTCCTCTCCTATCCCTCATACTCTCCTAATATTTGACTCATCATACTTCATCATAGCCATACCATAGTCATATTGTTTCTCATGGCATGGCCAGTTCACCCGCCGAGCCGAGCCGACCACTGCACTGACTGAACGCACTCTCGGTTCAACCTCGTGATTTTCCCAACATCAAAAACTACGTTCAATTTGATGACGAAATCGAAAATGCACGTGCTTTTTTTGACGAAAATGTCTCTCGCATCATTGGGATGATGATGATATCGAACGAAATGGAAGGGAAATTCTTTGTATGTATAATTGAGTGCCGGGTTGGCATTAACACGGTCCGGTCGGTATGTATTATTACGGTCATACATGCGCAACACACACCTCGCGCTCTTTTAAATACAGACACAAGTATAAAAATATCATTTTATTCGAACGCACGGTTATGTAAGTTCCCGATTCCCGACTTGCCGGCATTTCATCACATAAGCGTTAGTTGCATATTTGAGAGACCAATTATTTTTGTATTAAGAAGATATTAGATAACCAGGTTTGTGGTGGCACAGCACAACACAGCTGGCTAGCAAAAACTAGAGATGAAAAAAAAACGATAGAAGACTGAATAGACAGTAGATAGGTAAATAGGTAGGTAGCTGTTGAAAATTCAAGAGTTTTATTGTCTATATTTGATCAATAAAGGTCGAAGGGGAATACATGTTTAAGTAGCCAAGGCAATGAACTCATCACTTGCATTTCGTAGATATGTACTTTGAAAATGAATTTTTTCTATTCGGAAGATATCTTTTTAGTATTATTTGTTGGTAGCAGACTCATTATTGGGATTCCTAAAGACCTCGTTATTACATAAGTATAACGACAAGAACAATAATTTTTTTTTCAATTTTTAATTACCTTTCGAAGTCGGTAGGTACTGGCAAAAATAAAACTTAAATACTTATACATTACGAGTCTCCTCATAGAAAGGAATAAAGAAATAGTGAAAGTTCGAGTTAGAATCAATCAGCCCTAGCGGTGCGGCCTCAAAGCTCTGTGCTTGGCCAGTTTTGTTTTTTTTTCCCGATATAAAGATTCGGTGAATACACACGATTAAATTACACTCGCACGCGTCTGAAAAGTTGACAGCCTTCAAAATTCTATTCAATATTGATCAAAATCGCGATAAACAGCACTATTTAAGCATATAGATATTTAAAAAAGTGGGTAAAAATAACAAACAATAATAGTTGAATCTACAAAAAAAAAAAAGGTTGCACCTGCAGTTCACATAATTTTCGAATGGGCAGGATTTGCTCGCCAATAATGCATAAGAAAATTAAGAAAGCCAACCCGAAGAAGGTCAATGTAGACTCGATCTAACAGAACACAGTAAAAGATCATTGAACGGATATCTGAATGGCAGATCGTTTCGTTTTTTATGCGGGCATTACTGAAAATTAAGGATTTTTCGACAGGTTCATCGCAGATTTTTAAGATGAAGGATGTGGAATAGGGTACCTACTCCACTAATATAGTAAATAGAAGGCCAATCTTCTGTACTGCATGCTGTTAAAGAAACATTTATAAGCACACCTATAATTTGTACAATTTTATTACAAAATTTTTTAGTTTGGGGTCCCCGATCAGCTACCCCAAATGATTGTGTTGGATAGCTGTTTGTGAAGATGCACAAATTTATGCATGCATGAGGAGCCGCTTGAAGTAATTGAACAATGCGTGGAAGGCTCGGCAATGTTTCTTTAATGCTCCGTTTTTGTTTTTTCCAAGGTATTCAGTAGACATTTTTTTGTTTTTTTTCATATTAAAATCATTTTTTATTCCTTCTGAGAAATCCTATAGATCTCTCCGGTTCTTTGCTTGGCAGCGAAACACAGCTTAATTTATTGCTGGAAATGTTAGTAGACGGTGTGTCGAAAACAAAATTATAGTGATTGATGACGACAGCGAACTTCGTCTCTGTAATTTTTTGCGCAATCGTGTTGTAAGGCGGCCAGCCATACACTTTTGGTTAAAACTACTTCGAGCTTAGCAATTTTAAGATGAACAACAATAACAACAATTGAGTGAGTATATGAAGCAGGAAAATACATTGAATCGCTTTGACCACCTTGCTTGAAACTTATTTCTAACAATATTTAAAATATTCAAACATAATTAGCAATTAATAGAAATAAATAAACGAAAATAAACTAAAGTAACTTTTTACTAAATGAACGATATCCGATACTTTCTCGTCTATTGGATTTTATATCTGAAAGTATCTAGGATCTCACAGCAAGTAATTTTTAAAGTGCTTTGTATCAATTTTCTTAATTGCAGTGCTGTCAATGATGATGATATATATAACAACAAAACTACACTAAAGATTAGAGCTCGAAAATTTTGAATTTATGTATATTAAATGTAACTTATACGAAAAGTATGGTATGGAAAACATGCAACAAATATTAAAAATTCTAAAACTTCCAGTTTAAAACCGTTTGCGTTGTTGGACCTTTTCAATTTCTGGAATAAATTAACCCAAAGAACTTGAAAGCAAAATTGCTTTTTGAAAACAGACAATAATAATGCTATGTTTTGCAATACGAAAGTTTGCAAGGAAATAGTTTATTTTACAAACTTTTCAATCAAATCTGCTAAAATTTGGTGTTAAGTAATCATAAAAATAGGAAAAAGGTTATAAATTGCTGCATTTATTTAAAAAACGGTTCGTCTAAAAATGATCATAATCAAAACCTTGGACTTCCCCAATATAGGTAAACATTTAAAATTTGGTTATAATAACGCCTAGTATTGAGAGCGCTAAGAACTACCGACGACGAAAATTTATCCTGAATTTCAGCGATACCAGTACTAAGGTCAACATGCTAAATTTGGCTTGTTGTTTGTTGTTGATTAGAGAAGGCACCACCAGTATAAGTCCAAATAATTTAGCTTGAATTTATCGGTCTGGGCCATTCTTTAGCACGCTAAAAATATTTCTTCTCAAAATTCTGAAAAAAAACGAAATATTTGTAAAAACATCAACAATAATAAAAATGCTTCTTCATCTTTTTAGTATGTCTCATCTTTGAGTATCCCACGTCATATTTTAGCTGCTAAAAGAACGGCCGGCGCGATAACAGAGAGTTGCTAAAATTTAGTTTAGCACGGACCTCAGTACTAGGCTAACTCTTCAAAGAGGTTGCCTGATTTAACTTTTTTAAATTTCACCTGATTTTGTAATATATGTATGTATATAAAGCTTGAAGTTTCCTATATTCAAATATACGTACTTAAAAAAATGTAAATTTTCCATGACAACTTTTATACACAAGGAATTTTTCGATTTTATTTATTTTCAAAATTAAGTCTACAATTCTTGTAAAAGAACCCGTAAACCAAATTTCAGCTCTCTACGTCACCCCGATCTCAAGTTATCGTGTCGAATCTCCCCATAGTATTGCGATTATAGAATTGCTTTATTTATTTAGACCACTTCTTAAATACTTGTAAACCAGATCTACTACTACACCTACTTTGCAAAAATTCTTGGAACTTTCGTCCGTCACGATGGACCGAATTGCCAGAAAATTGGTTTACAATAACTTTTCGGTCCTCCACATGTAATGTAACCATTTCTGCCATGAATATCGCGTTTTTTGAATTTTTAATCTGACGCCCTCCACCTCTATCCGCCATTGATATCGATACTTCATTTACAAGTATTTTTAGAGGGGGGTATAATCTAAAAAAAAAAAAACTGAATTAACCCATGGACTTAAATCCAGATCCATTATTACACTAATCTCTCTAGCTACAAGAAGCTGGATGGCTCCTTTTTAGACATTGACTAAAAAACCCAATGACTTTGATACGAATATAATAGAAATTTTTTTCATTTTACTTCTGATGGAGTTCCTGATTCAATTTATTGAAATTCTTTTTATTCCTTTTGAGAAATCCTATACTCCTCAACGGTTTCTTGCTTGGTAACTGGAAATGTTAACTGACGACGTGTCGGAAACAAAATTGTAGTGGTATTGTTTGGAAGATCCTCAGTCAGCTTTAGACTATTCACACAATCAGTTTCATTCCCAAAAGATAATTTCCCACTCTGGCATTTATTGAACTTTTTCACTGGATATGCTTAAGAAAAAGTGTAAAAAAACGCTGAGAGGGTTACATTTTGGGTACAGAAACCGATTCAAAATTTCGAAATTTTAACTTTATTCAGCAATAACGAAGAAGAGCAGGGAAACAATTTATAGACCATTGGAAAGGTCCAACGAATTTCAATCTAACAAATTTAAATCCTCATCCTAAGGTGTAACGATCAGAAGTTGCATAGTGACCTATAAAAACATACCCAAATATTTTTAAGTCTCGTTATCTCGGAAACCATTAGTATTTCCCTTCTCCCACCTGTACAGTTTTTTGCTTGTCGTTAGCATGGCCTATCCATAGCCTTCGGATGCAAGACCACATACGGGACACCTTATATCAGTTTACTCTGTCCTTTGCAATATACAATGTTTGTATCGTGTCAATGACCAGATCATGTCATTCATTTTAATTAACATTTAGAGTTTGCAAAAGAGTTGAAAGTAGTAAAAGTAGTAAACGAAGTTAAGGATACTGCAACAAAGCTATGTGAATGGCATTAAAATTAAACTTAAAATTAAAATTAAAAAAAAAAAAGGGATGAGCAGATAGGAATTGTGACAGAGTTGATTAGTTTCTAGAGAATTTATTAATTTGCAACACAAACAAAAAACCTTGATTTGAGTTAAATAGCATGCAAAGTGTCCTGATTTTATTAATATGTAATGTACAGTTAATGAATTAGGTTAGAAAATAAAAAAAAAAACTAAATAAATAAATAACAGGCAATTATACTAACTACAAACCTTGATCTCTGCTTTGTTCGGCGGTTCCATTTTTCGAAGTTGTTGTTGCATCGTCTGTAGTCGTAGAATCCGTTATGGAAAGGGTACGCCATGAAGTCTTCCGTTTTGTTCCTTTCTTTCCCATATGGATCAATTGTTATTGGTATTCGGTGAATTTTTCTTTTGAATGGAGGATTAAAAAGTTGTTTTTATTTTATATATAGAAAAGTTAAATTCGTTTTGTTTTCGTGTTAAAAAAAAATGTCTCTTTTTTTCATGAAATCGAGAAACCACCTACCTACATATAAAACAAAAATTTTTTATGCTCAAATATCGTCATATAATGTATATATGTATAATTAAATAAATTATACTAATTAACAAAAATCACACACATGAAACGATTTCTGATGGCTAGGTCGGCTAGGTAACGATCTTCACTTTTTTTTTTGTTATTATATATTTTCTTTTGATTAATACGTTGCTTTTATTATGTTTTTTCTATATTATTTTTATTAATTTTTACGTATTATATATACCTAGGTATGGTATTTTTTTTTATTTATTATTTTTTTTTTTTTTAAGAAAAACTGTTCGTTGACTTCCCGTCACCAGCTTCAAAATAATTTTCTCTTGCTACAACACAGCAATCGACGCTATTATTGTTATCATCGACAATATATCATTATAAAACAGCAATAATTTAATTATATACATAGGTATAATTTGTCACAGCGAAAATAATTAGATATTTTTTATTCTATATTTCATGATTGGGTTAGACGATGAAATTATTATTATTATAGTCTAATTGATATTCGTAAAAAAAAAAGAAAAAAAACAAACTCAATAATTATTGCATCAACATCACAGCTACCGATGTATGGAGATGTATGCATATATCCAATCAAATGCGGAAGAGCGGCCTTTTTATAAACACACACTTCTAACACTGCTGCTACTCCTACTACTACTGCAACTGTCCATTTGATTGGTTCATCTTATTTTAATTTATAATATATCGTCGTCGTCTTCGTCCGCTTATGCAATTGCATAACAAAATTAATTTTCACGTGTTTAGAAGAACTTCGAAATTAGTCGATATGCGTTTTGTAAAAAGAAAAGAAAAATGAATTTTGGACCTTCTTCGGAGGATTTCTAAAATTAAATTCATTTGACAGCGCGAGTCAGATATTTTTTTTTTTTTGACAACAGGGGTTGATAACCTTCTATTGACCTTTTCGGTAAAATGTTACTTGGATTGATTTGTTTTTAATTTCATGTGTGAAAGCAATTTTCAATTAAAAAATCTTTCACCAAAGTAGTTAACAGTAGATAGTCGAATTATAATGTTATTCTAAAGGAAATATACGTTTTTTCTTTTTTTTTATTATTAGGATAAAGTTCTTTCAAAGAATTGTTATATAATCGATTTTCACTGTACTTTATGCAATAAAAAGAAGAAAAAAAAATCTTTGGTCGGTTACATCCGTAAGAACTTTTTTTGTTATCTATAGGTATACCTAGGTATTTTAGAGATATCTTTTATATGAAATTTTTAATTTTTATTTTTAGTTAATTAGGTTGCATATTCTTTTTTTTTACCCTAGTCTCTTTCGACGAATGTTTCAACTTCTAATTCTGAATGTTTGTTGTTAAGTAATCACTGCACCACCAAGAGAAAAAAAAGGTACAAACACTCAATCATGTCACACCCGGCTAATAAAAAAAAAAAAAACAAATCTCAATACCTGCATACACTTTCATTGAATCCAGCAGTAGTAGGCAAAGACGTTGTTCCTGAGAATCATAGCTGCACCGCAATTTTATTGAATCACTACAATCAGTATGACGAACAAATAAAACTCCATCTAGCGACCATAATACAAGTATATATAGGTACCTTGTAAAAATAGTTCCATTTTATTGATTAAGGCTGGCGAACAGAAGTAGTAGGTACTCTGACTGAACTGTACTATATAGGTATATACTGGCGATACGGGAGGACTCGTTTCTTCATTACACCCTTGAAACCTGCAGTAATACCAGAGAATATCTCACTCGTGCAGGATTCTTATAGGCAAGAAGGCAGACAGGATACAGAAAGTAAAAAAAAACAACCTCCCACACAATTCTCCAGCAATAAATCAAAAAGGACGAAAAAAAAAACGTGCATACACACTATTATTCACATCACTATACACACGGCATAAGTTCTTCGTCTTTTTACTTTTATTACAAATTAACTTTATTCCGATATTGTTCGTTTGTTTAAATTAATATATAACTTTTTGTTTTGTCAAATAAACTAAAAAAAAAAAATATTTTCACAATATATTAAAAAACACAATATCCGTTAATTTACAGTTATGTTTATTCCGTGTGCGAACATAACAAATGTCAATTTCTCGAAAATTCGATTCACATTTAACAGAAATTCTTCATATCTATTGCATAAAACGTCAACATATAATTTTATCGATTTGCTTAAATTATAGAAATTACAGGAAGAAATTAGCAAATATACAAATTTTCATTTTTTTTTCACTACAACCCGCTTTTTACATAATAAATTAATTTTTGCGACTAGACAATTACGACGAAAAGTTCGGAATGACTACATATATGCGATTCTGGTACTGTTGTACTATACTACTGGTGGTGTGCAATCAGAGAAAAGAAAGGAACAGAACAGCTGAGTGAGAATAGAATGGAAAACTTTTTCATCTCAACTGAACTGAGAACTGAAGGAAAATTTTTCGTCTGTCTGCCAGTGCCTTGTCTAGTCGTCGCGCCGCACTCACCCCTCTGTAATAATGTAACGTGTGTAACACACACAAAAAAAGCTTCTTTTAAATGTTCAATCTCACATGACACAGCGCAGCATATTATATTATATGAATGTGTTGTGCCAACATCGCGGCGCCCTGGTTAGCGCCGAACGGTACAAATAGTTTTCATTTCGTACTTCATACAAATTATAACAAGAACATAACCCCATATAATTCGCCTTTTCTAGCCGGCTTTTTATGTATGTATACTTCCAATTTACCATATCGCTTATGTACATATACTTACATACCTATAATTGTCAATTACTTTTACTGTTAAAATCTTGCCGCTCTTAATCATTGCAACACATATGCGAAAAGAAAATGCCTGTACCTGTAGGCTAAAGAAACTGACAGTGAGAAAGCTTTATAAAGCTTTTTACTTGTATTTTTCTTATAAGAATTTCTTATCAAACGCATCTATATATGCTTAAAAACACTTGTGCTTGAAAAAAAATTTATTAATGAAATAAGATTGCTGTATGTCTCACAGCGCTGACGCAACATAACAAACATGTGACTATATTTGATCTTGTGATAAGAAAGAAAAAGTGACAACAAAAAAGTGTTAAGTTGCTTGCAATTGTAAAATTAAATACAAACAATTACCGATTTCGACATTGGAACTTGGATAAAATAAATCTAAGGAGGTTTGGAGTTCTGCTAGAAATGCCAGCTTCGCGTTTCGGCAGCCGCCCTCCGGGGCGTAGTAAAAGCTTGCTGATTTGTCACCCCAATGCGGAGAAAAGCAACAAGAAAGACTGAATCATCAAATTTTAAGAGGGTGGAGGGAGGAGGTAGTTTTTATACTGCCTAAACAAGCCTAAACCATTGTAACAAAATAGAAAATAAACAATAAAAGCACAGGTATAGGCACTTAAAATATACTACTAGAATCTAGTGAAATGTAGCAACATAGTAGCAAAATAGAATCCGCACTTAGACAAAGCACCGCCTAGTAAAATAAGAGTTTAGATAGGTTACCAGGAGATGGAGAGCAGTACTACATCAGCATAGAAAAAATGTGGACGGAGCAGAGAAAAGTCTCATACGGGGGCACACATCTTTATTTGTGGCTCCCAGGTCAGATCAGGACGGATCTCTTAGAAGACCCAGATTCAAGACTGGTTTAGTTGATATGATATGATGTTCGGTAATTGTTAAGGACACTTTCAACCAGCTACGAGGCCATTCAATCATTCCTTTATTGCTCAAATTTGTAGGATTAAGGCCACGAATATAAAAAGCTTGCTTCAATGCGTCTGGTTGCATATTAGAACATCACCTTCTCTAGTTATTGCCAAGTCCATGTAGTGTACAATAAAAGCGTGTTCAAAGAACCGATACCGCTTGAATATACCAGTTCTTAGGCCGTGCATGTGGCAAAGAAGTTTCTGAAACAAATTTCATAAAAATTCATATAGAAAAATTAATGACATGTAAACAAGACTGGGCAAGTAGAACAAAATCCAGTAACGTCTCGCTCTAACATGAAATCGACGATGCCTCGACTTGATGACATTAGCAAGGGTAAGCAAGAAATGCCTCGCTCCAATATAAAATCAACGATGCCTCGGCCTGATGTAAGGAAGATCACAATTTTTTCTTTGAAATTTACTGGAAATTTTTTCCTTAGAACATTTTTGCGTTATTGGAGGCGACAATTGGTGCTTGAAAGGATCTTTAATAGTTTTTATGAGCGTAGCAATGATAGGTGTAAGTTTTACTCTACGTGCACGGCGAAAACTATAAAAAACTATAAATAGTAGCCACTGGTTAGTATACATATAATTGTTTTCAAAAGGTATTTATTAATATCCATTATAAACTTTATAAACTTTATTATATTATTGCCAACTGCCAACGTACAAAGATTCTAAAAAAGTACATTGAAGTGAGTGGCGCTAATGTCGAAAACCATGACGGGAAGTATTGAAGGGAGTGGCGCGATTGTCGTGGGTTTGGACCTTAGAATATATATTCTAAGGTTTGGACATTTGCAATTTGTTCGTGAATATGATAAATTGTCAATATGACAGCAGTGTGACGTCGGTATGCACATTTCATACAAATTTTTAAACGATAGAGTAGAGTTGGAAAAGTGGACTTTTTACTTTGGAATTACACAAATTGCAGCTTAATTCTTTACATTGCAAAAACAGAAATCTACTTTAACTGTTTAAATTTGTTGGCGCCAGAATAATGTTTGGTGCGCAGAATATAGGGCCTGGAAATGCTTTCAATATGACATCAACATCTGCTGGAAATGCTTTCAGTATGGCATCAACATCTGCCACTCCAAATCCAATGAAAGATTTCGAAGTTGGCTTTCCGCCCGAGGATTCAGTTTCTGCTTTGGAATTTAGTCCAGCGACAATACCACAAAATTTCTTAATAGCTGGTAGCTGGGACAGTAGTGTAAGAGGTTCATGGTTTTTTTGTTGATAATATTCACTTATTTATAACTGTCGTAATAGGTACGCTGCTGGGAAGTCGAACAGACTGGAAAAACTGTTCCGAAATCAATGAAAACTATGGGTGGTCCTGTTTTAGATGTTTGCTGGTCGGACGATGGATCAAAAGTGTTCATTGCTTCATGTGACAAACAAGTTAAATGCTGGGATTTAGCATCTGATCAAGTTTTACAAGTTGCAGCCCATGATGCGCCGGTTAAAACATGTCACTGGATCAAGGGAACAAGTTATACATGCTTAATGACTGGATCCTGGGATAAAACTCTAAAAGTAAATAAATCCTGTGCTGTCTGTATGTTTGTGGCGAGTGAATAATAATATTGTGTACCGTTATTTTTTATTTATTTTTTAGTTTTGGGATACTCGCTCACCCAATCCTATGACGGCTATTAGCCTGCCAGAAAGATGTTATTGTGCTGATGTTGATTATCCAATGGCAGTTGTAGGAACTGCTGGTCGCGGATTAATTGTTTATTCACTTGAGAATAAGCCAATTGAATTCAAGCGACAGGACAGTCCATTAAAGTATCAACATAGAACTATTGCCATCTTTAAGGACAAAAAGAAACAACCGACAGGTGAGTTAGTTCCCGGTGCGTTCTTACAATAACAAGTAAATACTATAGTTCGATGGTTAATCCAGATGTGCTGCTGCCTAGTATGCATCTATGCAAACCAATTGTTGTGGTATGTTTTAGTATTGATTACGATGAATTTCAGGTTATGCACTCGGAAGTATTGAAGGACGTGTCGCTATTCAGTATGTAAATCCAATTAATCCAAAGGATAACTTCACATTCAAGTGTCACCGGTTGAATGGTTCGGCTGGCTATCAGGATATTTATGCTGTCAATGATATTGCATTCCATCCAATACATGGAACTTTAGCGACAGTCGGTTCTGATGGGACATTCAGTTTTTGGGATAAAGATGCACGGACGAAATTAAAATATTCCGATGTAATGGATCAATCAATTACAAAATGTTGCTTCAATGCCAATGGACAAATATTTGCTTATGCGCTGGGATATGATTGGTCAAAGGTATATTCATTGCTTTGCATTTGAATTAATCCCCCTTGTAATAATTATTCATTTCAGGGACACGAGCATTTCAATACAGCTAAAAAACCTGCAATATTCCTTCGGTCTTGTTTTGAAGAATTAAAGCCACGCATTGCGTAAAATCTCGAAATGGAAAATTAATTTGTCAATTGAGCTTTTTTCTTGTAACTATTTTCTTTTAATTAAATTTAAGATTTACTCAAAATTATTTCATATATACATTTTTAATGATGGTCTCCTCCTGCACCATGTCCACCATGTCCTTGGTCCTTATTAACTGCGGAATAAGCGAATTCAGCTCCAATGGTTATAAGGAAAGCTGCAAATCCTACTGGGAAGCCACGAAAGAAAAATTTTAAAGCTCGCGCACGATGAGTACCAAATTCTTTTGCATTATAGCGCCATACTTCATTCCTGAAATGAATCCGAAATAATAGAATTGCACCGATTAGGCTTTAATTAGTAAAAATGAAATGAAAATTTTATTGAGCGAGCTGAAATTGAGTTATGAACTAAAGGAATACTGATAAGGCTGACGGTTACTGGTTGCCGCCACAGATAGGTTTCAATCCATAATTTTCCATAAATAGTCGTCGCATTCCCTTGACACTCGTAGGAAAAGTTTGCGGTTAGTGGCTGGTTCGAGAGAAGTGTGAGCGCACATGGAACACAAGTTTCCTGCTGAAAATATTTTCCTTTGTTGGATTGAAAGAATCTATCAACTTTGGTTTCTCAGGCATTTACGAAGCTCTTGATTTTTCTACAGTTTATCGGAAAGAAAGGCGTGAAAATAGCACAACTCCACATTTTCCGGTCACTGAAATGATTATATGTTTCCGGTATATGAAACTAGATAGAAAAGAGAAAAAAGCTTTATATTTTCACAACTAGATGGAATCATGCAATTGGTTGATTTTAAACCATTTCCGTTTTTAACATTGAATAAATAACTATATTTATTCAATAGTTCTCAATAAATAATAAGGTCTGTTCTTTTCCTTTACTTTAAGGATTATAATTCATGAATTTTTTTTTATATTTATATACAGTAGAACCTCTCCATAGCGTACTTGTAGGTGCAAGGAATAGTACTTAGTTTGTTATATGCAAAATTCGTTACAAATAAACTGCATTTTAGTAGTTCTTAATTTATATTTTGTACATATTGTGTAGAGCGAAACACGCACTATTAAAAATTGTATCTTTAAATAACAACATACGTAATATAATATCTTAATGTTAATATATAAAAAACCCGTGTCACTGTGTTCGTACACGATAATCTCTGGAACCGCCCAACCAAAACCCTCGAGAATACTTCACAAGCCATGAAACAGACTCTCTCCCTACCACATGCGAGGGCCAACGTAGTCCTTACATTCTAAAATATATCCAGTGTTCTTATGTAAAAGTGACAAAAGTTTGATTTGAATAGCTCTTCCGCCCTAAACTACTATTCATACAGAAAAATGGCGTTGTGTTAATCTTAAGCTTGCTTTCTTATCTTCCGAACCGTAATAAAATTTTCATACCTTTCCTAACAAAATTGTTTAAAAAAAATTATCAAACCAAATGACTACGATTCCTCAAACAAAAATTCTCAGCTGAGTAATCATTGTAATGTCGCTGTGCCGTCATGGCATGCCATGGGCGATATCGAATGTAGGTGCCTACAGATTCGGACTACGGCTGCACATACCCACATGCAATTATCACTCAGCTGAGAGGTATTGAGCGTAAAATGGTAAGGTTACTTTGTAATCAAAACTATTTTATTATTTTGTTAAGTAAGGTATATAGTAAGTGTAGCCCTTGGGAAGGTAAGGAACCAAGCTTTGGCCAACCAAAACCCTCGAGAATACTTCCCAAGCCATGAAACAGAAATCTATATGTATGCGTTGTGAGTCCGTTTTCTAAAATGTTCTATATTGATACTTATGGATAAGTGCCAAACATTAACTTTATATATGCCATAGAGCCTAAACTACTATCCATACAGGAAAATAGTCTTCTAGTAATTTAAAGCTTGGTTCCTTACTTTCCTTAAGTTCAAAAATGGGGAAAATCGGGCAACTCCTTCGTAGGGTTGCCATACAAAACTTCGTTTTTACAATATATTAAAATTTGGTACTTTGGTATTTTCATAGCAATAGTAAATAAAATTACGAAAATGGTATGAATCGAGAAACCTCTTCTTGATGTTGGCATACAAAACTTTTCACTATATATTTGGAAACTGTCCTAGAACGCGTCGACGTGGAGAGCTCAAATCTTGTACAAGGCGTCTTCATGAAATGTATTGTATTTGTAATACAAATTTAAAAATGAACCAAATCGGACAACCACTTTTTGGTGTTGCCATACAAAACTTTAGGCTTTGGACACTGCCTCACGCGTCGACGTACAGAGCTGAAATTTTGTACGCGGGACTTTCTTAAAAATAAATTAAATTAAGTTCAAAAATGAGACCAATCGGGCAACACCTTCTTAGGGTTGCCATATAAAAAAATTGCTACGGGGTGTTTTCATAGCAATGGTAAATAAAATTTCAAAAATGGACTACATAAATTAGGTTACTCTAAGTGATGCCATACAAAACTTTTGTTGTTTTTCACTATATACTTGGTAGCTGCCTGAGAAGACTTCGAGTTGGAGAGCTCAGCACAGTTCGAAAATGGGACTAATCGGGCAACTCTTTCGTAGGGTTGCCATACCAAAATTTCGTTTTATACTGTATATTTGGGCACTGCATGAGAATGCGTCGACGCTGCACTCTCCCACACATATGAATGTATGCACGCGCACTCATATACAGACACAGAGTGAAGCCCTAGAGTACGGAATCGAACGATCGAGTCAGATAATAGCTTCTCTAACCACCCACCCCCACCCATCTTAGTATATATATTATCAACGCCGATGGGCTCGCCCTAGTATATATATATAAGAAAAATCAAAAATTCATTTTGAAAATAACACACCCATATTATGTATATTAAGAAAAGAAAAACGTGAGTACTTTAATACTAAGTATTTATGTACATATAGAATAAACAAACTTTTCATTGCATGAGTAAACGCTCTCTTTTCATTAAAGATTTTTCCAAATCCAATATCTTCAATAGCATATTGTCAAAACCATCAGCTTCCTTGGAGGTCTCGAATGCACTAGGTAAAATAAGCAATGCCTGTTGAATTTCTTCAATGCTTGTTTTTTTTAACCTTAATGCAATCCGCAGGATCCAGTTCTTCTTCATCAAGAAAAATCTTTGACAATTTCAGATATTGTTTTATTTTTTAAGAGAAGAAGGGACACTTCGTTAAAGAGAAGTTCTATCTCGAACATTTTACGATGGAGTACTACCAGATTTTGGTTCGTTATATGGAGAGTTCGTTTTAAATAATTCGTTATATGGAAATAATACCATTTCGGGTATGTAGGCACACGGATCATTCTGCTGCGTATTCCACATGAAAAAGTGGGTAAGATGATGATTAGGGACAGGAATGAAGCATCATCCACCTATAAATTATTTTGGGCGGCAGAGGCAGCGTACTGACCCGTTTAAATTGGGTCATTGTTATATTGGGAAAATGTCTATTTCCATTCGTCGAATAACGTCGAAACAACATTTAACACCCACCACTCAGCCATTCCTCCCTCGTCACAAACTGAACTTATAAGTTTTCCATTGACAGAGATGGTGGGGATGAGCGGCAACATAACGCCCCCCCCCCCCATTGCCCTCCAATATTGCTATTTATCTTACTTTTAGGTTGTTCGATGATATTGCTACGAGCGTGACCTTGGTTCGTTATTGAAAACACAATATTTCCGATATAATTCAAAAGTTCTTTCTTTATTTAACTCTATTGTTTACTCTCACAAA
The DNA here is from genome assembly GCA_963930735.1 of Dioctria linearis. NCBI lineage: Eukaryota > Metazoa > Arthropoda > Insecta > Diptera > Asilidae > Dioctria > Dioctria linearis. The sequence continues at coordinate 29,955,329 of OZ005740.1, read as the reverse complement.
TTCACAAACGATCATCAAATCATCAACGCTTTTGTTATCGCTAGTACTGTACTTCTAATTATCACAATCCAAAATAGCTTACTTCGTTCACTTCCTTGTGTGAAATAAGACTCGCCTCCTGGATGTACGAGGCGCCGTATTTATACTCTACAATTTATCCTAGAGCCTTCCCGTAAATTGTATTCTCCGTACCCAAATTTTACTAAGATGTCAGTAACCTAAAGTTCTTTCTGCTTCCAACAGATGGCGCTAGAGTCACGTTTTTTTCGCATAACAATATTTCCAATTTCCTTCAATGAAACAATATGCAATCTGGAGAAAATTTTCAAGCTTCTTTGCTTAGCCTGGAGATTTACACAAATTAGGAATTTGAGGAATAAGATCCAAAACTATTCCGAATAATCCGAATAGCAAATTATCCTGATATTTTCAGGCCTACATAGAAGGTTTTAGAGTGATAGTTGTCAATCCATGCAGGTTCCCAGGCGTTAGTAGCTCTCAGCCGAAAACACTTTTGGATTGTAAACGTTAGGCACTGTGCAAGAAAAATTGTAAAGGAATGCATTCATTGCTTCAAATATAACCCAAAAGTTATGAAACAATTAATGGGAGATCTTCTCAAAAATCAATTAGTTGGTGAGGGAGCCTTCGAAAATGTGGGTGTGGATTTCTGAGGACCCAACTAGACAACTTATAAGCTGCCCTTACAAATCTTACATTTGCGTTTTAGTTTGCTTTTTATCAAGAGGAGTTCATTTGAAGGTTGTATCTAATTTATCTTCGTGTTGTAAATGAGGTAAAGGACGTACAAATAAAAGGCGAGAATTTAAGTTTTATTATTTTTTATGTAGCATTAACTGCTTAACTGGATGTAATTAGATCTATTGCAACTTGTACACAATTAATGGGGTAAGGAATGTATGCGCGTGATAATAAATGCCGAATTGCATTCATGTAGAATAATTATCACTCGTGAAAGAATAATTAAAATGAATTGCGATTGCAATTCATGGAATATGAAACGTACTTGCAGATTGAAAAATAATGACGAATGCAAGTAACTTAGGGGAATGAACTAGGATGTTTAGGTAAGTGATAATGAGTATATGCGCCTTTACAACATTCGGAAGCTTTTATAGTCGCGCTTAATTAGTCGCGACGACTTTGCAAACAATTTTATTGCGACAATGAATTGAATTTCGTTGGTGCTAAAAGACTGTTGGACGAACTCAAAGCTGCATTCATTCGCAGTGGTGCGCAGAAGTCGGAATCAATTTTCGTCATATACCACCGAGGTCACCCCAATTTGATGGCATTTAGGAAGCAGCAGTAAAGTCTGTTACGGTACACCGGTTTCGAACAGAATGCTTTATATTGACTTTCGAATAGCTGTCTACAATGTGCTACCAAACTGAAGCTGTGCTCAATTCCAGACTAATATTCCAGTTTACGCCCGATCAATATGATGAGGAAGCCTTAACACCGGCACACTAATTTGGGGCCAAGCTCCATTGCATTGTTTATTGGAACCAGATACATAGAATTCTAACGTAACTATATGCAAAGGTGGGGGCGTACTTAAACTGTGCAACAGTATTTCTGGAAACACTGGTCTACTAATGAATAGCTTGTCTTAAGCTTGTAAAGACACTACTTATGCCATACTTTTCATATTGTATCAGAAGATAAGCAAAACAAAATTGAAATTCATGCATGGTGACCTACATACATTAGTGGTATCATGTAGAGGGTATCAAAAATTTCGCTGACATTCTTTCTCGGGGCATTCTTCTACGCTAATCTTTCCAAAGGTCCAGAGCTCTTATTTGGTCTAACCAAAGATTTCAACCATTGCAAGATGTGCCTTTTTAGAAAATCTAAAAATCCCCCAAATAACGTGAATTAGATAATTTTTAAAGAGAACAACGGATATAGAAATTATTGGAAATCGGTGGATATTTTCCTGAGATTGTATTAGCTGTGTCCTAGAACTCCCATATACTGGAGAGAACAAATTGTTCTGTCGATTGAAGCGAACTATTTGTACTGTTCGCTTCATTTATTAATCTTCTATCAAAATGTATGAGGCGTTCTTTTGTGTAGCTTTTGTTCTGCCCTGTTCTGCGGATACAAAAGAACACACATTCTGTGTGCTGGTTGATGATAATGCTGCTGTTATAATTTAAGCTCCAAAATCGACTAAACAATTCAAGAAGTAAAAAAGCTAGAATAAGTTTAAGACCAATTCTTATGATACCCTCTAGATGAATCCCCGTATGAAATTTCGTATGGTCACTGATCTATACAAGTTTGATTTTTGAAGTGGTTTTTCGCATATATTTCTAGAACGGTTCGTCGGACAGAAAAAATAATTATAACCAATTTTATAGGATTTCGTATTCTGAAGAAATTTTTAGTACAATAAAAATGTCTAGGACTGGTCGTTTTCACAGAATATGTAAAAAAAAAAACTAAATTTTTATATGGCAACACCAAGAAGAAGCTAACCGGTTTAGTCCATTTTTGAAATTTTAATTGGTATTACTATAAAAACACCATGTACCAAATTTCAGCTTTCTATGTCGACGCGTTCTCAGTGGAAAACGAAATTTTTGCATGGCAACTTCATGAAGGAGTTGCCAGATTTGTCTCATTTTCGAAATTCAGGCTCCTTAGAATATACACAAAAATATTTAACAATATAAATATAATAAAAATATAACATATTTACCTTGATTGGAGATAAGTCTGAAACGTCGTAGCATCTTCGATACACTGGCATACAAGTGGTCTTCTTGGGGTTGAGTATAAGCTGATTACGTTTGGCCCATTCACCAATTCTAACCAGGTCGTCATTTAACCGCTCAACACAGTCCTTAATTAGCCCAATTAGCCTATCTAAATATATCTGAACATCATCAGCATACAGATGAACAGATGCATCAAGAAGTTCCGTGGGTAGTTCATTAATGTAAAACGAAAAGAGAAGTGGTCCGAGAACGAAACCTTGAGGCACACCACAGCTGAGAGTTAGGGATGATAAAAGAATGTCACAAACTTGCGACAGACTGGGTACTGGAGAAAAGGAAATTTTTTATCAATTTGATAGCTGTGATCGAGAAATTGAAGTGTTGGCGCAGTTTGAAGAGGAGTAGGCTATGATTGATGGAATCAAATGCCCTACTAAAGTCAAGGAGAACTAATATGGCCATATGATCTTTGTCTAGTGCCTCAGAAATATCAAATACTACTTTGAGTAACGCAGATTCATAGCTACGCCTTGGTCGAAAACCGGACTGCCAGCAGGTTACCAAATTTCTTTGGTTAACATATGTGGTAATTTGATCCTTCATTAATTTTTCGAGAGCCTTGCTGAAAAAACAAAGTAGATTGATCGGGCGAAAATCTTGGAATTCAGTACACTTTCGGGACTTGGGAATCGGTAGGATAACAGCCCTTTTCCTGTGCATTGGGGATTGCGATGTAGTTAAACATGCATTAAATACATGTGCTATGTGTTGGTTCATGTTAAATTAAGTACTCCATTTTGTTTTTTGTGTTTTGTGCACTAAATTCCTTCGTGCTTGCTGAATGCTCAAGGCAACCAATCGAAGTCTGAAGACCGAGACACGGGAGAGGAATTTAGACATTCATTCTGGTGCCGAAACCTGGGAGATTTCCTCTTCAATCAACTCAAATTCTTCAATCGTGTTTGTAACTTTACAAGAAATCTCGGTTCATTTAAGGAATCATAACTGACTCTGCGCCACCACCGCAAGATTCTAAGCTGGCATCGTTTACGACTTACGCAGACAAGCTGTCAAATAATTGTAATAACATACACATCAGCAATTGCTCTTTTGCCTACATCTGCTTGTTACGTTAGAGCTGCTAGAGGTAATTATCAAAACTGTCGATTACTATTAGATTCTGGTTCCCAAATATCTCTTATTTCCCAATCATGCGCAGATCGATTGGGCTTAAAAAAGGGAGGCGTAAGATTATCGCTTAGCGGACTATCCTCTACCAACGTTGAAATTCCTAAGGGAAAGATTCATCTAAATTTTTCCCACACTGCCAAAACTCTCGACTAATTGAAGTAATGGCATTCATAATAAGCAATTTGTTATCCTACATTCCGTCTAAACCAATAGAAACGACTGAATACGTCAATATTAACGGATTAAATCTAGCAGATCCTAGTTTTCACAAGCCCTCATCCATTGACATACTTCTTCGAAGTACTTAGACCAAGAAAATTATGCAATAACATGGCAGTTCTTATTGCTCAACAGACAGTTTTTGACTGGTGCACTGGCAAGGGAATCTTTAGTGCACAACATGAGCACGACAGTTTTCACCAACCTTGATGAAACTTTGCATATATATCAGTTTAATTTAAAGCAAGATTCTGTCGTGAAGAGAGTGGCCGATATGTAGTTTCAATTCCATTCAAGAAAAGCAAGCATCACCTTGGTAACTCTCTACAAAATGCATTGCAAATGTTTACGGTCAGTAGAGCGACGCTTTTCTAGATATTCTGATTACAAACAAGCGTATATATGTATCATTCATGCGTGAATATGAACAACTGGGGCATATGGAGCATGTACCTCTACTAAGGAAATGTCAGGGGAAGCAGATAATTACTTTTACCTTTCCCATCACGCCGTGTTCAAAAAGGGGGACCGAATCCGAAAATACGGATAGTCTACGATGGATTATGCAAAACTAGCTATGGAATATCGCTTAACCAAACATTAATGATGGGCTCTGCAAATCAGCGGAATCTGAAATCTATCCTGATAAGTTTTCGTAAACGTAGCATTTGTCCGCTAATGTAGGAAAAATGTATATGGCCAGGTACTAGTAGATTAAGAAGGTAAGAATTACCAACGAATGCTCTGGCGAGAAGATCCTTCAAAACCTATATGTAACTTCAGACTAAACACAGTTTCCTACGGTACCTCATCTGCACCATTTTTAGCAACGCAGGTGTTCCATAAAATTGGCGAAAAAGCTAAGAAAACTTCACCTGATGTAGCAACTATAATTCAAAATGATTTTTACGTCGACGATCTTCTCTCGGGAGCAGATACCATTGAGAGTACAATCTTATTACAACAGCAGCTGAATGACATTCTAAGTGCCAGTGGATTTCCCTTCTGGTACAATAAATATTGATTTGCTGCGGATTGATGATGACTCTGGCATAGCCAAGATGCTTGGCATTCAATGGGCCCCGGGAGACGATGTCTTCTTATTCAACATATCTACAGATTGCCTCAAAGCTGATATGAAACGAAAAATTCTTTCAGAAGCATCTAGGATATTCGATCCCATGGGCTAGCTTTCTCCAATAACAATCAACTTCAAAATTCTATTTCAAAAACTATGGCTGCTTAAACGAGATTGAGATGAGCTTCTACCCAATGACATAACACGAAAGTGGGAAAGGTTAAGCGCAAATTTATCAACAATCACTCAGATAAGAATACCAGGACAAATTTACTCGTCTATATACATTTGATGGAGTTGCATAGTTTTGCTGATGCATCAGAGCAGGCACACGCCACAGCAGTTATTTATTTTCGAAGCAAGAATGAAGAAGATATAAATCCATCATTAGACTAGTTGCCGCCAAGACAAGGGTGGCACCCTTAAAACAAATCTCACTTCCAAGATTAGAGTTATGTGCTGCTCTTTTGCTCGCTCGTCTGTTTAGAATGGTCATATACAATCACTTACTCTTAATGAGGTCAAACTTTATGCATGGATCGACTCCTCTGTAGTTTTAGCTTGGCTGTCAGATGTACCACGAAGATGGAAATCATATATAGCGAACAGGACTTCAGAAATCTTAGAAAGGCTTCCTAATATGTGCTGGAGACATGTGCCATTTCGAGACAATACGGCTGATTATGCTTCCCGTGGAATCACGCCTGCAGAATTAGTGGAGCATATATTCTGGTGGCAAGGACCGCACTGGTTGATCTTACAACAAGATAAATGGCCCTGTAAGTCATGCTCAGTTTCCGCAGCCGAAATACTAACGGAAGAACGCAAGGTAGGAATTTTTTCACACTTCCAAGAGCTGTCAAACGTTATCCTTACAGAACTATCGTCCAAGTGCTCTTCCTATCGCAAGTTAGTACGTGTCCTAGCATATTGTGTCCGCTTCATTTTGAACACAAGAAAATTGTCATCGGACAGAGATCTTTCTTTCTTATCTACAAATGAAATAAATCGTGCAAAATCCACTTGCATCAAATGGATCTCAACTCAAGGCCAATCGACTGATACCAAGAAGGAGCACGCTCAAAAAATTATGCCTCTTTACTTTATAGATAAAGGAGATCTGCGATATCCTTAGACAAAGATCCACTAATCTCTTCCTTCATTTCAGAGCAAAATATAGTTTGGCATTTCATCCCTCCTGGAGTTTCAAATTTTAGTGGGCTTTGGGAAGCTGGCATACGTTCCGTTAAAGGTCATCTGAGAGGAGTTGTTGGGGAAACGCTGCTGTTGGGATTTGAAGAGATGACAACCATGCTCACAGAAATTGAAGCTGTTTTAAATTCACGGCCGCTCTGTGCTTTATCAAGTGATCCTGATGATTTCAATGTCTTGACTCCGGCGCGTTCTTAATTGGACAGGCCCTGACAAGTCTACATCAAAGGGACCATTCAGAGCAACTAATTTCTCAACTACGTGGATGGCAGCTGATACAAGCTATAGTGCAAGGTTTTTCGAAGAGATGGCGACTCGATTATCTATTTAGACTTCAAGAGCGTCAAAAATGGACTACAAAAAATGAATCTCTGAAACAAGGCGACTTAAGTAGCCTATAAACTTATCAATTTATTGCTCAACTTTACCTCAACTTGAAATTGAGGGGATAAATTGATATGTGTGTGGGCCTGTTTAACCCGCAATCTCCGGTTGAGAGTGAAGTTGAGCTTGATTGGTGTCGGAGATCAATTTGCGGTTGCCATAAACGAATTGATGCGTGTGAGGGCATGTTGCTCAACTGTTGGTATGATTTCATTACTTTCGACGCTTTTCAAGGATAAGTTGACCGTTGAGCTTTGAAATTATGAAAGTTTTGTAAAAGTTGTTTGTTTATATAGGGGAAGGTGGGTAGATATGAACCACTTTTTTTCGAGAAGACATTTCAGCTGTAATATACCTCCGCCGATAGGATGAAATGCATGAAATTGAAGCCTATTCTTTTAAATTTGTATTGACATAAACATTTCTTAGTCCTAATGAGCGTATTCTAAGTTATTGACAGAAATGCAAAAAAAGTGCTTTGGTTCATTTCTCCCCACATGTGTGGTAAAATGAACCAAGAAGGGGGATATATGAGCCAAGTGCAAATTTTAATAGAAAAATAGCAAATAAGTTAAAGTTAGACTTTTTTATTATAAAATAAATAACAAAACATAACAATTCAGTTAACGAAATAAAAATGGAAAATAGGAACGTTTCAATTAAATGGCGTTAACGCATGTTAAAATGTGCAGTTGATAGCGGCCTTTTTGCCGCTTTGTTGTTCCTAATGGAAGCGGCGGTGGTAACACACGTTTGATGTCTCGTATCGGTACCAACGCCATATCAGGAACAGTCAACAGTCAACTTTTGCTATCGCCCACAAGCAATGGTGCATTTCTACCCAAAAGCACTTTATTTATTCAAATAATTTTTTTTTTAACAAAACTTTTAAATTTACTAAATTTGTTACTTTTATTTAAATTAGGGATTCATGTTATTAACATTATGTTGGCATTATAAATAATTTGTTAGTTACCAGACAGCTAAACACAAAGATATGTGGAGCTCTCAAAAATAGTTTCCACGTGGTAAACTCAACTCACTCAACTAACACGACTGCGCTCGAGCACAGTTTGCGAGCGATTGAAATAAATGAAGCAGTTGTAAGACTGTTTCCATTTTGTCTTTATTAAATATCTCTGCCTATTCGCATTTAAGTTATACGGGCTTGGTTCATTTTACCCCACGGTCCATTTCTACCCACCTTCCCCTATATATATCTTTATATTTATTTGCACTAGGTTTAGATGGTTTCAATAAAGAAAAAACAGTTCGGGAAGAAAGTAAAGTGAAAAATCGGAAATGCTCTCTGATTTTTTTCAGCAAAACTGAATTCCAGAAAAGTGTGACATGGCCCATTTATTTTGCGTGTATTTCGGTTTTCTTAAATTCATTAATCTGATTTTCTGAAATTCAGTAAACTGAAATTACGGAAATACGACAGACGAACCAAATTAATTATCATTCATTCGTAATTAAATTTTTTAAAAATCTAATTACCCAAGATTTTGTGAATTTTCAAAAATCACTTTACCTTTGAATTTGAATTATTAAAAATGTGCTGTCAATTACATAATAAAAATTGACAGAAATTTCATTTTGATTCGAAAATCTTGGGTAACTAGATTTTTAAAAAATTTAATTACGAATGAATGATCATTGATTTTGTTTGTCTGCCTATGGTATAACACACATCTCGCAATCTCAGTCGCATTCGCTATTACGTTGATATACGTTAGATTTTAGTAAAAGTTGATGAGTGTGCACGCATTTTCTATAAAACTTTAAATTGTTTTTTGGTTTTGGTTAGTTGCCAAAAATTTCTTTCATTGTTTTTGACTGATAAGGTTGAAACTTATTTGAGCAATACCGAAAATCACGAATAAAACACGACTTGTTCGTCAAAAGAAGCTCACTATACAAGAAAAAGTGAAAGTTTTGAGAAGTTATCTGCTGACGCATCAATCAAGAAAATTTCCCAAGAGTATTATGTCAACAAGTCAACTGTGTGCAGGATCAAACAAATGGACATAAAACATAAAACTTTCTGCATTTCCTTGAATGACAAAGGCTCTGCATAAATGGTTTTTTAAGAAAAGAGCAGTTCACATTCCAATTTCGAGGCATATTTTGTGTGAAAAAGGCAAAATATCTGCATAACAAAATTAAAATTTTTTGAAATCATCGTGCACATTTTCTCTCAAATGTTTTAACCAGGCTTTAAAAGCAGGAGCAAACAGGAGCAAAGCATAGGTCTCAGTGCTTTGGTTTGCTATAGACAAAAAAGCTTTCGATATATATCGCTGGCACTTGCTCTAGCTCTGGTTATTAAAACTAGCTTTGCAACAATTTTTTGATCAGCTTACCTCAAGGAATCGCATGGTATACCGGAAGGTATCTTGATCTGAATCACCCTGTATATCTCCTATTATTACATTATTTATATTTTTATATAGAAACATCTGTTTATTATTATTTTAAAATTTTCCCATGAATTTTTTTTTGTCAGCAATAAGAATTTCTTAAGTTTAGTTGACAGCTGTTGATTTAAAAGATTCATTAATTAATAGCAATAAGTCAGATCATACATGCCTGAAGTAAAAAGGTTCTGTTATGAAAAGCTATTCTTGAGAAAAATATACCTCCATAAAGAAAATTAATACAGGTGTATACTAATAAAATACATAAATTCGATCATTAGTATAATTATTTAATTATTGACAACTTTTGAATTATCAAAATATTTGTAAGAATTTTAATACAGTCATCATGCAAAATTGTATTGACAACTTCAGTCGCTTTACTTTTTCTGCATTTAAAATCTTTTACATAATATTTGAATCAGTAATAAACAGAAATAATTCTGGTAGAGCAAAATGGACACCCTTGCATAAAATTAAAAGTTATTTTGATTTTTGCATGTCCGTCCGTTCGTTTGTCCATCCTCACGATAACTCAATAGCTCGTGTACTTAGAGAGCTGAACATTTTGCATATGGGTAACTCCTTCATAGGGTTGCCATGCAAAAATTTCGTTGTTCACTATGTATATATTTTGATATTGCCTGAGAACTCGTCGACGTAGAGAACTGAAATTTTGTACATAGTGTTTTCATAAAAATAGTAAATATAATTTCAAAAATGGATTAAATCGGGCAACCCCTGCTTGGGGTTGCGATATAAAAATTTAGGATTTTTACGTACACTGAAAAGATCTTCAGAATATGAAATCCTATAAAATTGGTTGATTGGTTGTATACATTTTTTCTGTCCGACGAACCGTTCTAGAAATATATGCGAAAGACCACTTCAAAAATCAATCTTGCGCAGATGGGTGACCATACGAAATTACATACGGGAATTCATCTAAGGTATTGTAAGAATGGGTCTTAGATCAATTCGAGTTATTTTGACATGTTTGCAATAACTTTAAAATATATTTTACAAAACCGCCATACAGAGGAAAGTTTTTGAACACGCTTAGTTTGTTTATTATAAGTATTACCTTTTGTTGGCGACAAAACAGCTTCCATAGAATTTCCAAGAATGGTTTTTTGACATATCCGGACGTTTGTCGTTATACTAGAAATTATGTTTTGTATATTATTTATGTTTGTTGAATTTCCAGGAATTGTTCTAGATTGCCTTTGATCTTCGGATACATTTGTCATATTCCTATTGCTTCCACCACAACCACTACATTTAGAAACAGATACAGCAATATTGCCAAGAATTGACTTTAATACTGTCCTATGGACATACATTTTGGATGTCTTGACACTTACTTCTCCATTAGCAAAAGTCATTTTGATCACATTAGATTTATACGCTGCACTTGTATGAAGTTTATTTTTCTTGGTAAATATGGAATAGTTAGTAAACTATATATCTGAAAGAACTTTGAGATCATTATAAATAATAGTCGATACTCATTAGGGTCATTCCACAGGTAATCGATTAAAATTCGAACTTTCCTAACCCGATCATCACCAATCTCATTTTTCTTTTGCTGAAAGTTAAATAGTAATCAGATAAGAATACAACTATTTATTTTTGTGCTGCGCCGCATGCTGGTTGAATTAAAGGACTTTGAAATCCTTAAAATACGCCGATTTTTGGTCAGCTGAGTTATATTATAAAAATCATAAACGTGGTTCTGATTATCACAGAGACATCACCTTTAGGTTATTTTAAAGATGAAAATACAATCCTTGAGGGAAAATTATAAAAAATATATGCATTTTAGAAGAAGAAAAAATTAAGGAAAATAAATATATTCTTTATCCTTGAATATCTTGTGGTAAGTTTGTTCCGGTATTATACGAGAAACTGTCCATGATGAATTTTTAATTATAATTTGGATATAAATTATATTGAAAAGGTAGAGCGCTGCCGAGCTTACTTTTGGATGGCTAAGAAGACACTGTTATGATGATTGCTTTATTTCAAAGAGGCTGAAAACCTTATGGCTGGAGGTGCCAATTTATAATATTGTGGCAGAGTATGCCGCTATTATATTGGATGGCAGAGTATGCCGCTGTTTTGTAGGCAGAGTATGGCAATGATAAAGATAGCAGAGAATGCCGATGTTTATTTGAGAAATAAAACTACTCGTTAAAGTCGAAATTACATAAGTCTGAATTCTACTGATTAGCCTCTGCTTTGCTTATTTATATAAATTAGTTACAAAAAAATAACTGTTTCTTACTAATTGCAGAATTGCAATAAATAAAATTAAAAATCAAAATTGTGGTGTCAGCATTTCTGCTCACACAATTTCTGGTAAAGCAATGACCTCAGGTATTTTCTCAATCAAGAATTATGCTAGCATGCCGGAATTTGCTTGCGTTGCAAATTCTTCTTGAGGTCGAGCAAACTTTGTTTGTTTTTATTTTTTTATCGTTTCGATTTTTGTTTATATCTGTTGACTATGGTCATGGCTTTACAATCTCCAAATGGATTCCCTTAATTTTTCCTTGCTTTATTTTTAAATGAATGCTCATAATCTTGTTAGTAAATGGTGATATTTTTAAATTGGGATCTCAATGGGTTTGAAGACATGATTTTTTTTTCATTTGAGGTCTCGTTTTTTTGGATATAAATGTCATACAAATCTATATTGTTATCCTTGATCCCTAAGAATTTTTCACCAATGACATATTTTTTGTCTTCTTACAAATGTGACCTGTTAATAGTCCAATAAAAAAAAACAGAAAAAAAAGAATGATCTCGCCTCGAAAACCATTGAGATCCCACCTTGAAATTTTAACTTCTAACTAACACCATTATGAGCATTAATTAAAAATGATGGTATTAGCTGTAAGTTCCTTTATTTTCGTATTTTGCAAAATTTGTGCTCTTTAATCACATACCACTGTTTCTGTGGAATTGTCCACAAGAAGTAAAAAACCCTATCTCAATCAGATCATGCAAACTAAACTGTTGTTATATTAAATCGTCGGGAGTGTACATCATATTTAAAACAAAATTAAAAAAAAAAAAACTTATACCAAAAATCACCTTTAGTTACTGACGAAATATTTCCATAGTTTTTCCACAAAAGAAGACAATCTTACTCGTCGTTCGTAAAATTTTCCACAGGAATGATGTAAGTTGTAAGTTCCTTGAATTTCGTATTTTGAATATTGGGAGCTATTCTGAAGTTTTTTCCTTTGTGTCACAGATCACAAATTTTGTATTGTTTTATTAGAAAAAATCAATGCCTTTACAATACTTGAATTAAAATAAACAAATGATATAGTGAAAATAAATCACTAAATACCATCGCCGAATCATAAACAAAAACCCAAGCTTTTTTGGAGTTCTTCAAGTAGAGAGCGTTCATTATTCACTTCATAAGTATTAATCACAGCGTTTAACGAACGAATCATAATTATATGACTAGGTAGTTGTAATAGGCTGCTCTTAAACTGATTCTATCAGATTTAAGGACCCAGCTAAAGCAAGATCTTCTTGAGGACATTTTAATAATAAAACTCCATCGAATTTTCCTGGATGAAGCGGTCAACACTTTACCATTGTTTGAAGAAGATAATGACTTAAGGAACTCATTAGAATAATATTGTAGTTTCTTTTTTTATATTACGTACTTTGAATTACTTTTTATTTACATAGACATTTTTATTTCTTGTTTTGATTATGTTGATACTTTGTTGTATTCGAACACCTATATATTTTCCGAATCACCCAAGTTTTCGTCTTTTTCTTAAAAAAGGGACAGTCTTCTTTTTATACCCTAGATGAAATCTATAGGGTATACTAAGTTTGTCATTCCATTTGTAACGCACAGAAATAATGATGGTAGAGCAAAATGGATTGAACACCCCCACATAAAATTAAAAGTTATTTTGATTTTTGCATGTCTGTCCGTCCGTGCGCACGATAACTGGAGAATGCGTTCACTTAGAAAGCTGAAATTTTATACACTGAAAAAAAAAGTAAAATTAAGTTCGAAAATGAGACAAATCGGGCAACTGCTTCATGGGGTTGCCATACAAAAATTTTGTTTTCCATGATATATTTGAACACTACCTGAGAAAACGTCGACGTTGACAGCTGAAGTTTGGTACATTGTGTTTTCATAGTAGTAGCAAATAAAATTTCAAAAATGGACTAAATCGGGCAACCCCTTCTTGATGTTGCCATATAAAAATTTTGGTTTTTTACATATACTTTAAAAACGATCAGTCCTAGACATTTTTATTGTACCAAAAACTTCTTCAGAATAAGAAATCCTATAAAATTGGTTATAATCATTTTTTCTGTCCGACGAGCCGTTCTAGAAATATATGCGAGAAACCAATGCAAAAAATCAAAATTGCTTAAATGGGTGACCATACGAAATTTCATACGTGCATTCATCTATGGTATCATAAGAGAAGTGATTTCATCTAGGATATAAAAAGGAAATACTCGTCAACGATTTTTTCTTTTTTTTAAGATTTCCATTTCTGTCTTTTGAAAATTGTCACCTTTTCCAATAAGGGATCACCTCGGCCATAACAACATGCACCAACAAAATTATACGCGCTCCAATTTTACCACATGAGTCCATTTGAAAGGAACCGAACATTTCGAGTCCTCCCTATATCTTTCTTATCAAATTGAAAGTCCGTTGACTGCATACTTCTTTTATTTGTATGTTTTACAATACATTCAATGCTGCAATCCTGACTATAAATGACTTGTAATCCCGCCAAAAAATCTTACGAAAAAAAAAGCAAAGAAAATTCATATTAGTGGAGCGGATGCCTTCACATAAAACATCGTCAACTAAAAACCATCAAGCAGCTGGCTTTTCCCCTTCAAAGGTATAGTAAAAAGGTAAAAGGTATATAATTCAAACGGCATGCACGGGGCGGTGCGGTCCTTCATTTCCTTCTTTTGCTCGATAAACTCTCCGTCTGTGTTTTGTCTTTTTAATATAAGAACAACTTCTTAACGTTTACCGATGTACACGCGAGTACGTATGTAGGTATAGTACGTATGTACTTACGTACACACTCCACATTAAAGTTCAAACGGGAGATTTATTTTTATACAGGAATTCAACAGGGATAGGCATAGCAAGCCTATACCTAGGTACGTCGTACGAGAGTGCGATGATTCGAATTTTGTTGAATACCTGTTTGTTTGCTTGAGAAGGGTAGAAAAATGTTGTTGCGCATGAGCGGTAGTTTCAGTTAGAGCTTGTTACGTTACGCATATGCATTTCGGTTCGGTTGGTTGTTAGACCTTGCGCGCGTGTTTAAGTTTTTAATTTTTACGTTTATCTTTATATATATATTTTTTAAATATTTTTTTGCTTTGATTTTTGTTTAAATTTAAGTTTATTAATTAAAAAAAAAAGGAAAAAAGAAAAAAAAAGTTTTATTCGTTTATTTTTGTGTCTATAGTGTGTTATAAAACTAAGTTAAAATTTCGTTTATAAGGAGTATGTCGTTCTCAAAAGCTAAACTTAAACGATTCAATGAAATTCCAGGTAAGAAATTACTACCCGTTCAAATGGAAACAAGATTTTATTTTTTTTATTATTTAAATGTAAATATAAATAAAATTTCAACACAAAATAAATTTGTGTGTGCATTGTGTGTTTTTTTTTAGATTATTTCTAAGTTGAATGTGGTTTTGAGAAAAATCGAAATTACAAAAAAAAAAAACAATAGTTATTTGTGCTGCCATCTGTGTATGTATGTATAGACTAACAGAATCATATAGGCCCAGAGAGTGAATAAAAGCGCTACTAAGAATAAATTCGGATCATGGCAATTTTCATTTATGTATATACTTTTAGGTATATTTTATAGTAGGTAATAGCTGTCCTATACCTTAATTCTTAAAGAAAATATTACGGGGGGAGGAGAGAGACAAAAGGATAAAGAGTGAGAATTTCAATATGATAACAAATACATAAATCATATTTGAATATTAACTCCGACGACTCGGTTGATATTATGCCCCCCCCCCCCCCCCCCCCCAGCCATAAATTTTGTTTGTTTGGCTAGATCGGTCCTATCACTTCTTCCTCTATGGACTACCTAGGTGGAGACATCTTGTATATACCTATAATACCTACGTCAAAGTTAACCTAATGACAAATTTAAGAAGCTGTAGAGCAAAATTAGAAAATTTCTGGTGTTTTTTAGAATGAAACAAGTAATTTCATATACTTTCGTCTTTTGCATTAATTGGGGAAATGAACTTGGCTATGCACGATTGTAGTGCAACTGAGACAACGAGTAAAAAACAAAAATCGAGAGAGCATAGGATTACCCGAACGATAAAATCTTATTAAATCCCTCAAAATTCTTTCAACCTATTCCTAACAAGTGAAAAAGCCAGAATTGGTCTAAGACCAATTCTCATGATACCCTAGATGAATGCACGTATGAAATCTCGTATGGTCACCCATTTGAGCAATTTTGATTTTTTGCATTGGTTTCTCGCATATATTTCTAGAACGGCTCGTGGGACAGAAAAAATG
Source organism: Dioctria linearis (assembly GCA_963930735.1). NCBI lineage: Eukaryota > Metazoa > Arthropoda > Insecta > Diptera > Asilidae > Dioctria > Dioctria linearis. The sequence goes on along the minus strand of OZ005740.1, from coordinate 29,939,492 downwards.
ATTGGTTATTTTATAGGATTTCTTATTTTGAAGAAGTTTTTAGTACAATAAAAATGTCTAGTCCTGATCGTTTTCAAAGTATATGTAAAATACCTAAATTTTTATATGGCAACACCAAGAAGGGGTTGCCCGATTTAGTCCATTTTTGATATTTTATTTGCCATTGCTATGAAAACAAAACGTACCAAATTTCAGCTTTCTATATTGACATGTTCTCAGGTAGTGTCCAAATATATCGTGGAAAACGAAATTTTTATATGGCAACCCTACGAAGGAGTTGCCCGATTTGTCTCATTTTCGAACTTAATTTTAATTTTTTTTAAAGTCCGTGTACAAAATTTCAGCTCTCTTAGTATGCGCGTTCTCGAGTTATCGTGCGTACAGACAGTCGGACGGACGGACGGACATGCAAAAATCAAAATAACTTTTAATATTATGCGTGGGTGTCCAATTCATTTTGCTCTACAAAACGGAATGACAAACTTAGTATACCCCTATAGATTTCATCTAGGGTATAATAATGTACATCAGGTCACACTACCTCCCAATTTTAAGAAAAAGATAAATTTCGCTTTGGCCCAGATGCTGAAAGGAGATGTAAAATTCCTCTCAATTGAAATTCTCATTTTTTCCGAAAATATCAGAGCATCCTCAATCCAGCGTGAGTTCTCCCATTTAATCTCTTCATAGCAAAACGACTGTAAACAGAAACACGTGCTGTTCAAATATCAGGATTACAGCAACCACATGTTTCCTTTTACCGGTTTTTACAAAAGCGCGGGAACATTTTATGAGAGTATAACGTGAAAACTCCGCCCCTTGTCATATATTTACGAAAATGAAACATTTGCCATTCTCTCTCGTTGAATGCAATTTGCGCTTTCACATTTTTTATCTTTATTCATAAAAGAGAATTTGATATTTTTTCGATTTTTTTTCTATCTTTCTTCCTTTTCTTGTCTTGTGCATTTTAAATGTAAAACACTCGGAAATCTCGCCTGCTTCCTAACTTGTCATTAGGTTAACTTTGCCTATGTCTTGTGTAAATCTCCGGCAACTCCTTCCTAGACATTGAGCGTCGAGTCGGATTATGATATTTGGAAAACAAGTTTAAACACAAATTTCACCTTTTAATTATCTTCACTCTAATTCTTATTTTGACGTAGTCCTGCGTAATTGTAAGTTGACCTTTTTGGGATGATTCCTGACACGGAAAGCTTCAACACAGAATTTGGTATTTTCTGTCGTGACCGCCTAACTATCGTTTTAAGTTTAAACGCATCTATGTTAGTCTAGAAGTCTTTCCATCGAAAAACAGTTATTTCGATTTTCTGGATTCGACGACCTTCTGTTGCTTTGAAACCTCAAGTTAAAAATGTAGTTCACCAGGTATACACCCACCACTTGCACTTGTGAGCAGGGTGTTTCCGTCTAGGTGGTCCATAGAGCAAGACGTAATAGTATTCACCTAGGCGAACAAACAAATTTTATGCAGGGGGGGGGGGGCAGGGGTGTCTACATCAACCATTTAGGAAATATAGGGTGATTAAGAAATTATACTAGTTTTTCACAATACATCCTGTATTTTAAAAAGTACAGTATACGGTACAGTCGCTGCTAACGACTGCTCAGTCAGCCCCGTACTCCTCTCTTCTTCGGAGTTCTGGTGGTCTAAAGTAAAAAATTTGGATTTTCTTAACATTTTTTTTTTTACTTTGACCTCAATTTTTTTTTTTTTTTGCAAAACGGTGTTTAACATATAATGTTGTTTTATAAAAACTGTAAACTGTGGAATCTCTTCTTTAATTTCACCAATTGCACCCTATGTGCTATCTATAGCCGTTAAAGAGTTATTAGCTCTAAACTTATTCTCAAAGTTATTCTCAAACCAATTTTTAAAGATAATTTGTTTCCTGACTGAAATTCGTAATTAAAAAAAAAAAAAAATAGTTTCGGTATGACCTGAATAGGTTATGAGTTAATAATTGATTAACGACTAGAGCTAGGACATAGGGTGTAATAAATTTAAAAAAAAAACAGGTAAGAAAATCCGAAATTTTTACTTCAGATCATCCAAACAGAGCTCCTAAGAGGAGTATGGGGCTGACTGAGCAGTCGCTGGAAAAACCATAAAGTTCTACATATAATAAGCTCTTGACAGCGACCATAAACGCGGACCATTTTAAAATACAGGGTGTTTTGGGAAAAACTAGCATAATTTCTTAATTACACTGTATCTCCTAAATGGTTGATATGCCGTACAATTTTTTGCTCATCTAGGTGAGTACTATCACCAACTATTCTATGGACCACTTAGACGGAAACACCCTGTAGTATATTGGATGAACTTACCAATTCTATATTGTCATCCAAAGAGCTCATGCTCTTTGGTCATGTGTCCATTGCCGCTTTGGAGTATTTTTGTGAAACGAAGCCGAAGATCTGTTCCTTTTCTTCGGTTTGTAGTAGGGTTTATCTTTGGTGTACAAACTTTTAATAATATCTGTACAGGGTGTGACGCAATTTGGTCAATTTGGATGGGGGGGGGGGGTGTTTAGTTTCGACGCTACTTTACTGACTGAGTTACGGGGTGATAAAAAAATTTAAATTTTTGATTCTAATAATTTTTTACACAAAATACCATGGATTTTTAAAACTACTGGGTGTAGACCACTAACACTAGTATTAGTATGTTATGATATACGGAAACCTTGGGCCTTTCAAAAATTGAGACTCACCCTCAGTTCATTTTCAAATTACAAGTCACACTCGCGATATATACATAAAATGCAATACCCTTTTTTCTGTTCTTTCACATTTCTTAAGCACATCAATTGAAAAAAAATTACTTTCATAAATGAAAAATTGCTTCATTGACGTTTTTCGGTACATTCAGATGAAGAAAGGGTGCGATTGCAAAAAAAACCAAAAAAAAAGGGCGGGTACAGAAGGTAATTACAAACAGAAATTTGATATGAAAAACGGGTATTGATGACGTCATTTGTTTTTTTAGAAAAAAAAAATGTATTTAAATCATAAATGGAAAAACAGAAAAACTGTGCCACAATTGAAAAATGTTGTTATTAAATCACCATATATTCAGAGAGAGGAGAGCTAGTGATGAAATTCTTCGTTTTTTAGAATGCTGAAGGATTTTCATATTTAACGATTTGCCAACGATAGCTACATACACAAAGTTGTTTTCAAAATACAGAGAATTTCGTAATAAGGTATAAAAATTTCTAAATCACCTTGTATAACGAGTAAAGTAACATCTGATCCTCCTCCCAGGCGTGGACATGAAGATGCAGGGTACCTAGACGGTTAACACAGACATGGTACCGTAATTTTCCGTTTACTTAACGTACATCGACCTCAGAAAATAAACAAGCAGGCTTAAAAATATCAAATATATCAGTATGCAACGAACTTTCTTCTCTGCAAGGGAACGGATTACCTCAATATAGTCCACAGAATGAATTATTTCTCACTCTATGTATGCAGTACAGAAAAAGAATTTAGCCTGATCTACTCTGTGGTGTGGATCTTAAATAGCTCTTCTCTCGTTTTAGCGCTGAACATCACCGTTCTGCCGAGCAATTTGATCCTGGTGTACGCAACAATTTCCGGAGCGCTATTTCTACATTTGGATAAATGTCCAAAAAGCCTTTTTCCAGAATGTACTTGTATAAGTCCAGGGCCGATAATTGTTTTCCTTGTGCAGCCTCAGCGGACGACAAATGAGTTTGTAGGCGCAGACACTGGTTTCTCGTGCTGTCTAAATTTCCTAGATAGAAAAGGCTTCAAGTTTCGTGCGCCCTCGCCAGATATCTTGACATTTTAAGCTTACATATATAGGTAAATGAGAAAGTTCAATTTTTACTCAAGTTCTCGTAAGCAGTGTAACGTCTTTGTAGTTTTGCAATTAATCTGTCGACAATGACGTTAAAAACGGTAGCTCTGAATCCGTCTTTGCCGAATATACTCGTTTACTTTTACTGCATCAATTGAGAATTTGCCGCCCGCAAAAATTTGCTGCTCTGTCGTATGTTCTCCATATTTTTACCATTTTGACCCCTGCTGGCCCCCTGCAAGGTCGGGACCCTAGGCAACTGCCTAGTTTACCTGGGCAACTGCCTAGTTTACCTAGGCAGAAGTTCGCCGTAGCCCCCTCCCAGTAATTTCTTTTAGTGTTTCGAATTCATCAATCATTCATATAAAAAAAGCTTACCTGGAAATTACGAGACACCTTGTATAAGTAGAATGGAAATATCTAACAAAATAAACGTATAATAAGTACCGTAACTGTTTTCCTTCTATACTCTGAGGAGTGATTTTTTGATTATAGCTAGCCTCGTTGGGAACTTTTTTAGGCCTGTTATATATTACGGATATTAACTGGATATTAAACTGCAAAGTAACTACGCGATGTAGAATGTGAAGGATTTCACTGTCTTCACGGAAACTTCTATTTAACTTCTCTTAGAATTATGTGGCCATTGTATATTCGATGAGAGTACAATTCTTAAGAAGGTATTTCAGATTTGTCTGAAGATGATTGCTCGTTTAATTCGGACATGACATGAAATTTTTCTTGTTCTAGTTTATCAAATTATACTAGATCTCTTATTTTGGGTTGCATTACTAAAATGTTGAATGCTTTTCACTTTTATTGTAAATAATTTTTTTTTAGTCAGAACGGTTTTGTGAAAACTATTACAAAAATTTGTTGGATTTTTTCAAGTACTCATTATCTGATATTGAAGTATAAATAAGCAAAATAGCTAATTTTAGAATGGCGTTTGATAGCACATTTTCTTTAGTCTTAGTTAATTTTTTGCATTCTAATTTGTCTGATTGAATGCAGGTAGTAATTTTGCACAGAAATCTCTGTCTGTCTCTCTCTCTCTCTATCTGAGTCTTTTTGGATTACCTAAAAGTAGCCATATTGGAACGCTACTTTTCATAATTTATGTCAAACGTATATTTATAAACTTGACCATATCGATGATGTCAAAAGTTGTCTTATTTTTTTTTATAGTGAGACTCTTGACTATATTCTTTTAAATTGTGATTCAGATAACTGTTTCATAAATAGTCTGCTTATATTTAAAACAAATTACCTTTATTTAAATATTGACGCAAAATGATTTCCTTGTAAGTTCGACAGGAACTCATTATCTACATAGACTTGACAAAACTGAAAATGCGCTATCATCAATAAGCTCAATTCGACATTGAGTTTTATGAAAAGATGGTCTAGACAGTCTAACGATCTGTGTATAACGAGATTCCTCTTAGGTCATCATTGTGAAATCAATGTTAAAGTAAGCGCAAGTCCTGTTTAGTCCACCTATTTTATGGAGTAGGTACATATTAACCACATAATATGAGATACACTTTTTACGGCCTTCGGTGGAATAATCCTGTCATCCTTATTTCGATAAGTTGAAAATTATGACATTCGAGAACGTTGGATGAAAATTTTTCTTGAATTGTTTGGTACTATCCTTTAGTAGACTTGACTTCTTTCAACAAACTACCTCAGTCAATTATGACTTAATTATGACTTCTTATATGAACGTTGTCGTTTTTTTCATCCTCCATTATGCTTGTGCTCAATTTCCATTTACATGGAGATCAATTGACGAATCAGTTTGCTTGAAGTTCGTTATTATAATTAAAAAAAAAAAAAAAAAAAAAAAACTGCAACGAAGTAGTATCAAAGAATAATCTATACACGAGAAGGAAGAAGGGAAGGAAGCGGTTTAGATGGCTTATAGTAGTTAGCCATTATTGCGTGTATCAAAGAGGAGGGTCCTGGGTTCAAGTCTTGCTGGTTCATTCGGTCTTTGAAAAGTTTCTTTGAAGCTCACTAATCTAGAGAACCGTAGTATTCCAAATTAAACATTTTTTAAAAATAAACAAAAAAATCATTTTTCAAATTCAGTCACTTCTAGTTATAATCTTTTACTCACTCCACTCCAGAAAAACTTGCCTAAAAATTGAATAAATCAGATTTGTCCTTGCATAAATGACCCCTGCAGGAATGCATAACTATTTAAAATAAATGGCTTATATCCCGTCATCCCTCTTTCATATATGTATGTATACATAAAATTCCAGCTTGACCACCTTATAAATTTCTTAAAGACGATGAAGACAGCTTGCATTCTCTCTGTCCCCTAAGGTATAGACAGACTGAAAAACTACATATTTCATATACGATGAATAGGGAAAACAAGGGAAACGGTAAATAACGGCGACATGTTTTGAAATTTAAAGAATGACACCAAAAGCCAGTTTAACTGGCACACGTCGTCGCTGCTGAGCCGCCCGGTAATAAGTAGACTCCTGCAGCTTGAGCTCTTTTCGCAATTGTTATAAACTCAAAATGAAAAAGCATCGACGGCTCATAAAGGAACAAACCAATTCAAGCTGCGCGCTCAAGAAATAGGATTTCAAGCAGATGTCCTTTGAGCAAAACCACGAATAGAACAATATAAGAAAAAACTATAACTACACAAGTATAGAACACCCACAAACTACACTCTAGGGGTTAATTAAAAACTAAAAACTACTTGCGTCTGCGTATACAATTCCTTCGATTGCACAGAGCAGAAGGATACAAGCCTTTGGATAATCACCTCCTTTTCTTCAGTTGTAAGAAATTTCCTTTATCTGCTTAGGTGGATTCTTTTTTTTTTTTTTTAATTCTTCACTCTTCTCCGGAAAAGGTATTCCCGCTTAGACGGAAGGTATTATGTCAATTCGGACGGCGGCGTGAGACGAATAATTAATTATCACCTAGAGACGGGGGATAGACATCATAAGGAAAGTGTATCGAAATGTAAATAAGCCAGTAGCGAAGCAGATGTTGCTAATGGAAAAGTCTTTAAACTTTATCAAAGGTAATATAGATAAAGACGTTGAGTTTAAGATTGGTGTGGGTATTTGTGTGGGTGTGGGTCTGGTATAGTCTTGTCATCGTCTTTAAATTGTTATTTGCTAGGGATTAGGTTAGAATGGTTTGGGATTTATTGACTTGATCCGTTGAGTGATTTATTGATTGTTAACGAATGAGAGGTTGTTATGGGGTATTATATGTATGTATGAGACGTAGTACGATGCGCATACGGATTAGTTCCATTCAATCCTTTCGTATTTTTACATACATATGTAATAAAATGCGTTTTTTTTATAGTTGTTGAAGGTGGAGTGTTTTTATCAGCGTTTTATATTTCCGATTAAATTTCGACTAAGTTTCAACTAGAAAAATGTAGGTACATTGGAAGTTCAGCTGTATATATTACGGGTTTCAGTGGAATCGGGTACCCGGGTACTCGAATCCAAGATTTTCAATTCTAAGTTTACTCGGGTACCGGGGTAATAATCGATTCTTAATTTTTTAGTACTCCGGTACATTACTGAATTCATGAATTCAGTCATAATAAAATAATTTAATTCTGCTACCCGAATCGCTTGATTTTCCTTATTAACACGTTACGGTCCGTTCACGCGTTTTAGCAGGATAACAGAACTTTGCGCGTTACGCGTGTTAAAAATATTCTAGGTATATTTGTGTGTAAATTTCTTTAAAGAGATGGAAGTATATATATTTGTAAATATTTTAGTAACGTGAAAAATAAATTTCAAAATATAGAAATGTATAATTAATTTTTTTTACAAATTAGTACTAAAAATTTAAAAGGGCGGCGCCAACCGCGACGACTCCTGCGAAAATTTGCAAATTTGATTTTTGAAATCGCAATTTTTACTTTCTTCCGAATCTCGCCATGTGGGTACTTTTTAGAAAGGTCTCAGCGAGTACATAACAAAAAATTAGTTACTTTTTTTCCACCCCACTTTTCGGGCGATTTGGCGCCAAAAACCGTTATTTTTGATAAGTGATGCTACCTCCGAGACTTTCTTGAACCATTTCCAACGTGTTATTATAGGCATTTTAATCCTTAATTTGTTTGTTATTTCAAACCAAAAACACAAAAAAAAGTGCTAGTGGTCCACAGTAAAAAAAAAAAATAATACATTCCCCTCAGTACATTGCTTGCTCCCATAGAGGTTACTTTGGGTATACGGTGACGTTAAAAAGTCATATCTCATAAACAAAACCGAACATCATCGCAATTTTTTGTGCATAGATAGATAAGATTTCTAGCTTCAAAATACAATACTAGAGGTCCTCACTAGTGAATAATACTATTTTCTTTTTTTAAATACTATTTTTTTCGGTCGGTACTGCTATAGTTTTTATGAAAAATATTAAGCATTAAGCTTCATTTGACATTTGAATCAGAAAAATCGGTTGCTCCGTTCTCGAGATATGATTCTTTGAAAATGATGCTTCATTATAAAATTACGAAATTTCTAACCCCCCTAGTGGGGGAGTGAGGGGTGGGGAGTGGGGGTGGTAGGAGAAAACAAAAAATTTTTGTGAGCTAGCTCATTTGGTATTCCCTACCACCTGTGAAACTTTCAGCCAAATCTGAGATGGAAATTTGCCCGGACTTCATATGAAGTTTAATGTGGAACACAGCGGACCGCAATGTGAATTAACCAAATTAGTTTTTCAATACTCAAGAAATCAATTCCTCAATACCTGATTCTAAATAATCGATTCCTAACAACGCGATTCCAAAGAATCGGATACACGAGTTACTCGACTCTTACCCGTGAAACCCGGGTAAGAACCGGGTACTCGAAAACTCGGGGTTTAAAGAACATTAGTATATATTCTAAATTTTATTCATTGGGTACCCAAAAGCTGTCAGAAATTGATGGATTTGAACTAGACTAGAACTAGACAAGAAAAATAACAAATAAATATGTATTCTGGTGAACGACGCTACAAGTTTGACAATCTTTCGCATTAGTACCTACATATTTATTGAACAGACGGGCTAATCAAAATTCAAATAAAAATAAATATGATAACCAAAATCAAGACTAACATCGAAATCAAAATCAAAATACAAATAAAAATAACGCTAAAAAAAAAAACTAAAATAAAAATTAAAACCAAAATCAAAATTAACCTTAATATTAAAATCAAAAACCAAGTCAGAATTAAAATCATAATTAAAATTAAAATTAGAAACAAAATCAAAAATTCAAAAACCAAATCAAAATTAAAATTAAAAGAAAGATTAAAATCACAATTTAAATTAACAAAATAGAATTAAAAATTAAAACAAAATTCAAAATTAAAAGAAGGGAAGAGAAAAAATAAAAACAATAAAAGATGTCAAATGTGCGTGTGTGCAGCCAAAAAGAACGCTACTCTAGGAACCTAACAAGAAGCCATCTGAATGAATTTGCCACCTGAATGTTACTAGGCACCTCATTCCAAGAACGAATTACCCGAACAATGTAAGTACCCTAAAAAGACTGATGTCTGAAATCGAGGTATTAAAATCTTATGCCCTCTAGCAGAGGGAGGAGAGCCGGACAAAGTTATCTAGATACAGAGGTTTGGCTGTGGTAATAAGCCTATACCTACATTAAAAATAAAACTTTCCGCTTCAGATATACTTCCAGTGGCCATCCAAGCAGAGCAAACCTAAGATGAGACACATGGTCAAACCTTCGTAAAGTAATTATTAACCGGACGCAGTCATTGAATGCGACATTTAATTTTCTAGTACAGCTTATATCCAACTTCACAAAAACAAGGCAACTGTACGTGAAGAGTTGAAGGATTAAAGTCTTTATTAGATGACAACGCTAGTAAGGCGACAGAAGACTAGCTAATAGCATAGATGGCACAAGAACTAGAAGTCGCATGGCATACTAGAGCAGATTATAGAAATTGTGAAATAAGTAGTGCATTCTGGAACGGACCATAACATGTTTTAGAGCATGGCCGCAGCAAATGTTTTTATAATAGCAATTTTGTATACATTTGATTGACTTCCTCAACACTTCAGATACGAAAAAATATGAATCACTTGACGTGTATACATCATTTCAATTGTTGTGGTCCATTCCGGAATGTACCACCCAACCATATAAATTTTTCTATACTTTTTTGGTACTGCATGCGACGGCAACTAGTTCTTGTGCCATCTGGGACCTTTGCTCTTCAGCCTGTACATCAATGATTTGCCGCAAGTAGTACGTGATGTTGATATTCACATTTATGCTGTTGATGTACAGGTCTATTTAAGTCGTCCAATAGGACTAATCGAAGATTGTGCGGCTTGAATGAACGACGATTTGAATGAGATCTACAACTGGTCTAAAGTAAATAATCTGAAACTTAATCCAAGCAAATCTAAATGCATTGCCTTCTCTTCATTGACCTTTGACTCGTCAGCCCTGCCTGTAATATGAGAATAAGGTTCGCAATTTGGGCGTTATTCTTAACTCAAATATGACAAGCTGTGATCACGTTAAAATGAATCTTTCTAAAATTTATACAAATCTTAGGCGCTTGTGGTTGTCGTCTGGCATGCTTTCGCCGAAAATGCGCTGCTACTTAATTAAGTCTCTAGTATTACAGCACCTTACATTTGGCTCTCTTGTTTTCCCAAAACTTGACTCTCACTGTAGTAGAAAGTTAAATGTCGCCTTTAATGATTGTGTTAGATTCATATTTGGGCTACGCAGATTCGATCATGTCTCCCACCTTAATTTCACGCTACTCGGCTGTTCACTGGACACTTATTTAAAACGGAGGCCCATATTTTTCTTCTATAACCTTTTGGCTACCTCTCAGCCCCATTATCTAAGTAGTATGGTCCGCCCTCTACGGTCAACCAGGGGTTATAAACTCTCGATGCCACGATTTCGTACTGTTATTTATGAGGGCTTTAACATTGTTCAACTAACTCGTCTGTGGAATCTATTGCCCCATAACATTCAAAGAGCCAGCACCATCGGCACATTCAGGAAACTTGTAACTGATTTTCTTAATTGAATTTGTTTTTTTTTCTCTTTTTCTTGCAGTGACTTATCTTTGCATAGATTAGCATAGTTTTATTCTTGTTTTGTTTTACTTATTTTTTTTTTCATCTTTATTTTATTTTTATTTATTTTTATTTTTTTATTGTATTTTATGTTGTTTTAGTAGTTTGACTCTGTAATGTATGCCTTTAGATATAGTCTAATTCAATTTTAGATCCTGTATTTCTTGATCAGGTATATTATTTATGTAGTTTTACGTTTAGTTTAGGCTTCCTTGTATCCTTGTAGTAACCCACTTTCTGTTAATGATGCAGATAAAAGATTGTAATCTTGTAGCATCCTAATGAAATAAATTTTGAATTTAAATTTGAATCTATGCTAATAGCCATAAGCGACGAAGAATTGTGTAAATCTTGAGAAGGCAGACCTGAATATGGTCCCAACATTTCATATTCGAATTAAATGTAATGCCCAAATTACGGATCTTGTTCACATACGAAATCACAACACCATCCACACTGAGAAAGCTGGTAACTCCATAGAGTCCACCGAACCAGTTGAAAAGACAATGCACTGAGACTTCTTACGATTTATTTTATGGTTGTGTGCAAATGTCCACTTACTAATTTTAAGTAAATCCCTGTTGATCCTATCCATATACAGTCTTCCATCAAACCTATAAAACGACTAAGATAAATTTTAACGTTATCGGCATAAATATGAATGTTAACGTCACAAGTGACAAGAGGCAAGTCGTTAATATATAGGATAAAGAGTAGAGGCCCAAGAATGGATCCCTGTAGAACTCCACAGGTTAAGAAAAGAAAATGCGAACAATTTTCCTCACCCAGGCATTTACGTTGTAATCTACTGGACAGGAAGTTACTAACTAACTAAAAGACTCGACGCATTTGAAAAATGAAAATTGCTCTGAAGTTCGGTTCCCTCAGTGATTTTTTATGTGAAATTCTGTCAAATGACTTCAAAAAAATCAAGGAGAGTCAAAATGGCGATTTCTCAGTCATCGAGAATCTTCTGTCCGAACACGCATTTTAGTAATAATTAAGTAGTTGCCTCATAAATAATCATATAATTTTCCGGCGAATACGAAATATTTATTTTCTGATTAGTTCCATTATTTAGAAATTTTTGTATTATACTTTTTATATGAAGACTCCAGCCGAAAATGTCCTTCTTACTCAATAATTAGGATTATGATTACCTCTGCTTTTACTTTTATATAAATTTTATAATCAAAATTCTTTCAGAACTAGGTTAAAAAATTGCTCTTTCCATAGAAACACTTGAATTTTATTTAGGAAAAAAATATTATTACCAAAATTCAATTATTCGTCAAAGACGAAGCAGTTAGAATAGATAATATCACGTAGAAAGCCATTAAAATCAAGTCCACAATTAATCAACGAATCATAGAAAAATCATGACTCACCTGCATATTCCCAATGGATTAGAAGATTGGTATCATCATAAAGTTTACCAACCACAAAGAATTAAAGGGGCAGTCAAATATACGATAAGAAGGTAGCATATTGGATTTAGGAAAGGTCGCTTTTGATAGATTATTTTAACACATTTAGCATCAACGTGGAGCAATGTACAGTCTGCCCCCCATCTACTACCCACCTCTTTACCTAGGCTTAAGCCTAATGCATTATGAGGTGGCTTGCCACAAAAAACTTAAATTTAAAATTTTCGATTATCTTGATATAATCATGACGAAAAATGTCGGTTCATCTATAAATCACGAGGACACATCTCTGCCCTTGTATATGATGCAATTCACTCTGTTGCGAAAGAGAATTTTAATGTCCTGCAACTGATCATGCTGTTTCGATTAGCAGTTAGAGCGCTACCTCTATTGCGAGAGTGTTAAATGACTAAGTGAAGTTATAGATACTTTTTATTAATGAAAATCTGTATAGGATTGAAAGTAAATGGAGAGTCAATGATGAAAATTAGAAAAGGAAAAGAAGAAAGAATTGAACCCTGAGGTACACCGGCATTAATAGAAGAGGAGAGAATGTTAAACTCTATTGGTGCAAGCAATGATTTTGATTTCACTAAAACTATGAAAACTATGATTTTAACGTTCTAGGATGTAATGAAAGTCAACAAGTCTATATATAAGAGAATTCAGACAGATTGAAAATAAAAGATTCAAGATTTAAATGGTATCCATGACGTAGGTAGGTTTCTTCTTTTTCATATAGAGGTATCCCTCAAGGTGCAGTATTGTGTCCTCACTTGTTCAATTCTTATATTAATATTTTTTTCACATGTTATGCTGCATATTTTTAGTTAATAAAATGTGTAATTTTTTTTTATAGGCCCATTGCTCTCAGGAATTATTGTATTGAAATAGAGTTAATTGTGAATTGAGAAAATTATCCGCCAAGGATACATTTCCACTTTAAATAAGATCACACTGCTGTAAATTCGGCAATCCGTCTTATAACTTTTCACTCCCAAGAAAATAACAGAAAATTCTTTAATAATCCTTTACCCTTTTTTTTACATCATTTTTTGAAAGTAATAAAAACATAACAAGGAGCAATTCTTATGTAAATAAATCTCGGTTTTTTTCTTTACTATTTGGAACAAGGACACCAAGAAATGCATGCATCTTGCAAGTGAAAGCATGACGTTTTCTTTTTGTTTTTTTTTTCTCAATATCTAATATAAAAAGGGTCCTGCACCCAAAAATTTAACTCTAAAAAAGTAATCAGGACAAGACACCTGGATCTAAGTACATACGAGAAAAATAATATGATAAGAAAGACAAAAAAAAAAAACACAAAAAAAAACGGTAAGATTCTATTGAAAAATATAACTGTAAGGGGAAGTAAGGAAATTTTCTTTGGATTTAATCCCAAATTCTAACATGGTAAACACCAGTTATTTTTATATATAGAATTGCGGGAACAATGGTGTCGTACCTACGTAACATTGTGCAAAGAAGGATGATGGGTCGGTCTTCTTTGTTTGTGGTAGTATGAGAAAATTTTAACGGAAGGGGATTGCCTTTTATGCATTTGTTACGGTTAAAAAAAAAACAGAATAATCAAAAATGACAATTTCCAGTTAGTTCTCAGATGTATCCTGAAGATGATGTGTATGTGAGTCAGGATATGTCGTATTATACCTTGATTGGAATTTCTGCTTTGTTTTTTTTTTTTTTTTATTTAGGTTTCTTTCAACGGTCCTTTATGGCAGGGTACTTCGGTTTTAACAACGTCAAATTTTTATTTTTTTTTCATATAAATGTCTGAAGGTGTGGCAAAAACGCCTTGTTTGAAATGTATTATTGTGGACCATGTGGACTAGTTAAGGTAGGTAAGTTATGCAAATTAGTAAGCGGATTTCCGGGTATTTGTAGTGATTTAGAAGAATTTAACAAGAAAAAATAAGGACAGGACTTTAAATGCCTATAGGATATGAGAAAGGGGGTCAACTTACAATGCCGAATATACAGTAAAGATACCAATATGTATTTGTCGCATAATGTGACAATGACTATATTTTGCATCACATATAAATTGGGCATGCGTATTTCCTTCATGAATTATACCAAGTTTATTCGGACCCTCATGTTGAAGGCCAGATAAAAAAAACATACCTCTAGAGACTTTTTGACTTGTCAAGGAAAAGTATAGGTCACTTAGCCAAGCTCTTAAGTACGCCTAATGCTTTCAACGTTTTTTTTGCGAATATTACCATTAATAAAAATAAAAAAATTAAAAAAACTAGCACTAAAAAGTGCGGTAATGTCCTTGCAAAAAATGAATCTGATTCAAGAAAAGATTGATCTACGGCTAGTCTTGACTAGAAAATCTGATGTGCCGTTTCCTATAACACCTTTCCATACAATTATCCATTGCATAGAGACTTTATTGTAAATGGAGAGTAATATAAAATGCCTCATTATAGTTAATCATCAGCAATATAGAAAGTAGGATAACTTCAAGGCATTAAAGGATGCCTAACTATCGATGAGGATAACTATGTGCCTTTCCATGATATTCATAAAAAGACCTGAATTCCTTGTTCTTTATTATGATAGTGAAAATCACTGCCTGGAAAAGAGTGATAATATATGTATACATTTCAAATTCCCAATCTTAAGAAATAAAACAACATCTGGAGTCATCCTCCTTTTAGACTTTTCTAATAAATTTCATACCCTAAAGATTTTAGTTTTTTAGTTATTAATTTTGTTTTATACTTAATAAAAAAAAAAACTCATTTTAGTTACAGATTCACCATGTTCAGACAGAAAAGATCACATAAAAAAATTTCTGAAAGAAGTTAAAGATGCAACAACCAAAGAATCAAAGGAAAAAGAGCCAAAGAATCCATCATCTACACCTTCTACAGTTTCCGATACAGAATCTGCAAAAAGTTCAAAATCATCAATGCGTCTATTCCGAACGGTAAGTTATACGTATGCATAATATATGTACAAACATAGCCATATTAAGTGCTCTCCCCTCCCTAGAAGGGGTTGAAATAAATAGAAAATTGATAGAAGTGAAGGTAATCTTCCAGTATAGTTCAATTATTATAGGCCTCCTTACGTAAATATGCACGCACATCCATGTGAATTTTTTAACTTATCGTTTACTGCCTCTTGAAAAAAAAACCGGTCTTAGTATCGTACCTTGTGGGACTTTGCAAAAGATTGGATGGAGAACAAGTTGAAGTAAAGTCTATTTTCCATTAAAGACAAGTATACAAATTTTATACGCGAAATACTTGTGAAACATTTTAAGGGATATTTTGAAAAAATTTCAAACAACTTATTTACAGATGTTAAAATTTAAAAGCTACGTTTAATACGAGAAAATTTAATATTAATGGAAACATTTTTAATTTTAATCGAGAAAACAGACCTCAAGGATCTTGTGGACCAAAATTCAATTGACAATTACAGTTATTAGAAGAAATGATTTTTTCTTCAAATTAAAATAAATTTTGAAAAAACAAACGATTTTTCTCCTGCTTATTTATTATTATTTATCTAATGATCTAGATACATTCGAGGAAGGGATTTTTATTTCTAAACTAATTGAAAAATTTACCAATTTTGATAAAAGCTGGTTTTGAATACCCAGATAATCGGAACTTCACCACCCCTAAACAAACCTATTCTATTTAAAAATGCGAAATTTATATTTTCGAACTAATCTAAAAATTCAAAAATGTTTTTTTTTCTTATGGGGGGGAGGGAGAATTTCACCGACAATCTTATATTCTGTCAAGAGAACGAAAATCCCTTTTTTTTAAACTATGAAATTTCGAAAACGATGTTTTTTTCAATTTCGAAAAAAAAAATTCCAAGGAGTAGCTGGTAGCCCAAAATGCACCCCAGACGATCCAAAATTAAATCAAATTTGTTTTTATCTATGTGAAAAAAAAACATTGAACGATTTTGATAGACCGAATAAACAAAATTGTTATATATAAACTTAGCAAAATTTCAAAATTCGAGAATTTTTCATATTTCAAAAAAAAAACAGCGCCAAAGATTTTGTTGTAGTATAATTTACCTGCCAATACAAGATTTATTTGTGAAAACGGAATCTTTATTTAAAAACTTGAGTAAGCTTTCGAAGACGAGAAATTATGCCATTTACGAAGAAAACATTAAGGAACCAAAGTTCTGCATTCATTTGAAACTATTTCCATTTTTAAGCAACTGGCCTAGATTCTTTCAAAAGAGTCTAAACTGGGTCAAAGAGGGCAATTCTCTTTTTATACTAAGGTTGCAGGTAGTTTCTCAAAAAAAAAACAACTCATTACAGGGCTGGAGAGAAGTAGAGTTGTGAAGTGTTGAGAGTGAAATTATGAAGAAATAAAGAAATCGAAAACTCTGTTTAATGTTTTGAATATCTCTGGTCATCTGGAGTCATTGCTAATGGAAGCTGAGCCATAAAAGTTCTACTGAAATATTAAGTTTATGTTCACTATCCAACCAAATAGCACTGCTATAGCTACTAATAGAAAAAAAAGTGACGGAGAAAAATCAGACCCCTGAGGCACACTTGAATTAATATAAACTGAGGTTTATGTAAGATTAGGTTGGAGTAAGATGTGTGCCGCTACAGATATCCAGCCTGCTTCACTTATGATTAGACCTCCTGCGGGTCCATTCTGCCTCCTGATCTCCCATGATTGCCCTTGATCTATCATGTTTCCCTAAGGAATCTCACGATACAACTGAGTTCTTTACTTTGCAGCTCCTCCAGATTTGAAAAGAAGTACCTAGCTACCTAATAGTAGGGGAAGGTGGGTAGATATTGACCGTGGGGTAAGGTGAACCAAGCCCGTATAACTTAAATGCGAATAGGCAGAGATATGTAATACAGACAAAATGGAAACAGTCTTACAACTGCTTCATTTATTTCAATCGCTCACAAACTGTGCTCGAGCGCAGGCGTGTTAGTTGAGTGAGTTGAGTTTACCACTTGGAAACTATTTTTGAGAGCTCCACATATCTTTGTGTTTAGCTGACTGGTAACTAACAAATTATTTATAATGCCAACATAATGTTAATAACATGAATCCCTAATTTAAATAAAAGTTACAAATTTAGTAAATTTAAAAGTTTTGTTAAAAAAAAAATTATTTGAATAAATAAAGTGCTTTTGGGTAGAAATGCACCATTGCTTGTGGGCGATAGCAGAAGTTGACTGTTGACTGTTCCTGATATGGCGTTGGTACCGATACGAGACATCAAATGTGTGCTATCACCACCGCTTCCATTAGGAACAACAAGGCCGCTATCAACTGCCCGTGCCCTTCTCACATTTTAACATGCGTTAACGCCATTTAATTGAAACGTTCCTATTTTCCATTTTTATTTCGTTAACTGAATTGTTATGTTTTGTTATTTATTTTATAATAAAAAAGTCTAACTTTAACTTATTTGCTATTTTTCTATTAAATTTTGCACTTGGCTCATATATCCCCCTTCTTGGTTCATTTCACCACACATGTGGGGAGAAATGAACCAAAGCACTTTTTTTGCATTTCTGTCAATAACTTAGAATACGCTCATTAGGACTAAGAAATGTTTATGTCAATACAAATTTAAAAGAATAGGCTTCAATTTCATGCATTTTATCCTATCGGCGGAGGTATATTACAGCTGAAATGTCTTTTCGAAAAAAAGTGGTTCATACTACCCACCTTCCCCTATACTTCTTTCATTCGCAAAGTACATTTTGGACAGACTCGATTTCTTCCGAAATCTTATAGCTCCTGCAGAGCTTCTTTGTCGCTATTCCTAATCTACTGGCGTGGTATCCTATTGCCCATTGACCTGTAATGTCCTCTATTAGATCCCTGATATCAGTTTTACTACTAATAATGAGTTATTTTGTCCACTTAATGTCATATGGAGGCCATAATTGCCTTGCAATACCCATCGGAGGTTTCTCTTCTGGTAGGTGCCCCTGAGGATCTCCTCTTTTAGAGTTCCAATCGGTATCCTCACATAAACTAGTGCTGTGGAGTGCTGTTCAGTCCATTTCAGTGCCCTTTTTGGTTAACTCATTGGCCATATCATTTTCTTATAGATATCCCTATGGAAAGGTACCCAGGATAGGGTCACCTTGTGCCGTATAATTAATTAAGGCGAGGTTTGAAAGGTATGAAATGCAATATAACTCCTAATAGATAAAAGATAAACTCTTTCTATTAGTTACCTGCTTGAGAACTTTATCCGAAAATTAATTGGCACCAGAGTTTTTTCTTTGAGTACCATCAAGTATACAATCTCCATAAGAATAGCTTAATTTCGACAACCTGCTTTAAAGTAAAAAAAAATATTACATCCATTATCCCTCTGCAATATCCTTCATTATGAAACTGTTAATTTTTTTATTTTAATTTAATATTTTCTTTTCTCTTTCTAGCCTTCTCTACCACGACGCCTAAGATTCAAAAGCTCTGACACTACACCCAAAAAAGAACTCCAAAAAGACATAATCAAAGGAAAGGAAGCACTCGAAGCAGCAAATGTAGAAATAAAAAATAAAACCGAAGTTTTACAAGATTATAAAAATCAAGTGCAAGAGCTAAAAACAGAAATATTAAAATTCAGAGAAAATGAAGCAAAATGTAGCCAAGCGCAAATTGAAGAACTGGCGAAAAAAGAAGAAACTATCGCAGAATTAACCACAGAAATTAAGAATCTTTCAGATCGTAATGAAAAACTAAAAAACGAAGAAGAATATTGGAAAAACAAAACCACCGAATTTGAGAATGAAATTAAAATGTTACTACAAAACCATGATGACGAAATAACTTTCCTAATCGGAACAAATAGTGAAACTGAGATGAGCCGAGACAAATTGTTTGTAGAAAATAATAGAAATCTTGAAGAAAATGCCAGTCTCAAGATTGAAATTGATAATTTAGTTGATGAAATGAATATCATAAAACTTGCTCTTCAATCCACCGAAGACAAATGTCAGGAAAAGTGTTTAACAATTGAAAAACTGTCAGCAGAAAATATTTGTATTTTAGATGAGATTCAATCATTGAAACGTCAAATTGAAGATGATATGCTTCAGTATGCTGAAGAAAGTCGAAAAATGCTTAAAGATCTAGACACTTTGAAATCAGAGAAAAATAAACTGAGTTCAGAGTTGACGAAAAAAATTGAACTAATCAAAGCATTAGAGGAAGAATTATCCGATAAGGATATAGATTTAGATTCATATCGTGACTCATTAAAGGATTCCTATCAGCAAGACTTCAATACACTTGCGCAAAAGTATGAGAAGCAAATTGCCACACTTAATGAAATGAATGAAATGAAAATTCAAGAAATCGAATCTGTTCATATTTTAGAAAGAGCCAAACTAAACAGAGATCATCAGGATCAAATTTATGCATTGCAAAAGGAGAAAAACCAAGAGATTGAACGTGCCCATGAAATTGCTGAAGAGAAGATTCGAATTGCGGAAATTCAAAATGAACAAAAATTCAAGGCTCTAGAGATGACCATTGAAGAGGCTGTCCAAAATGAGAAACTCACATGGAAATTCGAATTGGAAAAATGTCAAAAAATTGCCGAAGCTGAGATTATTGATTGTGAGCTAGAGAAACAAGATTTACGGACGCTCCTACAGAATGCCAATGAAATGTTAAAAGAACGTGATGAAAAAATTAAAAGTTTCGAAGGTAAACTGTCCAACGGCATTGACTACTATATCCGAGTTAATGAGCAACTCGAATCGCAAATTGGTGAAGTTAAGCAGGAATGTGCCAGACTAATGACTGAGAAATATAATTATCAATTGACATTAAATAATACCAGATCAACGGTGAATATCTTAATGGAAAGATTAAAAAAATCTGATTCTGATGTGGAAATGTTAAAAACAGAACTTGAAACAGTTACGAATTCCAAACATGAACTGGAAATGAGAAATATCAGTCTCGAAAGTGAAATGTTAAATTTACGAAATGAAATGGATGAATATAAAAATACTCTGACCGCTTTGCGTAGTTCTTCTCAAGCTCTTGAACGTGAAATGAAAGAAAAAGAGATTATCTTCGAGAAACTTATGACTTCCGAAGAGGAGACATTGGAAACTGTAAATAAAATTGGAAAACTTTTCAATGAAAAGATCGAAGAAAATATTGATAAATATTTCGAAATGTATGTCGATCTGAAACGAAAGTATGAATCACGTGAAACATATATTAAAGATATGAAAACTCTTCTAGATGAATTCGGTACAGGAATAGAATTGGCACGAATCGAATTAGATACCAAAGATAAGCAATTGCTTGTGTTACATGAAGAAAATAAAAGTATCAAATTGGAGAATATGACATTGAAATATAAATGTGAGCAATTTGAAAAATATCAAAATGTCGAAGGTAAAACGGATATGTCGGCAACAATGAAGAAATTTGATCGTGCTGAAAAGGATAACGATACTCAGATTAGTAGTAAGACTATTAGTGAGCAACTTATTGAAAATATTCTTGGACATATCGATGATGATTGTGTCTGTGAATCAATGAACTCTCGACTAAGCATGGATCCATGTAAATTAACTGAAGAAAATAAAAAATTGAAATCGACACTATCCGAACAAATAAGACGAAATAATATTTTACAAGAAATGATCGAAGTGGAAAGTGAAAATGCTATCGAAAATGCTAACTTAAAGAAGAAGGTAAGAGACTTAAGACTTGATATATAAGATAAGATAAAGGTTTTTTTTTTAAATTTTTGAAAGGCAGAGGGACAAGAGTTCCCATCCCAAGCACGGTGGGCAGAGAGGCCTATTGTGTTGTCCTGCTAGAAACCCTTTCATCAAAACTTTCCTATCCTCTTAATGAACCGCATCAGGTCTTTGTGAGGATGGTTTTTCAGCTCATCATCTACATATAGAAGGACAGACCCTAGACTGTCCAGCCTGCTCCAGGCGAAGGCCGGACAAACACACAAAAAATGTTCGCTTGTCTCAGGCTCTCTTTCCAGGCAGGACAGACACTCCTTGTTAGATGAGCGTGAAGTGAGTTGTGGCCGATGTGATGATGCCAACCACAGTTCTACATTGTTTCCCTCCGAGCCCAATGAGAAAAGCAGAGATTGGGCCCATTGGGCCCATAAAGAAACAATTTTGTGCATCTGCAAGTACGCAAGTTTGAAGTGGGAATGCCTACGGCGGGCTCCGGTCCGAGGAACGTAAAATTAGAGCCAGTCCTAGCTAAAAGGCCAGTCCTTTCATTCCCCATGATCCTTATGTAACCAGGAACCCACTGAAGGGACACCTTGTTGTGGATACACAACTTATCCACAGACGATCTGCAATCCCTCAGTAACTTAGATATTATCCGAAGGCCACTCAGAGCCTTCCAGGCTGCCTGACAATCCGAAAGGATAGCAATGTCTTTTCCCTTGATTTGCATATCAAAAGACTTCAGCCTGGAACACAGTGGTGTGTCTTTCAAGTCAGTGCTCCATCCCAATGTCAGGTACAGGAAAGTAGACACCCGCCCCGGCTTCCTCATTGGTGAGAGATCCGTCGATAAAATTTTTTTGAGCGGACCGGGGAACGCTGGATCAGGCACTTCCCTCAGTCTACGATTCCCTTACAGGAAAACTCCCAGAGAAGCGACGCCCAAAACGAAGCTTTGGTACCATCGCATCACGTGGCACACTGGCCAGAGGGGTTTCCAGGTCCAACCCACACGGTAATGAGAAGAGCCAGTCCAACCGTCCTTCCAACATCCCCATATGCGCAATCTGCAAACAGCCCTTTTGGCGTCTGCCTGAATGACAAGATCGAGGGGAGGCAGATTCAGTAGGACCTCAAGAGTAGTAGTAGCCGTAGATTACATGGACCCCGTAATTTCCAAGTAGTCAAGCCTTTACAGGCCCGCCAGCTTCCGGATCGCAGTCCCCACAAGCGTCCTTGTCTACTATACATAGGAGGCATATGTTGGCTTGGGTCTAACGATCATTCAGTGCACAACCCTCGGTCTTATGCCCCATGTGCAGCAAAAGGCTTGCCTGCTTTGAGCGGAGACCCTCATAGCTTCATTAACTTTTCCTCTACGTGCATTTCCCAAGTCATCTTCGTGTCAAAGTAGACTCCAAGGTGCTTGACATGGGGAAAGAGTTGCAGAGTGTGTCCAAAGAACCTTGGAAGAACAAAGTGCGTCAGCTTACGTCTTCTGGAGAAGTGCACCAAGCTGGTCTTTGTTAGGTTCACTGTCATATCATATCGGCTCCACCAGTTCTCAACAATATTGAGGCGTCATACCTGGAAATGAGCACAGAAATATCATCCGCATACGCTTCACATGAAAATTCCACATTTTTCAGCTCCGTGATGAGTGAGACATACACCAGAGTACTGGGAAGATAAAGTCTTAGTAACGCCACTGTAACGGCTAGAAAAAAAGGTTTTTTTCACGAATTTTTTTCTCGCGAAATTAAAGGTGTTTGAAAAAAACCTTTTAAGGGTATTATCGGACAGCGAAAAAAAAACAAAATGGCGGCTCTACAGCCATCTTCCCGGTACATGTTTTGCTTGCGGGGCTCCGCGGCACGCAGCACCACTGGTGCACATTTGAATCTAGAGCAAAACAACAAAAAAAAATCATCAATCTAGAGACTTATAGCTAGAGAATGACGTACGGATTTTTAAAAATATTAATTTTTGTAGATTTGGCGCGTGTTTGAAAAAAAAGTTAGATTTTTGACGAAAAAAATGGCAGGATTTTCGTTAATAAAAAATCAACAAATAAAGTTATTGAAAATCCCGTACGGCATTCTCTAGATAATGTTAATGTTCACATCTGGTCAAAATTTCAAGTCGAAAATATGAAAATTGTTCGAGTTATGCTGCGTGCCATTTTGAAAAACCGTGTTTCGAGAAAAACGCGAAAAAGCTAGACTAACGGATAAACAAGTTAAAGTTGCAAATGTCAAAGAGGTCAGTTGTGTTCAATTCGGCTTTTTCTGTCAGTTTTAGAAGAAAGCTGGCGATAAAGTTTCAATTGTTTCAGGCTTCAGATAGTCGTTTCGGAGCAAGTTTGACGTGCTTGGTGGCGACCTCCGTTTTCACAGAAAAAAAAAGAAGTTTTTTTTCTCGCACGGGACCTTTTTGTTTTTATTCTAGAGGATTTAAACTATTTTTTAAGCCAATAAAAAAAAAAATTCTAAAAATTTACAGTGGCGTTACGCCCCCCTTAAGTCGTTTTTACAACCATTTTCGAAAACGTATAATGTACAAAAAATCCAAATTTGTATAGATACCATTATTTCCAAATAGTAAATATTAAAGGAATTGATTAAACGTTAAAAACTTATTTATTAATTACAATTTCGCTAAAAGGAATTCTAGAACACTTTCATAATTAGGAGCACATAAGTAAATGAATAGCTTTTCGTTAATTTTTCGCTGACTCTCACAAGATATGAAAATACGTAATCAATGAATGAAGTGCATCACTTTTCGCTAACTTTCACTGACTTTTCATAGAGTACGAAAGTTTACGTATACTCAATCAATATGAGTTAATCGCTTTTCGCTAACTTTCGCTCAGTATACGAAAATTCCTGTTTCGGTAAATTTTGACAGTACAATTTCTTTAACGAGATCTGTGATTGTTACAAATTTAATTCCTTAATAGGAATTTTTTAAAAATTCTGGAATATAAGATTCCAGGAATTATTGAAATCAAAAATGAACACATAATCTCGTATAGTATCTACAAGAAAATTTTGAAATCTCGTGAAAATATGTTCAAAAAAAAAATCATATGAATTATAATTGATTTGTTCATCCGGGATTTTGTTTAGTTAAATGTTTGTTCCGGCATGCTAACTTGCTAAAAAAAAAAGGAGCGATCTCTCACCGAAGATTTCTTTGTGTCCTCTTAACGAAGCGTATCTGGTCCATGTGAGCTAAGCTTTTCAACTAAGGGCAGACGCACACAGAAAATGTTCAATTCTCTCAAGCTCACCTTCTGGTGAGATCAGACA
The DNA here is from genome assembly GCA_963930735.1 of Dioctria linearis. Lineage (NCBI taxonomy): Eukaryota > Metazoa > Arthropoda > Insecta > Diptera > Asilidae > Dioctria > Dioctria linearis. The sequence continues at coordinate 29,915,029 of OZ005740.1, read as the reverse complement.
ATCAGGACTATTGTTAACAACTCACTTCTTGGTTAGATGAAATTGAAGCGGGTTGTTGCACAGTGATGAAACCAACCACAGCTCTGCATTGTTTCTTTTTCGAAGCCCAAGAGAAGTTCAATGAACTTGCTATTTAGCCCATCTTTGCAGACTTTACAAAAAGTTTAAAAAACAAAATTTTATAAATTCCGTAATTTTCTGTCTTTCCGGATATTTTATTCAGCATTTTTTCCTTTATTATTTTGTACCGGAACCCAATCCAAAAATGCTATATCACCCACTACTCTAAACGCCTCATCTAAATTATTTTCATACTAAACCCAGGGCATGTGTTTAATTTTTACTTTTCGTTTCTGATTAACTTTTTAAGAATATATTCTACTCGAAATATGGCAATTTGCTGAAATGGAACGGACTGAAAACATTATGCCCACATTTTGGAAATTGATCGAAATTTAGTCTAACAGTTTTCAAAAATTTAAAAAATTAAGTATCTACATAGGTCAAAATTTCATTTTTTGAGGCTATTCCTTTTAACTCGTACATTTATATATTTCTTTTTTACTATTTCGACACTCTCTCGTACACCCACTTTCCGTCTTCACAGCGAGCTGAAATTTGGCACACAGGTTCATGTCGCGTGACAATTGAATCTATCAAAATTTGAACCGGAAATTTCCATGGAAAACCCGGAAAATCGGGAAAAATCATTTGAAAATTTGGTACAAATTTGATTACTGAAAAATCCGTTTCAGGAAAAATGCAGAGTTTTCCGATTTTTCCGAAAAAAATTTCCGGAATTTTCCGACTTTTTTTTCTTCTAAATTATGCAGGATCAAGTTCCCTATCAATTGGCATCATTACTTTCTCTCCGAAAACTTGCAGAAAAAATCGAGGAAAATTCATGTAAAACGCTTTTCAGGAGTTTTTCAGACCAAGGAAGCAGTTTTGCAACCTAAGATAAAGTTGAAGAGCGAAATGAGTTGCATAAAGTTGGTTTTGTGGAAAACTCCGTGGAAAACCCGGAAAAGCGGGAAAATCACCGGACAAATTTTCATCGATATGATTAGTGATAAATCTGTTTCAGGAAAAATGTAGAATTTTCCAATTTTTCTGGAAAATTTTCCGGAATTTTCCGACTTTTCCGGAAAATTTTCCGACAGAAAAGTTTTATAAGCTATGCGGAATCATTTTTTTCCGTCCTACTGGCATCTATACTATCTCTTCAACAATCATGAAAACTTGCATGAAAAATCGAGGAAAATACACGTAAATTTTTAAAAAAAATTCATAGTAATAGGAAAAGTCTGTAGAAAACATGGAAAATCGGGAAAATTCATGTTATATGGGATCAAGTTGGAATACAGCTAAAAAGCGCTGTTTAAAACATAATTTGAATTTCAGAAAACAGTTGAAGTACTTCAACGATTTGATACTCGAAAAATTTTTGTTTTCGGTTCGGCACCAAACATTAAAAATTGTTTGTTGCAGCACGTAATAACATTTCAGTTAACGTGAAAAAGGCAGAAAATAAAATAAGTAAAAAACGAGTTTTCAACCAAAACTGAGGCCAAGCCGCATGAAAAAGTAGAAAATAAACTTTTCTTCCAACACACAGGTGGACTCAGATTTTATTCGCTGACAATCACCGATATATTTCAGTATGATCAATCAGAGGTAAGAAGTGATTTGATCCATGAAGAGAAAGAATATTCAAGAGAAATGTCCCAATCAAAAAATCTGAGTCCACCTCTGTGTGTGAAGAAAAGTTTATTTTCTACTTTGTCATGCGGCTTGGCGTCAGTTTTGTTTGAAAACTCGTTTTTTACTTATTTTATTATATATATATACATTTGGACAGTGCCTGATAACGTGTCGACGGAGAAAGCTGAAATTTTGTACACGGTGATTTCGTAGTAATAATAAATGAAGCTTCAAAAGTGAACTAAATCGGGCAACCCCTTGGTGTTGCCATATAAAAATTTAGGCTTTTTACCTATACTGTAAAAACGATTAGTACTAGATGTTTTTATTGTACTGAAAAGTTCTTCAGAATATGAAATCCTATGAAATTGGTCCTAATCATTTTTTCTGTCCGACGAACCTTCTAGAAATATATGCGAATAACCACTTCAAAAATCAAACTTGCCATAGATGAGTGACCATATGAAATTATATACGAGCATTTATCTAGGCCCTAGGGTATCATAAGAATCGGTCTTAGATCGATTCAAGCTTTTTTACTTGTTTTCTTAAAATTCCACGGACAGTTCTTAACCATTTACCTATACATGAAATTCACCTTAATCAGAGAAGAAACCATAATTGGTTACATTTACATAGCAGGAAGCTTCCAAGAAAAGTTTTTCTTGAGTTTTAATTTTAACAAAAGCTTTTTTAAAAGCTTAGCAGTTTCGTTTACTGACATATAGATGCTGCAGATGTAGATATTGTTTATTAACTAACGGATTTATTGTGCTGATTGGAATAAAAACATAACTTTTATCTCGTGATATATTAGTAAAAAACAAAAACTGCAACAATATCTGGATAATAAAAAAATGTTTATTTTTACCAAAATGTTTGCAGAGGTACAACAATTTTCCAATTGTTATTTCTACGAAGTTGTAATTTAAATTTTAATTAAATTTATTTTTATTTTGCCCTAAATAATGCTGACATGTAAGAGGGCAGATATATAGGGTGTTCCAGAGGAGTATATCACATTATCCGTACTTATGAGCTGTTGAAGGAAGTGTATTGAGCTGATAGGAAAAATATTTAAAAAAAATCAGGTTTTCCGGAAGACTAATTATTTTTTTTCAAAATCATACAATTAATTTTATTGGAATAAAACAGGTATAGCAAGAAGCTATACATAATTCGAAAACTATTTCAATAAACCATTGTTTAAAGTAAATAGAGCTAAAGTCGGCGCCAGACTTCTAGCAAGTTGTGAGAAATTTTGCCTACCTAAGTCCAGGGACGCTGATAAAATTTTCAATCGGTCATAATTTGGAAAAGTGGGCATACAATTTTTTCATCAATTCAATAAACAGGAATAACATGAACCATACTTTAAGATACTTTTGATCGAGAACACCCTGTATAAAAGTTATACTATTCGCGCTTGTACATTTTTTATTCAAAATCGGTCCATTTACGTATACTTGATGTAAATGGCTGTCATTCACTTAACTAGAACATATTAGGTTAGGTTACGTTAGGCTAGGTAAGAGGCGTGCAGTTTAAAGTGCCTAGGCTGCATCACTTAGACCTTTAATGGAGTCCATTGTGCCCTTTGTCCTTATGGGATAACCTTTAAAACCGCCTTAGATCCATCCTGATTCCTTAGAAATCTCAGGATACATCTAAACTCTTTACTTTGCAGCTCCCAAAGACTTGAAAACAAGTAGCTACTCAATAGCCTACGTCTTTTATTCATCAGAGCGAGGCACTCACAAAGTACGTATTGGACGGATTCGATTTCCTCCAAATCATAACAGCTCCTACCGAAATCGGTCGTCGCTATCACCAGTCTTCTAGTATGGTCTCCTATGGCCCCGTTATGATCCCTACTAGATTCCTGGAATTAATTTTGCTGCCATTAAGTAGTTCTCGTGTCTTCCTCCTCCTTTCATATGCATTTCCCTATTGATCCACCGGAGGTTTGCCGTATGGTGATATCCACTTTTAAAGCTCTGATCGCGATCCTCACATAAGCTATCGCTGAGGAGCTGTCCATGTCAGAGCCCCGTTTCGGCCAACGCATCAGGCATCTCCTTGCCTGGGATATCTGTCCCAAGAAACAATTTATTTTATATAGTAGTAACCGTAAGGTTTTCATTACCAAATTATATGACTTAGGTTATATAGACTAGTACTCGAAACCTCTTCGTAACCACTATAAACCCCTTATAAAGCTTAAATGGAGGATTTTATCAAGGTTACTGTGACTTGATTTAGGTAACGTTATATAACTAAAAGTTTTATAAAATGAGTAATAAAAATATTCTGGTTACCTTAATATAACTCCTTATATAATCCTTATATAACCTGGGGTACTCTCGATTAATTTACTTTTGTCACAGAAGTGGTTGCGGTATTGTTTCGGTTACATTTATAAACATTGTTTATAATGGTGTTGGTAACGGTTCCACAACGCTTGGAATTTTTTCAGACTGATTACTTTTAGTGATTTCAATGTTAGGGAAATTACTTTTCGTTACCTTTATAAAACAATATAAGGCAAATATTTACCCAACCTGTCTTGAAATAGAATATCGATATTTTTTTGTACTGCATTTTTATAATGTAAGGGTTTAATATTTTTACATCTTAGAATTACAATTTATCGGCATGTACGTGGTGAAATTCAGCTGCAATTAAAATTTTACTGTGAATATCATTATAGATACTTCTAAAATATACAGACCTCTCCAAAAATAAGTAATATTTAATAATTTTAATTAAATATGACAAAATTTAAAATTTTCACTTGATAAAAGTAACATTACATAATTTAGAAAAATTATATATCTAAAATGATGTATTTTCTTCATATAAAATTAAAACGGTCAGCAATTTAAATAATTGGCTTAACCGACATTTTCTTTTTTATCTGCAATGCACAGATGAAAAAATGGCGGCTTGTACTTAAATGAACTAATTACCATTATAAAACTTCAACCACTTTTATATAAACTCTGGTTCTGTTCTATAAACTCAATTACCCTTATAAAACTTCTAGAAATATTATATAAACTAAAGGAACTACCATATATATACCCTTTCTTTAGTCATAATATGTTACCTTTGATAATCTTATATATCTTAAAGTAATGACAAATGTCTGTGTCATGTTCTTCTTATAATAATTTATGTTGTAGCTCCTCGGTAGTATAGTGAATAATTTTAGTTACAAAAAAAAAAAATGTCATATAAAATCGTGCAAATTAAAGGGGCAGGTCAAGAAGACCTACTTTGTGCATTGTCCCAACAGCTCGGGAAAATGCATATTGAAATGGTCAAATACGACAAAATTTACGTTACTAAAAGTTTCCAATTTTTATAACAGTCACCTGCGTTACTAAAACGCCATAAATAAATGAAAATAGTTTTATAATGGCTCTATTCGATAATAAAAGTCATTTGTGTTTATAACGGTCACCGTAGTTACTATAAGGCCACCAAAAAATATTACGATATTTTATAGTGGGTATATGTATTACCGAAAGCTTCCAATTTTTATTAAAGTCTTCTAAATTACTGAACATTGTCGAGTTATATAAGGGTAACCACGGATACAGCAATAAACACTTATTACCAATCAGTTATATAACGTGGTGATGAAAACAATTATAATACTTTCTTATATAACTTCTAGTAATGGTTAATCTAAGTTATACAGGGTGTTCCGTAAATGTCTTTAATCCTTTAAGGGGATGAAAGTAGAGGTCATTTGGGTCAAAAAAATCTAGATACTTTTATATCGAACTCCGTTTGGTTTTCGAGTAAATCGATAATATCGATTTTCGAGATTTTGCATACCTTTTCAGAGTAATTTCGTTATACGTTTATTTAAAAGAACACACATTGGCCTTTCTAAGAATGTATAATAAGTTATAAATATGCCTTCAATCATTTAAAAAAAAGCAGTTTTCTCTAGAATTTTTTATTTCACCAAAATTTTTGTCGCGCTTCAGTGTACATTTATTCGAAATATCACCATTCCAAGAACTTGGCAAAACTATGAAAAAATTTGCGCATCATGTCCCCTTTCCAAAATGACCTCCCTAAGTGCTAACAACAATAACAATCAAAAGTTATAAGCAAACATATGGAAGATGTGCCATCGGGGTAATCTTCAGTTTTTTCGTAGGATTCTATCTCCTCCTACAGTTTTTAACCTACGACAACCATTTATATGTCATTGTACGGGAATCTGAACTGGCTATTAGATAGGGTACTTTTCCATTTCGAATTTCGAAAATGGAGGGGGTAATTTGGAAAAAAACACTTTTTTACCAAACTTGATATTTACGTAGATTTCGTTATTCCGCAACTTCATTTTTGCGGGAGGGGCAAGCTCGATATTATCGATTTACTCGAAAACCAAGCGGAGTTCGATATAAAAGTATCTAGACTTTTTTGACCCAAATGACCTCTAATTTCATCCCCTTAAAGGATTAAAGATATTTACGGAACACCCTGTATAGACCGGTGATTGAATCATTTCCATCACAAAAAAAACCTTTAGTAAGTTATTTCCACGGGAACCATTATTAATCTTAAAAAACTCTAATATAACTACGTCACAAATTGGTAATATTATAAAACTCTTATATAACCACTGAAATTCTTATATAACCGAGTAACCATTATATACCCCTTATAAAACTACCCATCACCTTCAGTCAGCAAAAATTGGAAAAATTGTTACTTATGCTGTGGCCAGGTACCCAACCCAGCATAGAATCACCTTGTGCCGTGTAGTAAATTTCGATTCCGATTTTACCAGCACAGCATCCAGGGCGTTAATGGCTGCCTGGCTGTCAGTGTACATATATACGCAGATATGTTGTGCGAACTCTCTGCATATAGATGCCAATATTGCCGTCTAGTAAATCGCTACGAGCTCTGTCTGAAAGACATTACATTTCTTCGGCAGTCTACAAAACTCGCCCGCACTCGTCTTGGAACATATTAGCTTTGTTCAGATACAAGTATCACTGTGAATTTGGGTATAGTTTTGAAAAATGAAAACTTAATAGTGTTCAATAACTTATTAATTTGACTATAGCTATAGAATCCCCTATTTCCTACCCCTTGCTCCATTCCTGCTGTGCTACGGCATCAAAGGGTATCCCCTGAGCTTTGACAACATCATAAGAACAAAAAAAATTCTTAACATAATATGTTTATTTCCAATAAGATGTGCTAAACAATGTTAGTGACTGTCCCAAATATCCAACCCCTAACCACTACAATAATGGCCTGGACCATTTTTTAAAAGTTAATTTTATGAATATTCTTTTTCAATTCTATTGAAAAAAAGCTTTGTAAAAAAAATTCTATTCCCACAATTCTTCTTATACTTATAAATAATTAGAGATTGGGCCCCAGAGGTATATTTACTTTTGGAAGTCTTTGTCAAGTACCCAAAATATATCAAAAGATTCCAAAAAGTAATAGAAAGTATAGAAAGATGTGAGTATAATAAGTATTTATACAGTTAACTTTAATCTATCTAATCTAATGGGATAAGTGTTTTGACGTTTCAATTACAATAACATAAAATGTGTGCCTAAAGTTGAACGAACTTTAAAGATATGAAAGCCCATCTATAGCACATGAAAGGCATACATACATACATTGAGCTCTCCAAACTGTTGCACATGCGCAAAAGGAGTAAAGCTGCAACTTCCTAAAGGCGCTTAATTACATTTTATCCTTTCTCTCGATTAATTTTTTTGTCCGAAGTAAATGGCTAATTAAACATTTTTGTCATTCTTTAAGATTGAAGAAACTGATCAAGCTTTGAGAAATGCTGAGAAATTGGCTGAAGAAGTTGCAGAAAAGTACAATGAAATTAAGGCTCAGACTGTTAATTCTAGAAATGTGGAAAACCTCAAGGAGACCAATGCTCACCTAAAGAATGTAAGTTTTTTTTATTAGTAATTATATTAATTTGATTTTAATTAAGCTTACTGAAAATACAAAAAAAAAATTATTTAATTTTAGACAATTCTTCAATTAAAATCAGTGAATAAAGAACAAGAGGCAAAAATAATTGATCTTCAGGATAAGATAATTACAGGGACTCCACGAAAATGTTCATCAAAAACACCGGGAACACCAAGAACACCAAAAACACCAAAAACTCCGAAAAATTTATTTTCTACATTTCCCGGGAAAGAGAATTTATCTCCAGGTTTAGATACAATGAAAAGTCCCAAAGGTGTACTTAAGCCACGAAATTAGACGAAGACTCACTTTGCTGCAGGTGGTTTGAATGATGGCTTTTGTGTTTTGTCGTTGATTTGCCGTTATCAATATTTTTTTTTTAAGTACCTAACATATGTCAAACTGAGAGCTGATAAAGTGCGTCATATATGTACATATGAAAGCAAAAGTTTCTATTCAAGTATCCCCGTTAGAAGAGCTGAGCTGATTAAAAGAATCGGTAATTGGGAAGTACCTCGACATACCTTTGATATTTTAATGGCATTCGTTGACCGCGTGTTTTACACTGACGCGACGAAATTGAGTTTATCTATAATTTAAGTACCTACATAAAAAAAAGCATTGTACTCATGTATACTTAATACATATCTATATACATACATATAGTACATATATATATTTATTTTATATCTTTGGAATGTGTTAATATACATATTTTTGGCTATCACAGATGTTTTATTTTCTTTTTCCAGTTTGTTATTGCATTTTAAAGAATGTGTTGTTGCAGATTTTTCAAATATTTTTTGATATGCTTATTTCTAGGTAAGTATCTACTTTTTGTTTTGATTTTTTTGCAATCCAAATTTTGAGATAGGTACATACGTGGTGGAAATTTACACATTTACATCCATCAGACCCCAAGTAACAATTTAAATGCTATTTAGTTTTACTCAGGTTTTATAATTGTTTTATTAAGGTTTTGAAGTTGCTAAATAGTTTTATGGTGATTGTAAGTCATGTCAATTGGTCTTCTAGAACAATCGATTTTATTGTGATATTTTAAAAACCTCCTGGAGAGTAGTAATAAAATTATTTAATATTTAAGTCCATTTGTACTTATATGTAGAAGTTTTATGGCTGCCATCAATTCAACTAGGATAAAACCATTAAGCACAAAAATAGGAATTAAATACTACTTGATTTTATTAAGGTTTTATATCATGCTCCAAGACGATTGTATTAAGCTTTGATAAAACTTAAAACTAAGGCTCATGACGGTTTTATTAGGAAGCACGGACGGCTACTTTAAGTCAAATTTAAGGGACAATTTGGTCTAGAGAGCTACTGGGCTATATAGGAGTCTATCATAAAACTATTATACATAGAGGTTTTAAAATCATTTTAAGATTAAGAGACTTAGTCATATGCCGTATAAAGTGTCTTCGTCATGTGACATGCAAGAATATTGTATTCCATTCTAGGTCTGATATAAGATTTGACGAGGCGAAATATTTCTTACACCTTTTAAGAAATCCAAGATATTTCTATGCTTCTTTGGCAACAAAAAAGATATTATTTGTCCAGCTTAACTTACTGGAAATATTAATCCCAAAAATGCTTAGTGACGGTGAATTAGAAATTAATGTTCCATTAAAAAAAACGGAAATGGTTAAGTTGATCTTACTTTAAAGAGATGAGACAGTTTTGAGATGATAGATTACAAATTATAAATTAGATTATAAATGATTAAAAGTCATGAAGAAATCGACAAGACGAAGTAAGTTTCATCGCGGATACATATAAAACTAAATAGATTTATTCAAGACCAAGTAACATTATTTGAGTCTCAAAAGACCTACAACGGTTTTAACTAAGATCAAATAGATTCGAAAAAGAGGGAACAGTTTTATTAGCAACTAAATTAAAGTCAAACAAATTTATTTTGCCTTTATAAATTAAAAATTTAAAAATTCTCCGAAATGTATGAATTCAAATTAGTAAAAAATGCTTCGTACGAACAATGCATATAGGTAGCCTTGTAAATAGTATAAAAGCATGGTAAAGGTCAGAAGCAAGATTTATGTTCGATTGAAAATACATATACAAAAATGCAAGTGTCATAAGTACGCATTATAATACCGTTTATACAAAACTAAATAGTTTTATTTAATATCAAATGACATTATATCAGTCTATAGGAGCACTCAGAAAGGTTTTACTTAAAACCAAATGGATTTACAATAGAATGAATTGTTTTAATCGCAGCCATCCTAAGATCAAACGGTTTTATTACGGCTGTACAAGTAGCAAACGGGCTTTAATGTGAAATTGCCATTTTATGCTTAAAATGGATTATTTTTAAATTAATTATTTTCAGGAATTTAAGTCGTTTCAGAGCTAGGGGATATCATTTTAAAACTTTTTTTTCAATTCCGAACGTACTTTAAATAATATCAAAATTAAATATAGTGTAAAAAAAATATAATAATTTTATAATTATTTCTAAACTTTTCCTAATTTTAATTATTTCATTTTATGTGATATAATCAGTAAATTTTCAATCGCCGTAAGATTTGCTACATTAAACTGCACTTAAAATAAAATTCTATTACATTTCAACATATTTATAAAGTGGAACATATAAATCTATTTGATTCTATTATTATTATTATTATGGATTTAAAGATCACTTTTATTTTGAAGTTTCAAGTCTAAAATGTTTGCTGAAATAGTATTTCCGATGCCTTTTTATCTTAAAAAAGGTTTGAGGAGTAGTTTTATGATCGTTTTGATAACGTTATGAGGATAGGTTGATGAGTTCAAATTACGCTTTTAATTTTATGAAAGGTTTTATAGAGGACTGCAAATCATCGCAAAGAGTAATCCAGATAAAACCAATAAGGCGTTATATAGTATTAAAAATAGGCCCTCACAGCTTATTGTAGCGTGGGCCCTTTTAGTTTTATAACAGGTTTTTTATGGTCATATTATTGTTGGCTTGACTATATAGCTTTATTACAGGTTTTATGAAATAGTATAGACAACTTTATGTAGGCTATATTAAAACTAAAATTGTTACTTACTCTTATCAAGAATTCCGTTATGATTTTTTATCTCCCTCATATCATTGTTCATCTCCACATTTACTATTTGAATGCGCTAGTGAATATTTGCCACTGACTTATAACATTTTCCTATAGGAAAGAATGGCACAAGTTTTACAGATTTCTCTTTGGCTGTATGGCAGAGTTGGTGCTACCAATACCAAAAATATTGCTTACTGAACGTTTTCTTATGGCATTTTTTTTTTTTATATTATTAAACCAAGCTCAGGGTATACCCTATGATGCAAAACACAGCATGGCCGGAAGGAGATAGGGAAAGGATTAGGGGATATGAGGAGAGTGGCGGAGGTGCTCATCTATGTCGTTCTTAAACTTCCGCAGATTGTATGCCGGAGGAAAAAC